>SPJY01035202.1:3147317-3177606 GCA_005191435.1 Raddia distichophylla
TTTTATGTTTATTATAGATTTATTTTTGTTTTCTATTTATTATAGATTTATTTTTTTCTGTTTATTATAGATTTATTTTTGTTTTCTATTTATTATAGATTTATTTTTTTCTGTTTATTATAGATTTATTTTTGTTTTCTATTTATTATAGATTTATTTTTTTCTGTTTATTATAGATTTATTTTTGTTTTCTATTTATTATAGATTTATTTTTTTCTGTTTATTATAGATTTATTTTTGTTTCTATTTATTTTAGATTTATTTTTGTTTTACGTACACACATTAGTTGCATTCTATTTGCTGCTGCAGGCGCCTGCACAATCGGTTGGGTGCAGGCGCCTGTTAGCTAGCACATCCCTTATTTTTTATTTGTATTGGAGTTGATATATACTTTTCCGTTTAGTCTAGCACGAACTCTTATTTTTAATATTTTAAAATCTGAATTTATATTTTTTAATTTAGGCCATCATAATCTTCCCTACTTAAAGGATCAGCTTATATTTTTTTCTTTTCTTGATTTATGCGAGAATTTCTGAAATTAATGTAGCTAATATGGACACTTTATATTTTTTTTGACATGAACTCTTATTTCTACTTTTATTTTGAATTTATATAATATTTATTTTTATTTGTATCTGAAATGAACTATTCCTATTAATCTAACATTAACTCTTATTTTTATTATTTGTTTTCTAAATTTATGTTTTTTAAGTTATAATTGCAGCTAGTATGTCACTTTTTGTTAATCCGACATGGACTCCTATTTCTATTATTTTTATTATGGTTTTTAATTTTTTTGTATTATTTGGAGATGATATCGTATTTCTATTATTTTTAATTTTAAAGTTTTAAAATTTTTATTTTAATGTATGTCGTTATAATCTGTCATCACTAAAATCAATGGTGCATACCTTTTCTTTTTCTTTATACATGTGAGAATTTATGCAATTAACATGGTGGCTTCGTTCGCTCCTGTTTAATTATGTAATATATATGATTTTTTGTTTCTTTATTGGAACTAATATATTATAATGATTAAATACAATGTGCATTAGTAATATTCATATGGATATAAGAATATTTGATTTTGTATTCAACGATATCGAAATCCTATTTTTATCTGAATCTAAGAATATATGATCATAATCTATATTTGTTTTATAAATACGATTTTACCATCGTCCGATCCATTAACACCCTTTTATAAAACTGTATATAATGTACCAGACTGAGCATATTATTGTACAAATAGGATTGTGAACATTGAAAAAAATGGTCTAGGGTAAAATATAAGAAGCGAGATACGTAAGAACTTGAAAATAGGCCTAGCGTTATTTGGACACGCAAGAAAAGAGGTTTAGTATTTTAGGTAACTCAATTATCGCAAAACATTTTAACAAAATCAGATTGTGATGAGTTTTGAGCCGGTATTGAAAGTTCAGATGTATAAAACAGATCGAATCATAATTTATGGCTTTTTCGGACTTTCGCGATAGTTGAGTTACCTAAAATGGACTTTTTCCTAGTATAAATGGATCAAAAGAAAATAGTTTAGCATTTTAACAACATTAAAAAAAGCTAAACTGAAGAGGCCACGGTACATCCCTGAGACAATTTAGTGAATTTTTGAAGGGTACAACACGAACGCACACTCACTCAAACCCAGCACACACACCCACACCACCACACTCACATACACGCGTGCGCGTTCAGTGAGCACACAAAAACCTGAAAGAGTACAGGGCACGCAGAGTCCCACTGAAAGCGCACACGTGCTCCATAAAATCTAATCACAAGTATACCGGACCGGAATTATATTCCGAAGAAACATGCAAAACCTACGTCGAGCACACAGGTCGACAGCCCACATTAAGGCCTTGTTCTTTTCAGTGTATCGTGCCGTTGCGTATTACTGTAGCAAATTTTGTTATTTTTATATAGCCTATATGTTGTGGTAATTCATAACGATTTTTTGTGGCTTTTAGTTGTCTTTCCAAAGATCCTAAAACTATTTTTTAATTTTTTTTATAATCTTTAGTACTCTTTTCGAGGGGCTCTCAAATTTGCTACGGTATTACGTGAATGCAACGATATGCTGAAAAGAACAAGGCCTAAGGCAGCGCTTGCCAGTTGCCACTGAGCTACAGCTCAGTCGGCAATCTTTTCTCTTTTTTTTCCCCATCCCACAAACTTCGTTCCCAGTCTACGATGCTGGGTCTATTTGACGTTGACGGCACTGGTCGTTGTCTCTCTCCACGCGTCCGCGGCCGTCTCTAGGATCCAACGCTTTTGATTTCAACTTTTGGATGATCTACACACGACGTGCGTAAGACGTTCAACACGTTTGATTTTCATGGCTGCTGGACCAGCACGTTTGAATCACACGGACGGGCGTGATCCAACACGCATGATTCAAGGCAGACAATCTAACGACTACAAGTAATGCTAGGTGGCTGGCTAGGATAAAGGCATCGTTTCTTTTCAACTTAAATTAAACTAAATAAAAATTTATTATTTTTATACAAACCAAATGATGTACTCATGTTTGTAGTCATTTTTGTGGGGTTTTAAATAGTTTTTTAAGAGTTTTTTTTTAAAATTTCATAATATTTTGGACTCTCCAATACGTCTCTCAAGGGATCACAGGTTTTTCAAATTAAAATTTTCAGCAACTTTTAGCCAAAACAAACAAGGCCAAAATCTTCCCACACAATGCGGTATGGCTGAAATAGTACTTGATCCGTACGTATCACAAAGAAAGTAGATGTTTTAAACCGGTTCTAAATTAAAACTTTAAACTTTATCTATACAAATCTTTTGAACTTTGATTAGATACATGAAAATCATACATATAGATTGGTCTCGAAAAGCACTTCTATAATATTATTTTGTCTGAATTTCATAAATAAATTGCAATTATAATCATTGGTAAAAGTTACATTTCGAAGACCGTGTTAATGTCAAAAACAAAAAGTGCTTATATATGGAGGGAATAACAAGCTTGAGTTGTGTCTCAAAAACTCACATTAGTACTACTACCATAAGAGTAGTAATAAATCGTGTAAGGTTTTCTCCCGATGCTTGTTTTTGTGGGCATGTTTTCCTCTCCATCCCATTTTGCAAAAACCCCTCTATTCTTTTTAAAGTTTATGACATAAAGTCCTAAGTCCTAAATCTGGTCTTCCACCCTTCACTAGCCATCATAACTTCTACTAGTCGAGCCACACCCCCTCACTAAACATGATCGTTGATTTTTGTCAACCCCACGACCATTCAGCCGCACTGTCAAAAAAGAGGGCACCATGATAAAGAGCTTGTTCCAAAACAATGGCAAAAAGATGAGAGAGGTGAAAGACGAACATAAAGATACTCGAGCATGGATTGAACAACAACAACAACAAAGGTGCTTGCAAACACATGAGTGACTGTTATACATCTCCAAGCTCATTGTTTGAGTAGTGGCCACAATAGTGCTTAATTAAACACCAACTTAACTAAGCTAACTTATTTGTTCAGCTTAAGCCACCTCAAACAGTTAACTCAAATATTTCAAACATACTTTAGAAATCGGTGTACATAATTTATTGACACATCTAAAGTGCTTCCCTCTGTGATGGATATGTCCTTGTGGCCCCATCCATATACGGGCATAGCCAAATTGGTTAACCGCCAATAGCGGCTGGTGACTCTCTGCCACATGGACCAATGGTCCACCTTTCATAACCGCCGCTTGCGAGCAACAGTATGGGTATGCAATGCACACGCTCTTGGGCCAACAGCTTGGGCACGACGGGCGTATGTACGCATGAATTTGGCCCATTAAGTGAAGCTATTTTCTCACGTTTTAAGATTTTAAAAATAAATAAATAAAATTATTACAATAGAAAATGAAATCCATAGTTAGGAAGAGGTGTATGGACCTTTATGGTATTGTTTTGAACTTAGGAAAATACCGAATCATATATTGCAGTAAAGTAAAGTAAAGTAAGAAAAATGCGATAACCCCTGAAAACTTAATCAATGATTTCCTAAAATGCAATAAATGAATGGTAACTCGCAAATTTGCGTGACTATTTCAAAGTTATAGTCATATTATGCATAATCTATTGGGTTCAACGAAAAATATCTACACTGCTATAATAAATGGTGTGATGTTTTTATTGAATTCAACTAGAAGCATATTTAAGATCTATGCAGTTAGAATAGAGAGCCATTATGTTGATGTCGTGGTTTTTTTTCTTAATTAATATGAAGAATTGTAGCTTTTCATCACGCATGTTTTTCTTATCATATATTGGATGAGCGTACACTTCATACTCCTTTTCTTTGGTACCCTGCTAGTCACCGCCTCCAAGTCTTGCTCTTTAAGTTTATAGTATTTGGAGCATTTTGATTTGAAGTATTGACTTTGAAGACTTCTAATATATTAAACCTTATGCTCATACCGGTGAGGTGACTTGAAGAGTTGGTTATAACTCATATGACATTTTTTTGGAGCTTTGGAACACAACTTCGAAATAGCAAAAAATGTATTTAAAAATTCAAAGTGTTTTAATTCCTGAAAACATAGATAAATAAAACATAAGATAAACAGATGCTACTATTTTTTTCTAGCACTACTAGAGAATGGACCTTCTATCCCAGCACATCAATCCCGGTTAACTACAAACCCGGATTGATAGTGGCATCAGTCCCGGTTCGTGACTACTAGGCCAAAAGCATGATTTTTCGTCCACATTAGTCCCGGTTTATGTTAAAAATCGGGATAGAAAAGCGCTTTGGCAGACGGGTACATGGCAGCTGGCACGGGCACAAATTAGTTCTGGTTCGTAACACAAACTGGGACTGAAGGTAAGCTTTAGTCCCGGTTCGTGTTACGAACCGGGACTGAAGCCTCGTTTCCGCATAGTTCAAAAGGAGTGCATATCCTAGTCTAGTAAATACACGTGGCTGGGTGGGTTGGTTAGATGGGTGAGTGCGAAGTCCCGTGGTGATAGGAGGTTCGAGTCTTGAGTTCGTCATATTTTTTAGATATTTTCTATACCGTGGTAACGTTCCCTAGAAGTTATTTTCTATACCGTGGTAACGTTCCCTAGAAGTTATCCCGGTTTGGCAACCGGGACTAAAGCCAGTTGTCAACCGAGACGAAAGGCCCTTTCCCTAGTAGTGTTGTACTGCTGATTTTTTTCTCTCCAAATTGATAATCTCTGAAATGGTATCTTACTACGTTCTTGATTTGTTAAATTATAGTTATATTAGACATAATCTATTACATTCAACAAAAGAATTTACACCACTATAATTAATGGTGTTAATTTTTCTAGTGAAATCAACTAAACATATTTAAGATCTATAAGTCGTGGCCTTTTCTTCAATTAATTGAAGGTTTGTTGTTTGGGGAGTTCGATTCACTTTGTTTCAACACTCTCATCACTTGGTGCAGCGGGCACGTAATGACGTTGCAGTGGGAACAAGAGGGGGAGATTTTAGACGGGATTGGCATCCTTTGCAGTTTTCCCTCTGCAGTTGGAGTCACTGACACGTGGGAGAGATGAGCATCCCCTAAAGTCACCTAAAATGAAACGAACACCACAAAGTCTTTAGCCAACCTCCTCCTACCTCAGGCATCTCCCACTAATGATTCCACCGATGTGCCAGTGCGTTCGGTTGATAGAAGTCTTCTCTTATGCCATGTAGTACGTGATCGATCTCCATATCCTACGCTGCCTTCTGAAATGGCTGAACTAAGAGTCTGAAAGCTATTCAACAAGGGCTTGCCCATAAAAGTACTCGATAATTATATTGTTTGTACTTAGTTTTAACAAACATAAGATGTCGGTCCTTATAAACTTGGGTAGGTCACACACTACGCCCGAATCTCGTGTGATGTTGCACCCTCCTTACAACCGTCCACCCAACTCAAGGATGAAAACCATTTGGAAAATCCGGCTAGCACCCACTACCTTGCTCTAGCATTTTGCCAACATGACAAGCCCATCTATCATGAAAAAGAGTATTTGTACCAACAAATCATTTATCGAGGTAATATCAACACAACAAAAGAATATTTGACTAATGCCAATGCTAAGCAAGTTTTAAATAAACTAAACAAGGATGACAATAAGAATAATTAAATAATAATGCTAGGGTGGTAAAGCTATGGTTATAGAAAGTTTTACTATTAGTTAGGTTATTAGCTAACAACCTAATGCAATCATCATTTTATCTTTAACATAGCATGCAATTTTATAGATCTAATGGAACATTGGTAAACATGGGAATTGCAACATGAGCCAACATGAACTTGCCTTGATCAGTGTACTCAACATGATCGACTGCAATGTTAGTCATAGGAATGGTAGAAATACCCATGGGTCCGGGTACCCGTGGTATCCGACCCGATGGGTCTGGGTCTGGGTCTAACTTTATACCCATGGGTATCTAGACTTAGACCCATAGCATTGACATGTGGGCCTAATTAAATGTGTGTGCTGCTGGATTGAAAGCTACTTGTTGACTTGTGTTTAAACAATTTAGTTGTGGCTGCTTGAGTAGCTTATATTTGTGTTAGTTTATATTTGATTATTTGTGTTGTTTTCAGTTAGATGGCTAGTTGATTTTTATGCTTATATGCCCTTGAAATGCTACTAATGGCTATATATGCAATATAGTCGTAATGTATATTTGTTGCTGATTCTGGAATGGTATTTGGTGTTTTTATATATTTTCGGGTATGGGTAGACCATCTACCCAATGGGTCTGGGTCTGGGTCTAGGTCTGGGTGTGACTTTAGACCCATTACAGTTTTTAGGTCTACGTCTAAATCCAATTCTTGTGTCTTTGGTTTGGGTCCAGCAGTGGCGGAGCTTCAACCATGATTAAGGGGGGGCCATGGGCTATAGAGATGGCAAAAATACTTGTTTTTGAGTTTAATACATAGTATGACCAATTAACTTCTTAACTATGCATATAAGGTTGTAAAAATGAGAGGGGGGCCATGGCCCACCTTGGCCAACACTAAGCTCCGCCCCTGGGGTCCATGTAGGCTGGACCCGAAGGACCCAAACCCATTGCCATCCCTAGTTAGTCAAGGGGTTGATGACACACGAATCTAATGCAAGAAATACAAATAATCATAATGTGGAAGAATAAAATACATGAGTATGTATGCATATGCTTATTTGAACGTACAGAAATAAGTAATGATTTTTTAAAATTTTATAATTTTTCTTAACAATTCGATTTACAAAAGTTAACTGGTAATTTAGAGGCATTTTTCTAAAAATAAATAATAACAAAAACTTAAATAATTTTTGAGAGGTATACATTGATTTTAGAAACATTATAAATTGGGAAAAAAACATGCATGCCACTATATAGTCTCCTTTAAACAAGAATGAAATCGCTAAGTCACTTTTGACACAGACGCCACTATAAATATCAGAAACATGCACACATGCCATTATTTGAGCTGGGAGAGAATTTTGAAGAAAATACACATGGATATAAGGTCTAACATGTGGGTCCCACATGCCGGCCTCTCTCATCTCCTTCTTCCTCCTCCTCCACATCTCTCCCCTCTCTCTCCCCGATCTGCACTGCCGGTAGGGGACGGCAGGCGCGCCCCACGGTGTGGGGAGGCCGATGGTGACGGCGTGGGGGCGGCGACAGTGTGGTGGCAGTGGCGGCGACGGTTTGCGACGGCGTGCGGCAGCGTAGTGTGAGGGAAGGTTGTCGCCGCCGTCGTAGTGTCAGGGAAGGTCGTCGCCGCCGCCGTGGGCAGTGGGGGAGGGGAGCTCCGTCGCAGTGGGGGAAGGGAAGCAGTGATGGAGGTGGGTGGCGGCGGTAGCGCCACCGCCGGTGTGGCCAGCCGCGGGAGGGAGGGGGAGAGAGACACAAGGCAGATCGGGAGAGAAAGAGAAGAGAGAGAGAGTGGGGAGGGAGGAAGAAGATGAAAAAGAAGAGGATGAAATGTGGGGTTCACATGTCAGACCGTATTTTAGACCGTATATCCATGTGTATTTCGTCCAAAATATCTCAAGATCTAACCTCCACTTTCGACTAGGGCATAATCCTAAAAGCTTCATGTCTCCTAGACTGTAGAAGGGATCCCCACAGCTGCTAGACGCATCGGCCCAATACGCCTAGTGAGATCCAAAGGTACCGGATAAGAAGTTCGATTGACTCCACCGTAGAGGAGAGCAAGACTCAAGACACTTAAATTTTCCGAGGGCTTCACAACTACCTACATATAGGTCCAACCGACCCCAATGAACCCGGTCCATGACCTCTATTCATTTCCGGGAAGGGCAAGATCGGCTTATCGACCGTACATCATGCTTCAGTAAGAAGTGGAAAGAATAACACGAGGGTTGCTAAAAGGAACTCGTATAACTTCGTATAATGTATGCTATACGAAGTTATTACGACGTACCCCAAGCCTCTATGCCTTAACCTTCCCTTGGCACCGAGTTGCACAAACATGAATAGAGCACACTCCCAAGATAAAACATGCAATAGCAACCGGTTTATAATTCAACCTTGTAACATCTACACAAAACCATAAAATCACTACATCATAAGTTCAAAGTAATCGTGATATAGCCACCAACATCAAGGAAGCTTAATAGGTCTTGCCATGAGCAGCTCTAATATAACGACACCCTAGGGCAACACCGAAGAACATGATGGACACAAGCCATCAACGCAAACAATTTCTATTCCTTGATAAGCACCTAGTCAACCACCTCCTAGCAAAAATTCTCTCAAGTCCAAAATTCCACAATAACCGAAGTGGATAGTACCAGTAAGCGACATGGTTGATCAGACCATACGTTACTCATACTATGCACTTGGTACATGGGTTTAAACAAATTCTAAGAAGTCTCATTCATATTACTACGTACCATGGAAAATTACATGGGCACGAACGAGAGGTCGAGGTCGACCCCCACATAACCAGTACGATACATCTAGCTCAAAAGGGGAAAACCCATAAAAGTCTCATCACATCACTATAGAATCAAAGTAGGAGTCAGGGACACCGATGAATAACTAGCCAAACCCAGCTATAAAATTAACACTAAACTTTTTCACCGCCTCGGTATAGTTACCAAAACAAAGCCATGACGAACCCACTACTCGAGTCGTCAATGTCCAATCACTGCCTTTGAAGGAATATACTAGAACATACAACAAAGGACAGGTCAAACAACAAGAAATTCAACCCACGCTCCTCCTACAGCTCGAATGGAACCTTTACACATTAATGGGAACTTATACTGAATTCTCCCGCACTAAGGGGAACAACTCGACGTGCAACAGCACTAGGTCACACACTTAGGAATAAGGGCTGAGACATCACCACTTACAAGTTCAGAACCAAATTAGTGACACATGGGGCCAGCAACAAGCTTAAAATTTCAGCCCTTTTTACCGATAGATGTCTAAGGCATCAGACATGAGAAAACTATGAAGAGACGAAAATCAAGTCTGTCTGACGTAGACCCAACAGGATCAAAGTTAAAAAGACAAAAGAACTCGATCTCAAGATCTAACCTCCACTTTCGACTAGGGCATAATCCTAAAAGCTTCATGTCTCCTAGACTGTAGAAGGGATCCCCACAGCTGCTAGACGCATCGGCCCAATACGCCTAGTGAGATCCAAAGGTACCGGATAAGAAGTTCGATTGACTCCACCGTAGAGGAGAGCAAGACTCAAGA
This sequence comes from Raddia distichophylla, assembly GCA_005191435.1. Classification (NCBI taxonomy): domain Eukaryota; kingdom Viridiplantae; phylum Streptophyta; class Magnoliopsida; order Poales; family Poaceae; genus Raddia; species Raddia distichophylla. The sequence continues at coordinate 3,157,041 of SPJY01035202.1, forward strand.
CACTTAAATTTTCCGAGGGCTTCACAACTACCTACATATAGGTCCAACCGACCCCAATGAACCCGGTCCATGACCTCTATTCATTTCCGGGAAGGGCAAGATCGGCTTATCGACCGTACATCATGCTTCAGTAAGAAGTGGAAAGAATAACACGAGGGTTGCTAAAAGGAACTCGTATAACTTCGTATAATGTATGCTATACGAAGTTATTACGACGTACCCCAAGCCTCTATGCCTTAACCTTCCCTTGGCACCGAGTTGCACAAACATGAATAGAGCACACTCCCAAGATAAAACATGCAATAGCAACCGGTTTATAATTCAACCTTGTAACATCTACACAAAACCATAAAATCACTACATCATAAGTTCAAAGTAATCGTGATATAGCCACCAACATCAAGGAAGCTTAATAGGTCTTGCCATGAGCAGCTCTAATATAACGACACCCTAGGGCAACACCGAAGAACATGATGGACACAAGCCATCAACGCAAACAATTTCTATTCCTTGATAAGCACCTAGTCAACCACCTCCTAGCAAAAATTCTCTCAAGTCCAAAATTCCACAATAACCGAAGTGGATAGTACCAGTAAGCGACATGGTTGATCAGACCATACGTTACTCATACTATGCACTTGGTACATGGGTTTAAACAAATTCTAAGAAGTCTCATTCATATTACTACGTACCATGGAAAATTACATGGGCACGAACGAGAGGTCGAGGTCGACCCCCACATAACCAGTACGATACATCTAGCTCAAAAGGGGAAAACCCATAAAAGTCTCATCACATCACTATAGAATCAAAGTAGGAGTCAGGGACACCGATGAATAACTAGCCAAACCCAGCTATAAAATTAACACTAAACTTTTTCACCGCCTCGGTATAGTTACCAAAACAAAGCCATGACGAACCCACTACTCGAGTCGTCAATGTCCAATCACTGCCTTTGAAGGAATATACTAGAACATACAACAAAGGACAGGTCAAACAACAAGAAATTCAACCCACGCTCCTCCTACAGCTCGAATGGAACCTTTACACATTAATGGGAACTTATACTGAATTCTCCCGCACTAAGGGGAACAACTCGACGTGCAACAGCACTAGGTCACACACTTAGGAATAAGGGCTGAGACATCACCACTTACAAGTTCAGAACCAAATTAGTGACACATGGGGCCAGCAACAAGCTTAAAATTTCAGCCCTTTTTACCGATAGATGTCTAAGGCATCAGACATGAGAAAACTATGAAGAGACGAAAATCAAGTCTGTCTGACGTAGACCCAACAGGATCAAAGTTAAAAAGACAAAAGAACTCGATCTCAAGATCTAACCTCCACTTTCGACTAGGGCATAATCCTAAAAGCTTCATGTCTCCTAGACTGTAGAAGGGATCCCCACAGCTGCTAGACGCATCGGCCCAATACGCCTAGTGAGATCCAAAGGTACCGGATAAGAAGTTCGATTGACTCCACCGTAGAGGAGAGCAAGACTCAAGACACTTAAATTTTCCGAGGGCTTCACAACTACCTACATATAGGTCCAACCGACCCCAATGAACCCGGTCCATGACCTCTATTCATTTCCGGGAAGGGCAAGATCGGCTTATCGACCGTACATCATGCTTCAGTAAGAAGTGGAAAGAATAACACGAGGGTTGCTAAAAGGAACTCGTATAACTTCGTATAATGTATGCTATACGAAGTTATTACGACGTACCCCAAGCCTCTATGCCTTAACCTTCCCTTGGCACCGAGTTGCACAAACATGAATAGAGCACACTCCCAAGATAAAACATGCAATAGCAACCGGTTTATAATTCAACCTTGTAACATCTACACAAAACCATAAAATCACTACATCATAAGTTCAAAGTAATCGTGATATAGCCACCAACATCAAGGAAGCTTAATAGGTCTTGCCATGAGCAGCTCTAATATAACGACACCCTAGGGCAACACCGAAGAACATGATGGACACAAGCCATCAACGCAAACAATTTCTATTCCTTGATAAGCACCTAGTCAACCACCTCCTAGCAAAAATTCTCTCAAGTCCAAAATTCCACAATAACCGAAGTGGATAGTACCAGTAAGCGACATGGTTGATCAGACCATACGTTACTCATACTATGCACTTGGTACATGGGTTTAAACAAATTCTAAGAAGTCTCATTCATATTACTACGTACCATGGAAAATTACATGGGCACGAACGAGAGGTCGAGGTCGACCCCCACATAACCAGTACGATACATCTAGCTCAAAAGGGGAAAACCCATAAAAGTCTCATCACATCACTATAGAATCAAAGTAGGAGTCAGGGACACCGATGAATAACTAGCCAAACCCAGCTATAAAATTAACACTAAACTTTTTCACCGCCTCGGTATAGTTACCAAAACAAAGCCATGACGAACCCACTACTCGAGTCGTCAATGTCCAATCACTGCCTTTGAAGGAATATACTAGAACATACAACAAAGGACAGGTCAAACAACAAGAAATTCAACCCACGCTCCTCCTACAGCTCGAATGGAACCTTTACACATTAATGGGAACTTATACTGAATTCTCCCGCACTAAGGGGAACAACTCGACGTGCAACAGCACTAGGTCACACACTTAGGAATAAGGGCTGAGACATCACCACTTACAAGTTCAGAACCAAATTAGTGACACATGGGGCCAGCAACAAGCTTAAAATTTCAGCCCTTTTTACCGATAGATGTCTAAGGCATCAGACATGAGAAAACTATGAAGAGACGAAAATCAAGTCTGTCTGACGTAGACCCAACAGGATCAAAGTTAAAAAGACAAAAGAACTCGATCTCAAGATCTAACCTCCACTTTCGACTAGGGCATAATCCTAAAAGCTTCATGTCTCCTAGACTGTAGAAGGGATCCCCACAGCTGCTAGACGCATCGGCCCAATACGCCTAGTGAGATCCAAAGGTACCGGATAAGAAGTTCGATTGACTCCACCGTAGAGGAGAGCAAGACTCAAGACACTTAAATTTTCCGAGGGCTTCACAACTACCTACATATAGGTCCAACCGACCCCAATGAACCCGGTCCATGACCTCTATTCATTTCCGGGAAGGGCAAGATCGGCTTATCGACCGTACATCATGCTTCAGTAAGAAGTGGAAAGAATAACACGAGGGTTGCTAAAAGGAACTCGTATAACTTCGTATAATGTATGCTATACGAAGTTATTACGACGTACCCCAAGCCTCTATGCCTTAACCTTCCCTTGGCACCGAGTTGCACAAACATGAATAGAGCACACTCCCAAGATAAAACATGCAATAGCAACCGGTTTATAATTCAACCTTGTAACATCTACACAAAACCATAAAATCACTACATCATAAGTTCAAAGTAATCGTGATATAGCCACCAACATCAAGGAAGCTTAATAGGTCTTGCCATGAGCAGCTCTAATATAACGACACCCTAGGGCAACACCGAAGAACATGATGGACACAAGCCATCAACGCAAACAATTTCTATTCCTTGATAAGCACCTAGTCAACCACCTCCTAGCAAAAATTCTCTCAAGTCCAAAATTCCACAATAACCGAAGTGGATAGTACCAGTAAGCGACATGGTTGATCAGACCATACGTTACTCATACTATGCACTTGGTACATGGGTTTAAACAAATTCTAAGAAGTCTCATTCATATTACTACGTACCATGGAAAATTACATGGGCACGAACGAGAGGTCGAGGTCGACCCCCACATAACCAGTACGATACATCTAGCTCAAAAGGGGAAAACCCATAAAAGTCTCATCACATCACTATAGAATCAAAGTAGGAGTCAGGGACACCGATGAATAACTAGCCAAACCCAGCTATAAAATTAACACTAAACTTTTTCACCGCCTCGGTATAGTTACCAAAACAAAGCCATGACGAACCCACTACTCGAGTCGTCAATGTCCAATCACTGCCTTTGAAGGAATATACTAGAACATACAACAAAGGACAGGTCAAACAACAAGAAATTCAACCCACGCTCCTCCTACAGCTCGAATGGAACCTTTACACATTAATGGGAACTTATACTGAATTCTCCCGCACTAAGGGGAACAACTCGACGTGCAACAGCACTAGGTCACACACTTAGGAATAAGGGCTGAGACATCACCACTTACAAGTTCAGAACCAAATTAGTGACACATGGGGCCAGCAACAAGCTTAAAATTTCAGCCCTTTTTACCGATAGATGTCTAAGGCATCAGACATGAGAAAACTATGAAGAGACGAAAATCAAGTCTGTCTGACGTAGACCCAACAGGATCAAAGTTAAAAAGACAAAAGAACTCGATCTCAAGATCTAACCTCCACTTTCGACTAGGGCATAATCCTAAAAGCTTCATGTCTCCTAGACTGTAGAAGGGATCCCCACAGCTGCTAGACGCATCGGCCCAATACGCCTAGTGAGATCCAAAGGTACCGGATAAGAAGTTCGATTGACTCCACCGTAGAGGAGAGCAAGACTCAAGACACTTAAATTTTCCGAGGGCTTCACAACTACCTACATATAGGTCCAACCGACCCCAATGAACCCGGTCCATGACCTCTATTCATTTCCGGGAAGGGCAAGATCGGCTTATCGACCGTACATCATGCTTCAGTAAGAAGTGGAAAGAATAACACGAGGGTTGCTAAAAGGAACTCGTATAACTTCGTATAATGTATGCTATACGAAGTTATTACGACGTACCCCAAGCCTCTATGCCTTAACCTTCCCTTGGCACCGAGTTGCACAAACATGAATAGAGCACACTCCCAAGATAAAACATGCAATAGCAACCGGTTTATAATTCAACCTTGTAACATCTACACAAAACCATAAAATCACTACATCATAAGTTCAAAGTAATCGTGATATAGCCACCAACATCAAGGAAGCTTAATAGGTCTTGCCATGAGCAGCTCTAATATAACGACACCCTAGGGCAACACCGAAGAACATGATGGACACAAGCCATCAACGCAAACAATTTCTATTCCTTGATAAGCACCTAGTCAACCACCTCCTAGCAAAAATTCTCTCAAGTCCAAAATTCCACAATAACCGAAGTGGATAGTACCAGTAAGCGACATGGTTGATCAGACCATACGTTACTCATACTATGCACTTGGTACATGGGTTTAAACAAATTCTAAGAAGTCTCATTCATATTACTACGTACCATGGAAAATTACATGGGCACGAACGAGAGGTCGAGGTCGACCCCCACATAACCAGTACGATACATCTAGCTCAAAAGGGGAAAACCCATAAAAGTCTCATCACATCACTATAGAATCAAAGTAGGAGTCAGGGACACCGATGAATAACTAGCCAAACCCAGCTATAAAATTAACACTAAACTTTTTCACCGCCTCGGTATAGTTACCAAAACAAAGCCATGACGAACCCACTACTCGAGTCGTCAATGTCCAATCACTGCCTTTGAAGGAATATACTAGAACATACAACAAAGGACAGGTCAAACAACAAGAAATTCAACCCACGCTCCTCCTACAGCTCGAATGGAACCTTTACACATTAATGGGAACTTATACTGAATTCTCCCGCACTAAGGGGAACAACTCGACGTGCAACAGCACTAGGTCACACACTTAGGAATAAGGGCTGAGACATCACCACTTACAAGTTCAGAACCAAATTAGTGACACATGGGGCCAGCAACAAGCTTAAAATTTCAGCCCTTTTTACCGATAGATGTCTAAGGCATCAGACATGAGAAAACTATGAAGAGACGAAAATCAAGTCTGTCTGACGTAGACCCAACAGGATCAAAGTTAAAAAGACAAAAGAACTCGATCTCAAGATCTAACCTCCACTTTCGACTAGGGCATAATCCTAAAAGCTTCATGTCTCCTAGACTGTAGAAGGGATCCCCACAGCTGCTAGACGCATCGGCCCAATACGCCTAGTGAGATCCAAAGGTACCGGATAAGAAGTTCGATTGACTCCACCGTAGAGGAGAGCAAGACTCAAGACACTTAAATTTTCCGAGGGCTTCACAACTACCTACATATAGGTCCAACCGACCCCAATGAACCCGGTCCATGACCTCTATTCATTTCCGGGAAGGGCAAGATCGGCTTATCGACCGTACATCATGCTTCAGTAAGAAGTGGAAAGAATAACACGAGGGTTGCTAAAAGGAACTCGTATAACTTCGTATAATGTATGCTATACGAAGTTATTACGACGTACCCCAAGCCTCTATGCCTTAACCTTCCCTTGGCACCGAGTTGCACAAACATGAATAGAGCACACTCCCAAGATAAAACATGCAATAGCAACCGGTTTATAATTCAACCTTGTAACATCTACACAAAACCATAAAATCACTACATCATAAGTTCAAAGTAATCGTGATATAGCCACCAACATCAAGGAAGCTTAATAGGTCTTGCCATGAGCAGCTCTAATATAACGACACCCTAGGGCAACACCGAAGAACATGATGGACACAAGCCATCAACGCAAACAATTTCTATTCCTTGATAAGCACCTAGTCAACCACCTCCTAGCAAAAATTCTCTCAAGTCCAAAATTCCACAATAACCGAAGTGGATAGTACCAGTAAGCGACATGGTTGATCAGACCATACGTTACTCATACTATGCACTTGGTACATGGGTTTAAACAAATTCTAAGAAGTCTCATTCATATTACTACGTACCATGGAAAATTACATGGGCACGAACGAGAGGTCGAGGTCGACCCCCACATAACCAGTACGATACATCTAGCTCAAAAGGGGAAAACCCATAAAAGTCTCATCACATCACTATAGAATCAAAGTAGGAGTCAGGGACACCGATGAATAACTAGCCAAACCCAGCTATAAAATTAACACTAAACTTTTTCACCGCCTCGGTATAGTTACCAAAACAAAGCCATGACGAACCCACTACTCGAGTCGTCAATGTCCAATCACTGCCTTTGAAGGAATATACTAGAACATACAACAAAGGACAGGTCAAACAACAAGAAATTCAACCCACGCTCCTCCTACAGCTCGAATGGAACCTTTACACATTAATGGGAACTTATACTGAATTCTCCCGCACTAAGGGGAACAACTCGACGTGCAACAGCACTAGGTCACACACTTAGGAATAAGGGCTGAGACATCACCACTTACAAGTTCAGAACCAAATTAGTGACACATGGGGCCAGCAACAAGCTTAAAATTTCAGCCCTTTTTACCGATAGATGTCTAAGGCATCAGACATGAGAAAACTATGAAGAGACGAAAATCAAGTCTGTCTGACGTAGACCCAACAGGATCAAAGTTAAAAAGACAAAAGAACTCGATCTCAAGATCTAACCTCCACTTTCGACTAGGGCATAATCCTAAAAGCTTCATGTCTCCTAGACTGTAGAAGGGATCCCCACAGCTGCTAGACGCATCGGCCCAATACGCCTAGTGAGATCCAAAGGTACCGGATAAGAAGTTCGATTGACTCCACCGTAGAGGAGAGCAAGACTCAAGACACTTAAATTTTCCGAGGGCTTCACAACTACCTACATATAGGTCCAACCGACCCCAATGAACCCGGTCCATGACCTCTATTCATTTCCGGGAAGGGCAAGATCGGCTTATCGACCGTACATCATGCTTCAGTAAGAAGTGGAAAGAATAACACGAGGGTTGCTAAAAGGAACTCGTATAACTTCGTATAATGTATGCTATACGAAGTTATTACGACGTACCCCAAGCCTCTATGCCTTAACCTTCCCTTGGCACCGAGTTGCACAAACATGAATAGAGCACACTCCCAAGATAAAACATGCAATAGCAACCGGTTTATAATTCAACCTTGTAACATCTACACAAAACCATAAAATCACTACATCATAAGTTCAAAGTAATCGTGATATAGCCACCAACATCAAGGAAGCTTAATAGGTCTTGCCATGAGCAGCTCTAATATAACGACACCCTAGGGCAACACCGAAGAACATGATGGACACAAGCCATCAACGCAAACAATTTCTATTCCTTGATAAGCACCTAGTCAACCACCTCCTAGCAAAAATTCTCTCAAGTCCAAAATTCCACAATAACCGAAGTGGATAGTACCAGTAAGCGACATGGTTGATCAGACCATACGTTACTCATACTATGCACTTGGTACATGGGTTTAAACAAATTCTAAGAAGTCTCATTCATATTACTACGTACCATGGAAAATTACATGGGCACGAACGAGAGGTCGAGGTCGACCCCCACATAACCAGTACGATACATCTAGCTCAAAAGGGGAAAACCCATAAAAGTCTCATCACATCACTATAGAATCAAAGTAGGAGTCAGGGACACCGATGAATAACTAGCCAAACCCAGCTATAAAATTAACACTAAACTTTTTCACCGCCTCGGTATAGTTACCAAAACAAAGCCATGACGAACCCACTACTCGAGTCGTCAATGTCCAATCACTGCCTTTGAAGGAATATACTAGAACATACAACAAAGGACAGGTCAAACAACAAGAAATTCAACCCACGCTCCTCCTACAGCTCGAATGGAACCTTTACACATTAATGGGAACTTATACTGAATTCTCCCGCACTAAGGGGAACAACTCGACGTGCAACAGCACTAGGTCACACACTTAGGAATAAGGGCTGAGACATCACCACTTACAAGTTCAGAACCAAATTAGTGACACATGGGGCCAGCAACAAGCTTAAAATTTCAGCCCTTTTTACCGATAGATGTCTAAGGCATCAGACATGAGAAAACTATGAAGAGACGAAAATCAAGTCTGTCTGACGTAGACCCAACAGGATCAAAGTTAAAAAGACAAAAGAACTCGATCTCAAGATCTAACCTCCACTTTCGACTAGGGCATAATCCTAAAAGCTTCATGTCTCCTAGACTGTAGAAGGGATCCCCACAGCTGCTAGACGCATCGGCCCAATACGCCTAGTGAGATCCAAAGGTACCGGATAAGAAGTTCGATTGACTCCACCGTAGAGGAGAGCAAGACTCAAGACACTTAAATTTTCCGAGGGCTTCACAACTACCTACATATAGGTCCAACCGACCCCAATGAACCCGGTCCATGACCTCTATTCATTTCCGGGAAGGGCAAGATCGGCTTATCGACCGTACATCATGCTTCAGTAAGAAGTGGAAAGAATAACACGAGGGTTGCTAAAAGGAACTCGTATAACTTCGTATAATGTATGCTATACGAAGTTATTACGACGTACCCCAAGCCTCTATGCCTTAACCTTCCCTTGGCACCGAGTTGCACAAACATGAATAGAGCACACTCCCAAGATAAAACATGCAATAGCAACCGGTTTATAATTCAACCTTGTAACATCTACACAAAACCATAAAATCACTACATCATAAGTTCAAAGTAATCGTGATATAGCCACCAACATCAAGGAAGCTTAATAGGTCTTGCCATGAGCAGCTCTAATATAACGACACCCTAGGGCAACACCGAAGAACATGATGGACACAAGCCATCAACGCAAACAATTTCTATTCCTTGATAAGCACCTAGTCAACCACCTCCTAGCAAAAATTCTCTCAAGTCCAAAATTCCACAATAACCGAAGTGGATAGTACCAGTAAGCGACATGGTTGATCAGACCATACGTTACTCATACTATGCACTTGGTACATGGGTTTAAACAAATTCTAAGAAGTCTCATTCATATTACTACGTACCATGGAAAATTACATGGGCACGAACGAGAGGTCGAGGTCGACCCCCACATAACCAGTACGATACATCTAGCTCAAAAGGGGAAAACCCATAAAAGTCTCATCACATCACTATAGAATCAAAGTAGGAGTCAGGGACACCGATGAATAACTAGCCAAACCCAGCTATAAAATTAACACTAAACTTTTTCACCGCCTCGGTATAGTTACCAAAACAAAGCCATGACGAACCCACTACTCGAGTCGTCAATGTCCAATCACTGCCTTTGAAGGAATATACTAGAACATACAACAAAGGACAGGTCAAACAACAAGAAATTCAACCCACGCTCCTCCTACAGCTCGAATGGAACCTTTACACATTAATGGGAACTTATACTGAATTCTCCCGCACTAAGGGGAACAACTCGACGTGCAACAGCACTAGGTCACACACTTAGGAATAAGGGCTGAGACATCACCACTTACAAGTTCAGAACCAAATTAGTGACACATGGGGCCAGCAACAAGCTTAAAATTTCAGCCCTTTTTACCGATAGATGTCTAAGGCATCAGACATGAGAAAACTATGAAGAGACGAAAATCAAGTCTGTCTGACGTAGACCCAACAGGATCAAAGTTAAAAAGACAAAAGAACTCGATCTCAAGATCTAACCTCCACTTTCGACTAGGGCATAATCCTAAAAGCTTCATGTCTCCTAGACTGTAGAAGGGATCCCCACAGCTGCTAGACGCATCGGCCCAATACGCCTAGTGAGATCCAAAGGTACCGGATAAGAAGTTCGATTGACTCCACCGTAGAGGAGAGCAAGACTCAAGACACTTAAATTTTCCGAGGGCTTCACAACTACCTACATATAGGTCCAACCGACCCCAATGAACCCGGTCCATGACCTCTATTCATTTCCGGGAAGGGCAAGATCGGCTTATCGACCGTACATCATGCTTCAGTAAGAAGTGGAAAGAATAACACGAGGGTTGCTAAAAGGAACTCGTATAACTTCGTATAATGTATGCTATACGAAGTTATTACGACGTACCCCAAGCCTCTATGCCTTAACCTTCCCTTGGCACCGAGTTGCACAAACATGAATAGAGCACACTCCCAAGATAAAACATGCAATAGCAACCGGTTTATAATTCAACCTTGTAACATCTACACAAAACCATAAAATCACTACATCATAAGTTCAAAGTAATCGTGATATAGCCACCAACATCAAGGAAGCTTAATAGGTCTTGCCATGAGCAGCTCTAATATAACGACACCCTAGGGCAACACCGAAGAACATGATGGACACAAGCCATCAACGCAAACAATTTCTATTCCTTGATAAGCACCTAGTCAACCACCTCCTAGCAAAAATTCTCTCAAGTCCAAAATTCCACAATAACCGAAGTGGATAGTACCAGTAAGCGACATGGTTGATCAGACCATACGTTACTCATACTATGCACTTGGTACATGGGTTTAAACAAATTCTAAGAAGTCTCATTCATATTACTACGTACCATGGAAAATTACATGGGCACGAACGAGAGGTCGAGGTCGACCCCCACATAACCAGTACGATACATCTAGCTCAAAAGGGGAAAACCCATAAAAGTCTCATCACATCACTATAGAATCAAAGTAGGAGTCAGGGACACCGATGAATAACTAGCCAAACCCAGCTATAAAATTAACACTAAACTTTTTCACCGCCTCGGTATAGTTACCAAAACAAAGCCATGACGAACCCACTACTCGAGTCGTCAATGTCCAATCACTGCCTTTGAAGGAATATACTAGAACATACAACAAAGGACAGGTCAAACAACAAGAAATTCAACCCACGCTCCTCCTACAGCTCGAATGGAACCTTTACACATTAATGGGAACTTATACTGAATTCTCCCGCACTAAGGGGAACAACTCGACGTGCAACAGCACTAGGTCACACACTTAGGAATAAGGGCTGAGACATCACCACTTACAAGTTCAGAACCAAATTAGTGACACATGGGGCCAGCAACAAGCTTAAAATTTCAGCCCTTTTTACCGATAGATGTCTAAGGCATCAGACATGAGAAAACTATGAAGAGACGAAAATCAAGTCTGTCTGACGTAGACCCAACAGGATCAAAGTTAAAAAGACAAAAGAACTCGATCTCAAGATCTAACCTCCACTTTCGACTAGGGCATAATCCTAAAAGCTTCATGTCTCCTAGACTGTAGAAGGGATCCCCACAGCTGCTAGACGCATCGGCCCAATACGCCTAGTGAGATCCAAAGGTACCGGATAAGAAGTTCGATTGACTCCACCGTAGAGGAGAGCAAGACTCAAGACACTTAAATTTTCCGAGGGCTTCACAACTACCTACATATAGGTCCAACCGACCCCAATGAACCCGGTCCATGACCTCTATTCATTTCCGGGAAGGGCAAGATCGGCTTATCGACCGTACATCATGCTTCAGTAAGAAGTGGAAAGAATAACACGAGGGTTGCTAAAAGGAACTCGTATAACTTCGTATAATGTATGCTATACGAAGTTATTACGACGTACCCCAAGCCTCTATGCCTTAACCTTCCCTTGGCACCGAGTTGCACAAACATGAATAGAGCACACTCCCAAGATAAAACATGCAATAGCAACCGGTTTATAATTCAACCTTGTAACATCTACACAAAACCATAAAATCACTACATCATAAGTTCAAAGTAATCGTGATATAGCCACCAACATCAAGGAAGCTTAATAGGTCTTGCCATGAGCAGCTCTAATATAACGACACCCTAGGGCAACACCGAAGAACATGATGGACACAAGCCATCAACGCAAACAATTTCTATTCCTTGATAAGCACCTAGTCAACCACCTCCTAGCAAAAATTCTCTCAAGTCCAAAATTCCACAATAACCGAAGTGGATAGTACCAGTAAGCGACATGGTTGATCAGACCATACGTTACTCATACTATGCACTTGGTACATGGGTTTAAACAAATTCTAAGAAGTCTCATTCATATTACTACGTACCATGGAAAATTACATGGGCACGAACGAGAGGTCGAGGTCGACCCCCACATAACCAGTACGATACATCTAGCTCAAAAGGGGAAAACCCATAAAAGTCTCATCACATCACTATAGAATCAAAGTAGGAGTCAGGGACACCGATGAATAACTAGCCAAACCCAGCTATAAAATTAACACTAAACTTTTTCACCGCCTCGGTATAGTTACCAAAACAAAGCCATGACGAACCCACTACTCGAGTCGTCAATGTCCAATCACTGCCTTTGAAGGAATATACTAGAACATACAACAAAGGACAGGTCAAACAACAAGAAATTCAACCCACGCTCCTCCTACAGCTCGAATGGAACCTTTACACATTAATGGGAACTTATACTGAATTCTCCCGCACTAAGGGGAACAACTCGACGTGCAACAGCACTAGGTCACACACTTAGGAATAAGGGCTGAGACATCACCACTTACAAGTTCAGAACCAAATTAGTGACACATGGGGCCAGCAACAAGCTTAAAATTTCAGCCCTTTTTACCGATAGATGTCTAAGGCATCAGACATGAGAAAACTATGAAGAGACGAAAATCAAGTCTGTCTGACGTAGACCCAACAGGATCAAAGTTAAAAAGACAAAAGAACTCGATCTCAAGATCTAACCTCCACTTTCGACTAGGGCATAATCCTAAAAGCTTCATGTCTCCTAGACTGTAGAAGGGATCCCCACAGCTGCTAGACGCATCGGCCCAATACGCCTAGTGAGATCCAAAGGTACCGGATAAGAAGTTCGATTGACTCCACCGTAGAGGAGAGCAAGACTCAAGACACTTAAATTTTCCGAGGGCTTCACAACTACCTACATATAGGTCCAACCGACCCCAATGAACCCGGTCCATGACCTCTATTCATTTCCGGGAAGGGCAAGATCGGCTTATCGACCGTACATCATGCTTCAGTAAGAAGTGGAAAGAATAACACGAGGGTTGCTAAAAGGAACAACCTCAATAACTTTGACAAGGATAGGACATTACACATCTCTAGAATTCTTCAATAATGACTAAGGAGTGATTCCACTTCCACTCCTAAAATAGTCCTCAAAACATTTCCATGAACTCACCACTTTCCAAAACTCATTCATCGTAATAACTTCGTATAGCATACATTATACGAAGTTATCAAGAAAGATAATAAGTCATACCACTAACTGAATACATAAAAATTATCTACACCTTCCTTAGTGAAACCAATTATTAATTCTCCATTAATCATGATTAATTCATGACTAAAAGAAATACTTCTATGATCAAAGGTAGTCTTTTGAACAAGGAGCTATCACAGCCTACGTGCTGTTTTGTTTTGTTTTTTTTTCTTAACTACCAAAACAATGATATTGATTCAGATTTCGGTAGAAAGCATAGACAAAAGGTTATACTTCTTCTATTAGATCCAAAATCATATTTTGGTCATCCAATAATAATAATGCTATGGGAGAATCACCACAACCCACTGGACAAGGTCTTTACCAATTGAATGCCTCTATCTATATCAAGCCAAGACAAGACCTGTAACCAGCTTGCCCAACCTCAAGACTAAATCTGTTGTACCATAATCAATCTACCAAAGTCTCCATTCAACAATTTTAAACTATACCTAAATATATGAAATATATCAATGAATGCCATCAATCTGGCCACCTCTTAACCCAAGGTACACCAAAGAACTAAATGAATCATTACCCCAATAAGATGCATGAACGAAGCCAGTTCAGAAACTCTTCTCCTTTCTTCTAGCCAGCAGATTCACTATCTCATCGTGGTATCGTGCCAAAGACAAGACATGGTGGCGTGCGGCAGAACACGGATGTGAGGTGACGAGGAACGGTGATGATGCGTACTGCAGTCGACGAGTATGCGAGCAGCGGCGTCGGGGAAGGACGATGGCACATAGCCGCTGTTGCACGGCGACAAGGCGAGACCGTCGACGGCGACGATCAAGCCTAGGTGGTGACGCTCGTGTTCTGTGAAGGCGGTTGGTGTGGGCATGGCGTCGGCGTGGCGCACGGCGCTGGACGGCAGCAGCACGGTGCTGGGCGGCGGAGGCACGGCACCGGCGCGGCAAGACAGCGGCGCCGGCTCGGCTTGGCGGCGAGGCAGTGCTGGGCGACGGGGAGAGAGGACAGGGGCGGCGGCGGTTTGCCCTGGAGGGAACCCGTCGGTTCCTACTCCCCCTCCCTGCTTATAACCCAAACATGGGGCGGCCTGGGCCAAAGGGCCCACGGGCTATTACAACCGCACCCCTGCGCTCGGCCGCTCCGGCGAGCGCAGCCACCCCTCCACAGCCGGCGGCGCGTCCCTCCTCGCCTCGCACCCCCACGCCGCGGCTGCCGCATCGGGAGGCTTGCTCCACCGACGCTCCTACACGGAGGTTGCCAGCTCTCCCCCTTCCCCTTCGGTCCATTTCCGCCTGCCACCACCGCCCGCCATTACTCCCCCGTTCCCCCTGCAGCGCATTGAAGCTTGCCCGCCACCGGCCGCCTTCCACCCCAAGCCCCTCCTCGCGGTCTCCCCTTCAACAACCGTGTCCTTCCCTCCTTGGCAACGCGTCCTCCCGAGGTCTCGGCGGCGCCAGACGCGCCTTCCGCTTGCGGCGGCCGGAGTGATGGCGCGCAAGCCCGCCGCCTGGCTCGCCGGACGCAGCCTTGCCCTTAAAGGGCGCTGCCTTCGCTGCTTCGCCTCGGACCACCGCGCTGCCTCCTGCCGAGACCCCGTCCGCTGCTTCCTATGCAGGCGCTCGGGGCACTTAGCCAAGCACTGCCGCCGCGCAGCTCCCCCTGCTCCTCGCCGCCCCACCCCACCCCTTACTCCCCATCTTGCTCTGCTCCCAGCTCCCATGGCTACATCCAACCGCTCCCCCCTTGCCGCCCTCCGTCCACCGTCGGCGCGCGTCAGCGTCGAGGTCACTGCCGGCATGCGCTCCGACACCTCAGATCTCCACCGCCGAGGTGTCATCATCTCCATCATCGGCGGACCCCATCCTGACACGGATTTCATCGCGCGTGAAATTAGCCTACGCACGGACATCCCGGCGTTCAACATCCGCGTCACCCACCTCACCCACCTCCGCTTCCTCACCATTTTCACCCTTCCGGAGCAAGCTACGCTCGCTGCCCGAAGCTCCTTCCGTGCTCATGGTCGTCACTTCGGCATGTCCTCCATTCCCAGCGATCCGCAAGCCACGGGCGAGGCCGGCGCCGTTCGCTTCCGCGTGCGCGTCTTCGTCGAAGGACTTCCGCTCCACGCTTGGTCCCCCGCCGTCGTGGAGCGCATCTTCGCCAGCACCGGTCGAGGCTCGACGTGGTCGAAGACTCCTCCAGGCTCCGGTTGGGCACCTCCTCCTTCCGTGTTTGGATTTGGACGCACGACCCGGCCACCGTCCCTCTCGAGATCGAGCTCGAGCTCTCGGAGCCATCTCCTTACTTGGAGGCGCGCCGAGGAGACGACCGCGGCCCTGCGCTGCTAGCGGGCGCCCCGCGACCCCGGCCTCCCCGCGCCTCCGTCCACCGCCTCCTCCTCTATGTCGACTGCGTCGAGGACTTCTCCACTGCTTCGGCGCGTGTTGGAGGTAGCCTCCCGCGCCTCGACTTCCACATTTGGCAGCTGGGCTTCCCCGACTCTACACCGACCCCGATCTTCACCGAGCCGCCGTCTGCCTGCCGCGCCCTCTTCCCACCGCTCCGGCGCTGGGACGACGACGACTCCTCCCCCGCACCCGACGCCTCCTCCCAAGCCCGCCTTCGCCACGGGAGGTCCCCTGCAGCAGGCCACCCTCGTGGCGCCGCGCGCGCCCCCAACGGCCGGCGGGCGAGGTCTCGCTCCCCCCATCAGCGTCGCAGGAGCTCCGGGGGCCACAGCTCCGGCGCAAGCTCGCCGCCCGCCCGCCGGCGCTCCCGCTCGCCGAGTCCCCAACGTCTCCCCCGCCGGCGAGCCACTCACCCTCGTTTCACGTGCCCTCTGCAAACACACTGGTCAAAGGCTGCCCACACCTGTTCTCTCGTGGACTGGGGATTCAAACCCCATTCTCACTGCGCCGGGGGACCCCCCTGTCAGCCCCCACCCTTTTCAGCGCCGGTGCCTGCTCCTCGGGTCGGCCTTCTTTCTCCGCAGGCTGCGTCGCCCGGCCCAATCTCCAGCCCAGGAACCGGAGCCGACCCAGCGCGCGCCAGAGCCGAAGCCAACACAGGGGCGGTCTCCTTCCCAGCCTTGGCCCGTGGCTCTAGAACCGGCCTTGGCCCAGGACCGGCCAAAGAGGCCCTCCTGCTGCTCTCTTCTCCCCATCAGCTTGGCCCCCAGCAGGCCCCCTCCCCCACCTATACTACTGCACCTCCTTTCGACGACCTTTGCGTCGAGGCCATCCTTGCCGCCCCACCTCTAGGCACCCCCTAGCCACTTCGCCGGCCTTGACCCTATGGCTCTAGAGGCCGGACTCGAGGTGCCCTCCCCCTCTCCCGTCCTTGCCTTCCTGGCGAAAGCCTCCGTCCACCCCGCTGCACTGCTGATCCCCACACCCCCACCTCGGCGCCGCCGCACTACGGTCTCGACCTCTGTGCGTCGTAGTTCCCGGCTAACCTCCACTAGGCCAGCCTCCGCCCCCATCGGTTCCTCTTCCGTTCCGGCCATCCGCAAGGCCCAGAGCGTCCTAGCCCTCAAGTTGGGCATTCCACCCACTCCCACTGTTGGCGATCTGGCAGATCAGCTTCACGCCCTGTTCACCTCCTCCACACTTGACTCCGGTGTGATCTCCGCCATCTCTGACTTTTGCGGCTTAGCGCGACCCTCCATTGACCTGCCTGCCGTCGGTTCAGCGGCTGTGGAGGAGTGTGCGTCCTAGTCCTCCCCCTCCCCCTCCCGGTGTGCTCTCGACACCTCCAATGTCGCCTGCAAACCACATTACCCTGCGCTTCCTTTCCAGTTTCCACATGTGTGTGCTCCTTTTTAGTTTCCACCACCTGCGTGTGGTTCTATTTGTAGTCGCCACCTGTGTGTGGCCCTATCTTGTACTCACCGCCTGCGTGTGGTTCCATCTTGTAGTCACCACCTGCGCGTGGTTTTATCTTTTAGTCACCACCTGCGTGTGGTTATGGTTACAGCTGGTCAACCTCCTGCGTGTGCGTGGCCAGCCCATGATCTCCTCCCTCCGCTCGGGACCTGTCCCCCCCCCCTTGTGCCCAACTATGGTTTTCCCAATGAAGATCCTCTCTTGGAATGTCCGTGGTCTCAACACTGCCGCTAAGCGCGACGTCGTTGCCTCCCTCGTTCACTCTCACAAACCGACCATCCTCGCCATTCAAGAATCCAAGCTCTCTGACCCCTCGAACCAGTCCCTTATGGAAATTTGTGGCCATAGGCTCAAAGGAGTCCTCCAACTCCCCGCCTCCGGTTCCAGAGGGGGCATCATTCTATTCTGGGACGATTCTCTACTCCAAGTCTCCAACCCCCTCATTCTTCCTCACTCCATATCCGCTAAAATCTCGCCGCTCGATGGGAAGCCTAGTTGGGCCCTGTCTTCCGTCTACGGGCCCTCTGTGGACTCTGAGAAAGAGTCCTTCCTCCAGGAACTCTCCTCCATTGGCAACCACTTCACATCCCCCTAGCTGATCTTAGGCGATTTCAACCTAATCTACAAAGCTTCTGACAAGAACAACCTTAACCTCAACCGTAGGCTCATGGCCCGATTTCGATCCACCCTGGACTCCTGCCTCCTCAAAGAGCTGCACCTCTTAGGGCGGCGCTTCACTTGGAGTAACGAACAGGCGAACCCGACCTTGGTCAGGCTTGACCGTGCCTTCTCTAATTCTTCCTGGGAACTCATCTTTCCCTCTTCATCCCTCGTCCCACTTCCCTCCTCGGCCTCTGACCACTGCCCGCTCCTCCTCACAGCGGAAAGCCTCCCCCCACTGCAGAGACGCTTCCGTTTTGAGAATTTTTGGCTCAAGATGCCTGGCTTCCTAGAGGTAGCCAAGCAAGCCTGGTGCGAGACACCCCCAAATCTCCCCACCCACCCCCTCCACCGATTCAGAGTTAAATTATCCCGCACCGCCAAGGCCCTAACTTCCTGGCACCGCTCCCATATTGGAAACCCAGACCTTCAGCTCGCTTTAGCCTCGGAGGTCCTTCGACTTCTCGACATAGCTTCAGAATTTCGCCTCCTTTCCCCCGACGAGGTTGAACTGCGCCGCCAACTCAAGCTGAAGTGCCTTGGTCTCAGTGTCATTCAAAAAATCAAGTGGAAACAACGAGCTCGTCTTAACTGGGTCAAATTCGGAGATGCTAATACCAAGTACTTCCATCTTCGAGCAAAATGGGCGTCGTAGGAGAAACTTCATTCATCTGCTCGAAAGCCTAAGTGGAATCCACTCAGGGTTCAGGGAGAAATCCACGATCCTCCACCAGCATTTCAACTCCCTACTTGGCGATGGCTCCCCCTCCCAGCCTGCCACCTCCCGGCGCTGTTTTAACTGGAACTTCTTGGGCCTCCCTTCACCCGATCTCTCTTCCCTTGAGGACCCTCTCACTCTGGATGAGCTCAAGCAGGTTGTCTTCAGCTTACCAATTGACAAGACCCCTGGCCCGAACGGGTTCACATGGGATTTCTATAAAGCCTGCTGGGACTTCATCTCGACTGACCTGTTTGCTGCTATCCAGTGTCTTTTCAACCTCGACAGACCAGGGTTCAAGGGTCTCAACTGCGCCCACATTTTCCTCATCCCCAAAAAGGAAAACCCATCCACCGTCTCCCACTTTCGCCCGATCAGCCTCATACACAGCATTGGCAAACTCTTCACCAAAATCCTCTCCTCTCGACTGGCCCCCTTCATGGATGACTTAATCTCCCCTTGCCAAAGCGCTTTCATCAAGAAGCGCCACATGCAGGACAACTTCCTACTCGTCCAAGGAAGAGCTAAATCCCTTTACAGATCCCGCACGCCAGCTCTGTTATTCAAATTGGACCTTCAGAAGGCCTTCGACTCAGTCTCCTGGCCCTATCTCCTAGACAACCTCAGAGCCAGAGGCTTTGGGACTAGATGGCACGACTGGATCTCCATGTCACTTGCCTCCTCTACCTCCAGGGTCCTTCTCAACGGACACCCCACCGACACAATTTTCCACTGCCGTGGCCTCCGACAAGGGGATTCCCTCTCGCCCCTCCTCTTCAACCTCGCCATTGAACTGTTAGCCTCCCTTCTCGAGAAAGCATCCGAAGATGGTACTCTCTCCGCCGTCCGTGGCGTCCGCCATAACCTCCGCTCCTCCCTCTTCGCGGACGATGCGGCCATTTTCATCAACCCAACCAAAGAGGATGTCGCCGCCCTGACCCACATCCTCCAGCTCTTCAGGGATATCGCTGGGCTTCGCACAAATCTATTGAAAAGTCAGGTTGTGCCCATCCGCTGCGACTCCATTGACCTTGACAACATCCTTCAGAACTTTCCTGCTGCTCGATCGGCCTTCCCGATCAACTATCTAGGCATGCCTCTCTCTGTCAAGCGACTCCGACATGTTCACTTCCAACCGCTCATCGACAAGATTGCAAACAGGCTGGCTGGCTGGCGTGGCCCCCTTATGTCCAAGGGGGGCAGACTAACCCTTCTCAAAGCGGTCCTCTCGGCCCTCCCAGCCTACACCCTTTCAGTCATTCAACCCCCTGCGTCCGTCCTAATCAAGATCGACAAGATCAGGCGTGCTTGGCTTTGGGGCGGCTCCCAATCCATCTGCCCAGGCAAGTGCCGCGTCAACTGGGACACCGTCTGCTC
>SPJY01035202.1:3179931-3229872 GCA_005191435.1 Raddia distichophylla
TTCCAGGCGTAACCGCTCAGTGCAATAGGCCCTGGCTAATAACTCTTGGCTAGCGGATTTCCGCGGGTTTACCCCTCTATTATTGCCAGAGCTCATCTCCTTGCTACGGCGCTTGGCTACCTTCATCCCAGAAACAGGCGACTCAGACCAATGGGGTTGGCGCTTCACCAGCAACGGTGCTTTCTCCGTCCGATCGGCCTATCGGCTTCAGTTCACTGGTCGCTGCCCCACCCCCTCTCTGCTTGCCGCTTGGAAACTTTGGGCGCCTTCAAAGTGTAAATTTTTCCTCTGGCTACTACTGCGGCAATGTATCTCCACGGCCGACGCTCTGCAACGTCGTCACCTACCAAACGCCTACTTCTGCCAGCTATGTATGCGTAACCTGGAGACCCCTGAGCATCTCTTCCTCCAATGCGACTTCAGCGTCTTCATTTGGTCTCGACTAGCTATACTCACAAACTCCCCCTCCCTCTACCCGTCGACCTGGAATCAGACCTCTAGCTTCCAAGCTTGGTGGAATGACGTCCTCCAGGATAGACCACCGCGAGGCAAGCTCTCAATCTTAGCTGCGACCATCTGGCACTTGTGGCTCGAGCGAAACAACAGGATCTTCCGTGCAGCTGAACGCCCCCGATCCATCTTCCTCCATCAACTCACCGACGAGCTACGGCTCTGGGTGGCCGCAGGAGCCAATTTTGTAATTAATTAGAAATTAGTTCTTTTAAAACCCCCGGGGGGGAGGGTCTCCATCCCCTCACCTGTAATCTCCTCACTTTTGATTAATAGATGGCAGTTCTCCTGCCCTTTACTCAAAAAAAAAAAGTTGAGGCTCTCGAGCTTGCTGAGGTTGTAGATGGCGGTAGGGATGCCGCCGGAGAGGCGGTTCCCTGACAGATCCATGGATCGAAGGCGGCGGAGCTGGCCGACGCCGGCAGGGATGGGGCCGGCGAGCTCGGCGTTGCTGAGGTTGAGGCGGGAGAGGAAGGAGAGGTTACCGAGCTGGGGGGCGAGGTCGCCGGCGAGCCTCACGCCGGGTAGCACCAGAGCGGTGACCACCTCCCGGCGGCGATGGCGCCGCCGCCCGCACGTCACGCCGACCCAGCTGCACAGGGGGACGTGCGGCACTGCGGCGTCCAGTTGCCGCGCAGGACGCCCCAAGCGGGTCGAAGACCTTGGCTTTGAACGCCAGCAGCGCCGCCATGTCGGAGTCGGAGGCGGCGGCAATACGTGCAGGTGAGGTGGCCACCAGCACGTCGACGACGAGAGCTGTTGCGGCAATGCGTGCGAGGAGCGCCATGGTTACGGCGCGACACGGCAGTGCAAGGTGAACCAAGTCAAGCAACGGCTGTAATGTAGTGCATGTGCATGCGTATGATCCATTAATTATGATGCATAGACGTTCGTCAATCCTCAAAGTCTTTGAGTCTTCCATGCTCGATGTGGACCGCACTGCACACTGGTCATCTAATTATCTTTCTCTCCACGCCAGTGCCCCTTTAACTGCATGACCATTAATTGGTGAGATGGACCATCTCTAGCAAAAGAGTAAAAAGAAAAAAAAATTGTAGCTCTAGTTTTCTTGGGATGGCGTCATCTAGTCAATCTCATGGACCACAATAATCCGGCTCCTCTCAATACCAACACATGGTATCCACATATATTGGCTCAACTGTAAGCATAATCCAGCTGCTACTCTAACTCAGCTCAAAAGACTAGCCTAGTGAAAGAGTGGTATCTCCACCTTTTAAATTGTACTTCCCCATCATCAATATTTGATGTGGGACTAAACCCAATAGTGATCATAGGAACAAGGAAAAGAACATAAGCATTTTGTGGTACATAATTTTTATAATGTTAGGATATGCGCCGATGTAAGATCATAAACGACACTAGGAGACACGATGTTTGTTAACGCAGTTCAGTTTTTGCCTACATCTTCATGGATTTGATTATGGGCGCGCAGCACACCGGCTGATCAGGTCACGACCACATGCTGGCCGCTGACCTCTTCTTGGCTATGTTACTGACTACAACTCTAAACCAACCCTGCCTATTATAACACAGAATCCATTTAACCTATTTGTACATATATTCGACACAAAACCTAACATATAACTTTATAGTGGCATTTTTACGAATATCGGCTCTTTGGTAGTAAATCACTGATTTCACAACTTTGCAGTGGCATCAATGCAATAAACTGTTTTTCAAAGATGTCTTTTACGGCATGAAAAATGGCTGATTTGATCCTTCAATTATCGTTCTCGGTCCAATTTGGTTCCTGAAATACAAAACCAAGTGAACTTGATTCTCAGTTTATCGAAAACATGCCGATTTGGTCCATTAATACGTTGTTCATTGATATGGAGAATACGTTGACTACACGATGTATTTTTTCTTTTTTCCGCAATACGCACTTGTCACAGATTGAAGAAGAAGAAGAAGAAGAGATAAAGAGACAAAGAGGGAGAGTATAGAGAGGATCAATGTGGATAACACATGGGCGCATATTACACCTGTTCACCACACCATACAAAACAACACTGGAAACCAAACTAGTGAAAACCGCTCGCAACTCAAGTTTGTCGATCTAGTGATAAAATTGACACGGTTTTGACAAAGACCAAGCTCATCCAGTTTTACACCATTAGAGCATCCTCAGCAGAAGATGCAAATCGGCCTGCATGTGAGATGCAGGCCGATTTGCATCCCCTCCTGGGGATGCTCTTAGAGCCAAATTGTGTACAAATTGTGTACCAACAATGCTTTAGCGACTAATAAATACTCCAGTATATTAAGTCCAGCCATTTTTTTTAGGAATTTAAGTCCACCCATTTGTTCTAAAGAATATAGTACTACGAATGACATTATGTGCAAGGCATTTAAATCATAAGTGATATGATCTTTAGATCACGACGGATGAACTTTTATTCAGTGCATCGTAGTATGTACTTAGCCATTTTGATCTATAGTAATGACTGACACATTCAGTGGACTTTATCTGGCGCGTGAGTCCAAATTATCCGACATAAATGAATTGTAATATGTGTTTTTGCCATTTGAAATGCTATTTTGTTCATACTATTCATGATAAAATCAAGTTATAGCTAGATGGATATTTATAATATAACAAGTATGCATGGTGTCATGCGCATTTGCGCGGCTAGCTAGGTATGTCTCAATTCTTAATTTGACACAAACTATTATTCATATTATTACCTATTTCAAATTTATACATTTTTTTATTAGGTGCATATGAACCTTTTCTTTCTATTTTGACTCAGGTTTTTATATATTTCTATTTTAAAATTTTCTATTACTGTTTTGTTGTAACTGATACCTCTTTTTCAATCTAGAATAGACTTTTATTTCTATTATTTTTTATAGTTGATATGATTCTTTATTTTAATCTAATCCAAAATAATATGGACCCACAAAAGTAAATGGTGTAGATATATCTTTTTTGCTTATTCATGTGGGAATTTCTATAATCTTAGGATTAATATGGTGGCTCTATTGGGTTTTTAATTATATAGTTTTTTATTTTAAATTGTAGATGGTATTGAATCTTTCTTTTAATGAGACTTGGACTCTTATTTCTATTTTATTTTAAATTAACATACCTTTATTTTAAATTATAGGTCATATGAGCTCTTCGTATTAATATACGCCATGGACTATTTTTTATTCATATTTATGTTTTTTAAAAATTTTAGAGGATACGTTCTCTTTTCGTTAGTCCAACATGGACTATATTTCTATTATTTTTCTTTCTAAATTTATTTTTTCGGGATTGCTATTTTGCAGGCGCCTGCAACTAGCCAAAACATGCAGGCGCAAAAAATTCCACTTTTTTTCAACTGTTTTTCCATATTTCTATTTATGGAAGAAACGTTTCGCGATAGTGGAATTTTTTGCGAAAAAATTCCACTTTTTTCTACTGTTTTTCCACATTTGTATTTTATGGAAGAAATGTTTCGCGATAGTGGAATTTTTTGCGTGATTTATGCGAGAATTTCTGGAATTAATGTAGCTAATATGGACTCTTTATATTTTTTTTCGACATGAACTCTTATTTCTACTTTTATTTTGAATTTATATAATATTTATTTTATTTGTATCTGAAATGAACTATTCCTATTAATCTAACATTAACTCTTATTTTTATTATTTGTTTTCTAAATTTATGTTTTTTAAGTTATAATTGCAGCTAGTACGTCTCTTTTTGTTAATCCGACATGGACTCCTATTTCTATTATTTTTATTATGGTTTTTAAATTTTTCGTATTATTTGGAGATGATATCGTATTTCTATTATTTTTAATTTTAAAGTTTTAAAATTTTTATTTTAATGTATGTCGTTATAATCTGTCATCACTAAAATCAATGGTGCATACCTTTTCTTTTTCTTTATACATGTGAGAATTTATGCAATTAACATGGTGGCTTCATTCGCTCCTGTTTAATTATATAATATATATGATTGTTTGTTTCTTTATTGGAACTAATATATTATAATGATTAAATACAATGTGCATTAGTAATATTCATATGGATATACGAATATTTGATTTTGTATTCAACGATATCGAAATCCTATTTTTATCTGAATCTAAGAATATATGATCCTTCTATATTTGTTTTATAAATACGATTTTACCATTGTCCGATCCATTAACACCCTTTTATAAAACTGTATATAATGTACCAGACTGAGCATATTATTGTACAAATAGTATTGTGAACATTGAAAAAAATGGTCTAGGGTAAAATATAAGAAGCGAGATACCTAAGAACTTGAAAATAGACCTAGCGTTATTTGGACATGCAAGAAAAGAGGTTTAGTATTTTAGTTAACTCAATTATCGCAAAACATTTTAATAGAACCAGGTTGTGATGAGTTTTGAACCGGTATTGAAAGTTCAGATCTGTAAAACAGACCAAATCATAATTTATGGTTTTTTCGGACTTTCGCGATAGTTGAGTTACCTAAAATGGACTTTTTCCTAGTATAAATGGATCAAAAGAAAATAGTTTAGCATTTTAACGACCTTAAAAAAAGCTAAACTCAAGAGGCCACGGTACATCCCTGAGACAATTTAGTGATTTTTTGAAGGGGTACAACACTAACGCACACTCACTCAAACCCAGCACACACACCCACACCACCACACGCACATACACGCGTGTGCGTTCAGTGATTACACAAAAACCTGAAAGAGTACACGGGCACGCAGAGTCCCACTGAAAGCGCACATGTGCTCCATAAAATCTAATCACGATTATACCGGGCCGGAATTATATTCCAAAGAAACATGCAAAACCTACGTCGAGCACGCAAGTCGACAGCTTGCATTAAGGCCTTGTTCTTTTCAGTGTATCGTGCCATTACGTACTACTGTAACAAATTTTGTTATTTTTGTATAGCCTATATGTTGTGATAATGCATAATGATTTTTTGTGGCTTTTAGTAGTCCTTCCAAAGATCCTAAAACTATTTTTAATTATTATTTTTATAATCTTTAGACCTCTTTTCGAGGGGGCATGTGTGGGGCGGTGGCCAACGACAGCTCGGCCAAAGTGCAGGCCGGCACGACCTGGCATAGAGGGTGAAGCAGGGGCGATTGTTGGGATGGCCCATCGGAGGGGACAAAGGCGTGGATCGAGCGAGGGTGGCATGGCGCAATGGCCAGAGCTCACCGACAGGTGACCAAGGGGCAACACAAGTGACAAAGCTTCTGGTGGCAGCGGCAGTCTTCAGTGATGACGGGGTGAGGGAAAGGATGAGGGGGGAGGGGGTCTCAGGGAAAGGGGATCAAAGGTGAAGCGACAGCGTAGGACGACAGTTGCACGATGCGGCAAGTGGCGGAAGGCGATGCCGACAACGAGGAAAGGGGTAACACGGGTTGGGGAGGAAGAACAGAGGAGAGGAAGTGGCAGCGCAGCCGTCTTAGCGTGGGATGGCGTGGAACAGTAGCCAACGTGGGGGGAGACCACAACGCACCAGGAAATGGTGGCGTGGCCATGGCAAGGGAAGGGAAAGGCGGTAGTGTGGGGGAAGAGGGGAGGGATGGTGCCTTCAGCCGGGTCCAAGGACACCTAAGGCGGCATGGTGGCGTGCTGGCCGAGGGGGCGAAGAAGAAGGGACCGACGTCAACGATGAACTCCAATGAGGTCCCGTCAATGACGAACTCGCGGCCACGATACAAGGGACAACAGGGATTGGTGGGATGTGGTGTACCGCACAGCTTCAATGAATTGGCAACAAACTGCGTCAATGGGGAGGATGTCGGCTAGGTCTCCGGCAAGCAATTGCTGGCATGCGACGATGTTCTCTTGCAGCAAGGCAGTAAAATGGAGTCATGCGGGGTTACAAGGAACAATGGGAGAGATGGATGATCAAGGAGGCTCACCCGCGAGGAAATGCACCGGACGTCTATGGGAGAGAAAGAGGGATCGTCAAGGATTTTATAGCGGGAGACGACGAAAAAATTATGAAAGGAATACGGGATTGGCAAATGATCGCCGGGTTTCATAATGGTGAGAGTTTTCAAGATGAGGAAAGACGTAGGAAGCTTTCTTGGCTTGGCTTGCAAGCTAAGTTGACGGGAAAGGAAAAGAGGAAAAAGGAAAGGGGGTAGGTGGGGGAGAGGTGGCCGGCTAGGGAGGAGAGGTCGGTGCTAGGGAGGAGGGGGACAACTAGGGAGAAGGAGAAGGAGAGTAGGTGGTAGGGTCCACACGCAAGAGAGAGAATAATTGAATAATTGAATAAATTAGCAAACCGCGATACCTTCGTGCAAATAATTGATTTAAAAATCAAATTGGCCATAAAATTACTTAGGCCCTGTTCTTTTGAGCTTAACAACATAACAACTCATCTACGTTTTGAAAAGACAAATGTTTTGAGTTTTTTGACTATGTTTTTTCACTGTTTTGAAGGTGGGTCCTAACGATTTAAAAAGCAAGTCAAACAAAATTGATACGAATCTCGAGAGTATTACATCAAGAAGCTTTTGAAATTCAATCATTTCAGCGGTTTAGCTGTTTAGTCGTTCATATATTAGCTTTGCAATTTTTTATTTAATTAAATTTAGTTTTATGGGTAAAGACAATTTTAGAGGTAACATAACCATTTTACAAGGTTTAAAATATTTTCCATGCAATGCAAAGCCATGATGCATATGTTTTTGGTTTTTGAAAAGAATGAGGATGTTATAGTGGGTATCGAGAGAGTCACCCCGGAGCCCGGATCGTTACCACCGGCTCTCTCAATGACCTCACTTTGGCCGTTGAGAGAGAGCTTCTTGATACCTCCCGACGCCATGGCCCAAGGCCACCTCTCCCGCGCCTGACTGTAGCGCCGTCGCCTCCCTCTCTCTCTCCCTCCCCCCCCCCCACACACACACACACCATATTTTTGGATATGATTAGAGGCTAACAGCCGATCCGTTTTTTTGGGGAGCCAACGGCTCCACTCTAAAGTACCCTGATCAAGGGCGCCTCTAATCAACTCTGGTGCGGCCCCCTACTGCATAGTGCCTATAAGAAGGGAGGTAGGATTAACTATCAGAAAGATAATCTAATCGCGATTAGCTCTCCCTTAACCACCTCCTAAATGCACTCCAATCGTGGGAGGCACTGAAGCAGTGGAAAGGCCACTACCATCACCACCACAAGGAACTCACCGGCGAGCTGCACTGCATGGTCACATCACTGGCAACCTCTTCCTTTTTTGCGTCAAATCTAAGGTCGTTGCTCTCCTACCATCAACAGATGGCATCAACATGCATTTTTAAATGCTTACTGTATTCCGCATTTAGATTAATATGTGTTCATTTGTTAGGTTAAGACTAATAATGATTAAACCCTATGATTATTTCTAACACACCTCTCCCTTTCCCTCTCCCACTCCCCACCACCTCTCCCTCTCTAGCCATCTCTCCCTCTTCCACCACCTCTTCCTCTCCGGTCATCTCACCCTCTACCCCTTCATGGCCATCTCTTCCTCTCCCTCTTCCCCTCCACTGCCCGACCACCCTTATTATCCCTCCCCCCAACCCATCGGCCACCCCTCTCCATCTCCATTTCTCACTACCTAATTCCCTTCGCGGCCCTTTCACTTTCATGTGTGATACTCCCGATAGGTACATTTTGACGTATTTTTTTAATTGTTCTTAGTTAGTCTCGACGACCATAGAGTCGAGATTATGTTACGCTTTATTTTTGTTAGTTAATTACACTTAAATTAATTTAAATTTACAAAGCAAAAAAACCTAATAAAAAATAATAAATTTTTGAAATGTATGCAATGTTAATTAGGAAAAAATGAAAATGAGCAATATTAATTAGGTGACATGACTTATTTATGGATTAATTGATGCAATGTATTTTAATTTGTTGCATGCTATTTAATTGTTATGACTCTATTTATTAGGCTTTGTTCTTTTGGTCTGATCTGAACGGCTGAACAGCTGAAATGACTGAATTTTCAAGAGCTTCTCGAGGTAGTCTTGAGATTCGGATCCATTTCATTTGACTTGCTTTTTAAAACGTTAGGACCCACATTCGAGACAGCAAAAAAATGGACTAAAAAAACTCAAAGCATATGTCTTTTCAAAACATAGATAAGTTGTTAAGATGTTAAGCCGTTAAGCTGGAAAAAAAGGCCTAATTGTAGCTTTGTCCACTAAATTGATGCTATGCGATAATATTTGTGTTTGTCTAGCCTAGTCGTACCTCGTGTAACACCCAAATTTTGGGTTTGGAATAAACTACTGAAAAATTTGAACCAATGGGATCAATTTAAAACCAAAGATAAAATTTCAATTGCAAATAAAAATCATATTTCTCTCTCTTCCTCCTCCTATGGGCATTATACCGAGCATCTTGCAGGCAACTCTCTCTCCCTCCCTCTCTAGCTTTTTTGCGTGACTTTGCCCGGCTCTGTAGACCTGCTCTGACGCCTCTGCCGCGTCGCACGCTGCACGTCGCGCTGCTCGTGCCGTCCCGTCCGCGCCGCGCCACCCGAGCCATGTACTGTCCGGGTTCGTGCTTGCGCGCCGCCTGGTCCGCCGCGAAGGACCTCCGGTCCGCAGCCATGGACCGGCGAGTCGTCAATGCCGTACGAGCACGCGCCGTTCGGCCACGCCACAAACATGTCCGTGGCTCCGAAAGTCCAAACTCCGTTTTTGAAGGCGCGGACAACAGATTCATCCGAGATGTTCGGGATCGTGTTGCGAATCTTAATGAAACGCTTCACGAAGTTGCGGAGGGTCTCCCCGTTCATCTGGATCATCTGGTGCAGATCATCCTCCTTGCCCAGACACACGTAACAGCTCTGGAAATTAGCGATCAGAGCGTCACAAAGCTGGTCCCACGAGCAGATGGAACCTTCTTGCTGGTTGAATAGCCACGTCCGAGCAGCTCCTTCGAGGACAGTCGGAAGGTAATTCGCCATAACTAGCTCGTCACCCCCGGCTGCCATGATGGCGGTAGCGTAGATGGAAAGGAACTCCTCTGGGTTTTGAGTCCCATTGTACCCACGTGGCCGGGCTTGAACTTGGAAGGCCACCTGACAGCACGGAGCTCGTCAGAGAAGGCCTTGCAGCCCAAGGCATTTGATCGGCCACCCTCTCCTACAGAACCTAGTCTTGAAAAGATGTTGGTCCTGTTGCACGGAGGAACCCTTGCTAAACGGGAGGTTTCCGCCTGGAGAAATTCTCTCTGGGACAGTCCTCCACGTTCCTTCCTCGTGGTTGCTACAATGCGCTCCTCGCGAGGGGATCGTCCGTGATCGTCGCGCGCACGCTTACCCCTATGGTCGCGGTGACCACGGGGACTTGGCGAGCGACGGTGACCACGGGTAGCTTGTTCGCTGACAGTGATCCTTCGACGGTGATGGTGGTCACGCGATCGATCAGAGCGCTCGCTGTCCGAATCCACCCGGACAGGTTGGTTGCGCTGCCCGGATGAGGTGTTAACTTCACCTGTAGACTTAAGGCCTTCGGCCAGTCGCTCAAGGTGAGAAGCAACAGCATCGCCCATGAGGGCAAGATTGTCCTGGTTGGTGGATCTAATCACCGTTGCCAGGGCTTGGAGTCGTTCCCGACTCTGCTCAAGGGGTCCCGGGATCCCTGAGGCGTCCACATTTTGCTCGACCGGAGTCTAGTCACGCATGGGTTCAACCCGAGCAGGCGGATCCTCTGCTCGGGGACTTGGCGTACGTACGCGAGGCGGATCGCGTCGCTGACGCTTGCGCTGATCGCGAATCTGCGCCAAGGTCTGATTGATGCACTCGTCAAGATTGCGGCGAACAACATCTTGCTCGCAAGCAGCTGGCGCAGATCCATCTTGAAGCCAAGCAGAATTGATCCGCTCGATCTCTTCGGCCGCCGCGGCCTGTGCAGGATCCTCTGAGGTTCCTGCACCGGCCATGTTGACGCTGCGGTGGCCGTGTGTTGGCATGCTTGACGGTGTCATCATTGTGTCGCCACAGGAGGATTCGACCGACATAGCCTTGGAATCCGATAGATCTAAACCATCGTAAAGATCGTCGGTTCCGTATTCATCGTCGATGACGGGAGCTTGATCTAAGACCATCTCCGGAGCATAGCCAGAGACTTCTGTCCCAGATATGGAAAGCGATCGGGATCGAACAGATCGATCTGATCTGACAGGGGATTAGACATCCTGTCCTTCTGAGTCGTAGTCCTCAGGAAGAGATCCCTGGTCGCTGAAAGAGTTCGATATGCTCGATCTACTATTTCCCCACGGACGGCGCCAACTGTCGACGGTTGAGATATCGATCTCAAGTCAACTAAGGTTCTTGAGAAGGGGAGATAGGAGACACGCCGAACAACGAACAACAATCAACGACGAACAGGGAGACAGGGTTTTTATCCTGATTCAGGCCTCTCAGGAGAGATAATAGCCCTACGTCCAGCCTTTCTTTATATCAAAGAGTATTACATGGTGGAACTCGACGAGATCAAGGGTCTCGGCGAGCAGTATGCAGGAATACAAAGATGCTTGGCTGATATTCGATAATCAGGTGCTTGATTAGATGCTCGATACCCCCTAAACGCCGTAGGGGCTCTAATTATATAGTGTTGATGAACCGACCTACTGGGAGATAATCGGGCCGGGCTAACTACGAGATCGTAACGAACTCATACCATGCAAAATACGTCCCACGGCAGATAAGGTATACTCCGATTCTTGGGGATCATGACTCCTATTCCAATCCGGAAAACCAACGTCCGGGTCTTCATGTAGCCGTGCAGAACTCTTGTTCAAGTCGGACCCAAACACGATTCCTTGGCCGTTACGCACCATGCCAACCAGAGAGCTGTTCGGCAGGATGCACACGGGCCTGATGGAACCTTCCAGGGAGCTGGGCCCTGGCAGGCTGTTCGACTGGGCCGTCAGGGAGTGGGCCATGGCAATGGGCCGTAATTTTATCCTCGACATAATGTATTGTATTAAGTTCCCTTTTATGTAATAATCAGAACGTTGGTGATATACCGTTTCTGTTTAACTGTGTGTAGTAGCCATGATCCTTGGGACTAGTACGTCTTTACGCAGGTGCAATCCGATCTTGTAAATCGGGTGCCGACACTTAGGCCCTGTTCTTTTGAGCTTAACAGTTTAAAAACTTATCTACGTTTTGAAAGACAAATGTTTTGAGTTTTTTACTCCGTTTTTTCACTGTTTCGAAGGTGGGTCCTAACGATTTAAAAAGCAAGTCAAACAAAATTGATCCGAATCTTGAGACTACATCAAGAAGCTCTTGAAATTCAATCATTTCAGCGGTTTAGCTGTTTAGTCGTTCATATATTTGCTTTGCAATTTTTATTTAAATAAATTTAGTTTTAGGGGTAAAGACAATTTTAGAGGTAACATAATCATTTTCCAAGGTTTAAAATATTTTCCATGCAATGCAATGCCATGATGCATATGTTTTTGGTTTTTGAGAAGAATGAGGATGTTATAGTGGGCTGTCGAGAGAGTCACCCTGGACCATTACCACCGGCTCTCTCAATGACCTCACTTTGGCTATTGAGAGAGAGCTAGCGGTTTCGTGGCTAAGGTCTCGTTTGTTTCAGCTGAAAGTTGCTAAAAACTTTAATCTAAAAAAGTTGTGACCCTTCAAAAGATATTTTAGAGAGTTCAAAAAATTATGAAAAAAATATTTTACGAACTCTAAGAAGAACTAGTATAACCCCCACAAAAATGACTACAGAGTGTTACATCATTTGGCTTATACAAAAATAACAAATTTTCATTTAGTTTAGTTTAATTTAATTTAAGCTAAAACAAACAAGTCCTAAGTCAGCGTCGCTGCCGTCTCGCCTCCACACCATGTGTTGTTACCTCCCGATGCCATGTCCCGGGGCCACCTCTCCCGTGCCTGGCTGTTGCGCCATCGCCTCCCTCTCCTTCTCCCCCTCCCCCACCATCTTTTTGGATATGATTAGAGGTTAAACAGCCGATCCTTTTTTGGGGGAGCCAATGGCTCCACTCTAAAGCGCCCTGATCGTGGGTGCCTCTAATCAACTCTGGTGCAACCCCCTACTACGCAGTGCCTATAAGAAGGAAGGTAGGATTAACTATCAGAAATATAATCTAAGCGCGATTAGCTCTCCCTTAACCACCTCCTAAATGCACTCCAATCGTGGGAGGCACTGAAGCAGTGGAAAGGCCACTACCATCACCACCACAAGGAACTCACCGGCGAGCTGCACTGCATGGTCACATCACTGGCAACCTCTTCCTTTTTTGCGTCAAATCTAAGGTCGTTGCTCTCCTACCATCAACTGATGGCATCAACGTGCATTTTTAAATGCTTATTGTATTCCGCATTTAGATTAATATGTGTTCATTTGTTAGGTTAAGACTAATAATGATTAAACCCTATGATTATTTCTAACACACCTCTCCCTTTCCCTCTCCCACTCCCCACCACCTCTCCCTCTCTAGCCATCTCACCCTCTACCCCTTCTCGGCCATCTCTTCCTCTCCCTCTTCCCCTCCACTGCCCGACCACCCTTATTATCCCTCCCCCCAACCCATCGGCCACCCCTCTCCATCTCCATTTCTCACTACCTAATTCCCTTCGCGGCCCTTTCACTTTCATGTGTGATACTCCCGATAGGTACATTTTGACGTATTTTTTTAATTGTTCTTAGTTAGTCTCGACGACCATAGAGTCGAGATTATGTTACGCTTTATTTTTGTTAGTTAATTACACTTAAATTAATTTAAATTTACAAAGCAAAAAAACCTAATAAAAAATAATAAATTTTTGAAATGTATGCAATGTTAATTAGGAAAAAATGAAAATGAGCAATATTAATTAGGTGACATGACTTATTTATGGATTAATTGATGCAATGTATTTTAATTTGTTGCATGCTATTTAATTGTTATGACTCTATTTATTAGGCTTTGTTCTTTTGGCCTGATCTGAACGGCTGAACAGCTGAAATGACTGAATTTTTTAGAGCTTCTCGAGGTAGTCTTGAGATTCAGATCCATTTCATTTGACTTGCTTTTTAAAACGTTAGGACCAACCTTCGAGATAGCAAAAAATAGTCTAAAAAATCAAAGCATATGTCTTTACAAAACGTAGATAAGTTTTTAAGATGTTAAGCCGTTAAGCTGGAAAAAACAAGGCCTAATTATAGCTATGTCCACTAAATTGATGCTATGCGATAATATTTGTGTTTGTCTATCCTAGTCGTACCTCGCTTGTTTGAGAACAACACACAACTCGTACGTAAGAGACTTTGATGGTGATTTGTACTGTTCTATTATGAGTTGTGAAAAATAATCCTGAACTGTCCGGTGGTTCTCTTGTGCATAAGAATAAGCGACATGGAGCTCAACAACTATGGCTGTAGAGCCGTCTGTGATGAAAGACAGAAAGGTCATTTTGCTTCTGAGATCAAAGAGAAGTTGCTTTGTTATGAATACCTGCCGAAAGGATCTCTTGGAAATATTCTTACTGGTAGGGTCATGCAAAATAGTAAACTTTTCCTAATTTCTTGCTCTGCCTATAAGGGCTTACTTGTTTGGAATTGTGTTCTCCCATTTTTGTTAATTTGGATGAACAAAAGAAGAAGTTATTTATTTCTTCAGGAGAACCTGGTGAACTTGATTGGCACGATCGTTTCAGAATAATTAAGGGCATTTGCACTGGTCTACGTTACCTTCATGAGGAATGGGGCACCACTCCAATTGTTCATTTGAATTTGAAGCCCAGCAACGTACTGTTGGATGATAACTTGGTGCGAAAAATTGCTGACTTATGTATTTCAAGGTTCTTTGGCAAAGAACAAACCAAAATCTGCACAACGAAAGTTGTTGGCTCAATGTAAGCCCAACTCTCGATGCATTTGCAGTCTCATTTGGTCTTCCATTTCAGAGTAAATATTATTTTTAATTTTGCTCGCTTATACAGAGGATACAACGCTCCTGAATACTATCATACAGAAGAAATATTAGTAAAGTCAGATATTTAGTTTAGGTGTTATAGGTACTGTTTTTTTGAGCTGATCTGAACGGCTAAATAACTGAACAGTTGAAATGACTGAACTTCGAGAGTTTCTCAAGTTAGTTTCGTGATTCAGATCCATTTCGTTTGACTCGATTTTTAAAGAGTTATGATCCACCTTTAAAACAGCAAAAAAACAGATAAAAACTTAGGCCCAGTTCTTTTCAGCTTATCAGCTTAACGGCTTAACAGCTTAACGATTTATCTATGTTTTAAAAAGACATATGCTTTGAGTTTTTTTAGTCAGTTTTTTCACTGTTTTGAAGGTGGGTCCTAACGCTTTAAAAAGCAAGTTTAAACGAAATGGATCCGAATCTCGAGACTACCTTAACAAGCTCTCGAAATTCAGTCATTTCAGCCGTTAAGCCATTTAGCTGTTCAGATCAGCTCAAAAGAACAGGACCTTAAATCATATGTCTTTTCAAACGTAGATAAGTCGTTAAGCTGTCAAACCGTTAAGCTGAAAAGAACAGGGCTGTTAATCTTGGAGATTGTGACAAGAATAGAGAACCATCCTGTTCGCACGGACTTATCAGCCGATCACTTCATTGGGAATGTAAGACAAATTCAGTCCACTATTAAATGTATCCATATCTTAAGAATAATATGTCAGAATTCGCCTTCGTATACACTTGACTCTAGGTCTGATGTTGTAGATACGGAAAAAAATGGACAGAAATGTCCCAGATAACATCAAGTTATCCATCAATAGAGATACAAGGCCTCCAACAAATTGAAGGATGCATCCAAATTGGGCTAAACTGCGTGCAGACAGACCCGAATGATAGGCCCACTACTCCACTACCAGTCAAATCATCCATATACTTGGGAATTTACTGATAATGGATGCTCTAGAAATTCAGCGGTTTCTTGCATATCCAAGAACCTAACAGACTTGAAATTTGAACAGGTAAAATCATTTTGACATTAGTGCTATCCATCTCGAGATTGTTGACGGAATGCTGAACATTAGCACTGGCACCTCTTGATGGCTTGGCTGTGTTGGTGAACCCTGGAAATGCTCCGTTGGTTCAATCTACAGGCTAGGTAAGCTTTTCTACTGGTTTGTCTCCAATGATGATTACTGAGCCGCATTGGTCTGATGAGTTAAATATGCATGTAAGTGCTCAACATCCTGCTCAAATTCATATGGCTTTATTCTGCCAATTGCAGGTAAGTAATGGAATGGATGGATGCCAATCTGTGGGCGGAAGTTCTTGATTCAGGAAATGAGCAAAGAAGGCAGCTCATTGATCATGTTGTTCTTACCATAATTCCTAAAACCAAACGCTCTGAACAAATTTCTGCTGCTATTAAGGCCTTCATGGAAGCTGATCTTCCTCTTGAGCTGATTCAACTTGCTGTAAATATTGTTCTTCGGAATTCTGTGTTCAGAGGGAATTTCAATCTTCAGAACCTTCTCATCCTAACAGCAATCAAAAAAGATAAATCCAGGGTCATGGACTTTATCAATAAACTGGGCAACTTTAACGGACCGAGTATTGGCGAAATTGCAGTTGAAGCAGGAATGTTTGAAGATGCCTTTGCTATATCCAGGAAGTTCAAGTTAAATGTGGAGGCCATAAAAGTTCTCTTGCATAACATCAGGAGCGTTGAGAGAGCAGTGGAATTTGCACGCCATGCTAATGAAGAAGCTGTTTGGAGTGAGTTTGCTAAGGCCAGCAAGATGCAACAGACCATGATACATTTGTGCAAAAAAAAAACATTTTTACAAGTTACGTTACTATTTAATTCATGCGAGCTATTGTGAGTTTGTGACACAATAATGTTTCAGTAATTTCCTCATTAGCTTTGTGGAAATATTTCTTTTGATACAAAATTTACTTGGACTCCTATAATTCAATCAGCTGCAGGCCCAGTTTTTTTTTAACAAGTAATGCGTTGGTTTTGTCTTTCCGGATTATTATTTATTTGTTATATACCTTTACATAACTGTGCTAACCTTTTTTACTCTGGATATCTTCTTATTCCATGTGCGTATACATCGCGAAATGTAGAGGCTGGATTCAAATCCATTCTTAAAAAATGTCTTCTTATTTCACAGCGTACCATGTGAGCCTTTTTGGTACAGCTCTGGATCCTCATTTTTTAGCTTATGCTCCTGATTCTCTCAGGAGCCACTTCTTTGAGAATCAGAAGCTACCTAAAAAAACTGTTTGGATGGTATGTTGGCTCCAAAAACATAAAAGCTTGGATTTCTACAATAATGCACCATGCTGCCCTTATTTGCATGTCTTTGACAAAATAACACCAAGTCATTCCACATTGGCCTGCTCCATATCAATGAACCGACCCTGAAAACATTTCAACTTGCATCAACATCTCAGAAGCAGTACATTTTTTTTCTCAAAACATCTCTAAAGTACAAAAAATTAAAATTTGAAGGGGTAAGTAGGTAACTGCACAGATTACGAGCTGAAGAGATCAGCTGCAAGGAAGAACGAAGAGCCCCTGCCACTGTCTAGCGCTGTCACCCCCAGCCGCTGCATGGGTTGACCATGGAATCGCGCAGAGACGTGGAGATCTGGAGCATGGAGAGGTTGACGGGAGAGAGCTTGGGCAGCTGTGGCATCGGGATCCGGGTGCGACGGGGAGTGGAGAGGGGATCGGGACGGGAGGATATTGGGGGTGGAAGCGTGGGGAGTACCGAGGAGATCCGACCCGGAGGATCCGAGGCGGCGGCGGCGACGGCCGCTGGTCGGGACGCGTATCCTCCACAGTACTGCATGGTGCAGCTGGGTCACTGACATGTGGGTCTGTGATATATGGGACCCACATGTTAGTGATCCCAACTATAAGGGGGAACTACGTAGGGGTGGAAACGAGGCGGGCCGGGCCGGGCCGAGCTCGGGCTCGGCCCGGTCAGGCTCGTATTTGGACAGGCCGGGCCTGGCTCGGCTCAACCGGCGAGCGAGCTTGGAAAGGTGGCTCGGCCCGGGCCATTAATGGCTCGCGAGCCAGCCCGTCAGCTCGGCGAGCCGGCCGACCAGCAGCAAGTGCGGTCGATGGCGACGGGGATCTGAGACTGAGAGATAGGAGGAGGGGCTCTGGCTCACCTCGGGTTGTGGAAGGGGCCGACCTTGTTAACGTAGAGCGGGACGGCGTCGCGCCGTCGTCGGCCTTGTAGCGGTGGTCGGAGCCGTTGGAGACCACGCCTGCCACAGCGAAGCCTAGGAGGAGGAGGAGGGCCGCCGCGGCCTGCGGGCTGCGCCGCTGCCGTGCCATCGTTCTCGGTCGCTGGGCCAGCGATAGCGCCGAGACGAGGGTTTGGGCGGGGAAGGAAGAAGCCGAGACGAGGGTCTGGGGCTTTGGGCGGGGAAGGAATAGAGAGAGAGACAGAGAGGTGGGTAGGGATCGGGCCATCGGGGAGGTACAGAGAGAGATTGAGAGGTGAGAGGCTGAGAGCTGGGCTGTTTGGCTTCGCTAACAGGTCGTGGGCCGTGCCGCCGTGGGGGAACTGGGCAGGGGCGGGGTGTTGCTGTGTGGGCTCGAACGGCTCGCCGGGCCGCTCGTTACTCGGCCCGAGCCAGCCCGTTACACAAACGAGCCTTACACATTGGCTCGGCCCGGGCTCACAAACACCTCCGAGCCGATTCGAGCCGAGCCGAGCCTGACCGAGCCCGAGCCGAGCTGCGAGCCACGAGCTTCTTTTCTAGCCCTAGAACTACGTAGGATGCTGATTCGTCGGGGACTTCCTGGATGGCAGGGAAGAGATGTGTCGGAAAAAAGGATGTTTCACATGGATGTAAAAAAATGCAATAAATGTAGTTGAAAAGTGTGAAATATTGTAGATATCATTATCTAAGCAATCCATTTCAAACAAGCCATTTTATAGAATTTTTGACATATACGAACTTAAAGTACATATAAAATGTCCTAAAATATGTTCTAACAGATAGGACTTGCGTATCATACTTCACTCCTTCCTCCTCCTTCCCACCTCCTCCCCATCTCCCCAACTCTGGCAGCCAACCCCACCGCTGCGCACCCTGTCGCCGTTAGTTGCCCGCCACCTCTGACGCCAATGGCGTGCTGCCATCGTGCACAAACCCCTCTGCCATAGCTACTACGTCGTTCTCGCCACATCGCTGAGAAGGGGGCAATGTTAGGATGCAGGATCCTGACAGGCTAGAACATGGAGAGCAGGAGGAGCCGCCGCCTGTCGCACGCCGCCGCCGCCGTTGCGCATATAAAGGTGGTGACCACATAGGAGGGGAGGAGAAGCACCGTCATCATCCCGCCGTTCGTGTGTCGCCTCCCCTGCCAATGTGAGGGATTAGACACGATGAGGAAGGTGGCTCTAGAGGATGCCGCTTGCGTGGATGGCAACGCGAAAGACTTGGGACACCGTGGAGCTGGCTGAGGGAGGGAAAGTGAGGAAGAAGGAGGAAGAAGATGAATAGAGGAGGTGGAAGGATGACATGCGGGCCTTGCTCGTCAAGTTGGGTGTATTTGTTTGTTTTTTAGCGTATTTTGAGCAGGTATATGGCAAAAAGGCCGAAAATGACATTTGTGAAGCAAACGTCCCTAGACAATTAAATCTATAATATTTCTCACTATTTTAATAGCTTTTTTGAGATTTTGCTACTTAGTAAGGAAATGTAAAAATCCCTCGAGCGGGAAGGCGAAGGGGTACGTGTGTAATGGCATTTTTGTGGTAATTTTCGCATACTCCCGACGGTTGTTTGATTTTATGTGTGTTGGCTGCGGGTGAGAATCGGTTCTCCAAGGGCAGCTTCACGTGGGTCGCGGTTACTTCATTTTTCATGCTGTTTCGCACAAGAATAAGCGACACCAATCACAAAACTTTCGGTTTCTCTTCAGGAGCGTTGAGCTATGCTGAGTCTATGATGGCACAACCTATTTTCTTAGTCCCTCATCTTCAAACATGTTCAACTTAGATCGAATCAAACACTATATATTCATCCACTATTCACATCTTTCTTAATTATTCATCAATATGTTTCTCTCTTCTATTTTATTTTCTATTACTAGGCCGCCCGACCAGCTTAGATTCCATTAGACATGCCCTTGATCAAAAAGTAGGCTCATGATTGTAGCTAATTCTGATAATTCACACCACTCAAACCTTTTTTTAGTTAAATATAGCTAAAAAATTTAATTTAAAAAATTATCATCATCCCTTAAAAGATGGTTAGCTCCGTACAGCTGGTGGCCTCCCAAGTGGTGCCTACAATTAGGGGTGAAAACGAATCGGATACGGATCAGATAGCACCAGGATACCTCTCGAAATCCAATTCGAATACGAATCGGATAGCATAGCGAATACGAATACAGACCGGATATCTACTTAATTCGGTCAGATACGAATATCCTACAACTTCAGCTTATCAGCGAAAAAATAAGCCAACATGCCAACATTTATCTCTTAGGCCTTACATTAGTTTCAAGTCACAGATGTTTAGGAGCGTGGGGTGTATATATATGTGTGTATATATATCAACCATCAGGTAAAATCGAGCAATAAGTACTTAATTAGAAATACAGTCAACATTTGTTCCACGTTCCAGCATGACCACCATTATAATTCGGATACAGATATCCGTATCCGGTCCTTTTATCAAAACTATATCCATATTCGTATCTGGGAAAAAAATCCAAATAATATCCGTATCCGTATCCGTTTCCTATTCGGATACGGATAGTCCTAGTATGGATAGCCCATTTTTCGGATACGGATGTCAGAAAATTCGGATTATTTGTATCCATTTTACACCCCTACCTACAATCTTATTGGTTTGGTTCGGTCCTCGACTTTGCTTACTAATTTAAAAAGTTCAATTATGGGCGGCAGAACAAAGATGATGATCCATTTGATTATAAAAATTGACTCGACTCGGTCTCCATTTGATTATAAAGAAGCATGTGACGCGCAGATGCTCCGCAACTTGTGAGTTCCGACAAACACCCTCAATTTCTTTCTATTTTTTTTTAAAAAAATGTTAATTTAGTTTCTTGGTAAACGTCACTATATATATATTTTCTGTCCACAGCAAGTTGGCGCAGTTTTGTATATCTTGTGTGATAGGTGACAATAAATATTCTAGGCAATAATGGCGCAGACTAGTTTTTGTGTATATAAGAAGTTGTAGTGCAAAAAATGTATGACCCCTTCTTTTATTCTTTACCAAACGACCTGACTAGCATTGTGGTGATGGAGTCACGAAAATCTTTCGATGCTTTTAGCTGAAAAAAGGCACGAAAATTAGCAAGAAAACGTTGCTCTTCTTTAGCAAAATTCAGGTCCCAAATTTTGAAAGTGTGAATTGGAGGAGAAAAATTGATGTTTGAAAGTGCTCAAAAGATGAGATCAAGCTTTGAAATTGGGAAATATATTGCATGCAATCAATTATGGCGTTCCACCGCGCAATCAATCAAAAAAAAGTTGCTAATGTTCAAAAAATTGAAGATGTACTTAAAAATGTATTCTACCTACAAATGAAATCTCGAGTTCAAATTATATTCGAGAAGCAAAAGAGAGAAACATATGTCATCGATATTGTTAGAACTTTTCCTTTTTTTCACTCTTTCTTGGTACTTAACATCTATAGAAGTTGTAGGGGTTCAATAGGTAGCTTGGAGAGTCAAAAAATTAAAATGAATTGTTATAACTTCAAGAAGAACCATGGACAGATTTACAAAAATAGCTACAAAGTGCTACAACGTTTTTGTGCCCATATAAAACAACAAATTCGAGTTGTACCTTTTAATTTTAATTTTAAGATAAAAAGAACAAGGCACCCAACATGTAGTATATACCTGTACATCTATGCTAATTTAGTTAGAACGGTCACATACAAGGTTACTAGTGCTGACAAGGAGTCTCTCGGGATAGAGTTGACACCTGAGTGACAATGAGACACATTGTTGGATCTATCCTCAGATCCTTACATGTGCAGCCTC
Organism: Raddia distichophylla; assembly: GCA_005191435.1. Lineage (NCBI taxonomy): Eukaryota > Viridiplantae > Streptophyta > Magnoliopsida > Poales > Poaceae > Raddia > Raddia distichophylla. The sequence goes on from SPJY01035202.1 coordinate 3,201,431, forward strand.
ACCAATGAGGAGCTCTCCTCGTCGGCTCTCCTTAAGGAGGGAGCCGAAGGACAACAAGTCAATGATGAACTGGTCACTCCTATCGGCTACTCAGAGGATTCGAAGAAGAAGGCTACCGTTGGATTATTAGAGAGTTGAGGAGTCGAAGAAGAAGGCTGTCGTTGGATTCATTAGAGTTCAACTACAGGGACACCACTCTCGAGAACAGGGAGGAGGGGCAAGCCATGAGTATGATGTTTCAGCTCCAAGCTAGCGAGTGGTGCGGGTGATGACAAAGCCTCCGGCTTCATGTAGATAGCTAGTTTGCTAGGACTGTTAAGTAGTACAAAGGTAGCAATAGTAACCTTTGTACATAGCACCGGTGCGGTGTGGTACTAGCTAGGCTAGATAAAAAATATTTTAAAAATTTTTCTATTTTGATTCGATCGAGCTACAATCTTACATAGAAAATAGATACCGTTGATGTGTTCTATAGCACAGCTTACATAGAAAATGGATACCGATGACATGTTCTGTAGCACAGCTTACATAGAAAATGGACACTGATGACGTGTTCTGTAGCACAGCTTACATAGAAAATAGACATTGATGGCGTGTTCGTAGCAACGGTAGTAGTGATAGTCGTAAGCCATGAAGAACATGTACATCCATATATTCATTCAGATTTTTTTTTTGTAAGTTTTCAAATTGGATTGCTCGTCTGCACGCCAAGTGAAAAAGTTGACCGACCTTCTTTCTATTAATGTTGATGTTCACTTAGAATGTTTGAAGGGACATAAACTCTAAATATTTCCAATTTTCTAAGTTTACAAAGAGCATTCATGTCAAACACTTCATCGCTACACTTCATTTCACTATTAGCTCACTCTATCTTACACTCTTTTCTTCACAATTTACTCTATATTTTAAATGTTTTCTTCTCTCCTTAGCTACTCTATTTTAGAGTGGATTAAACACACAATCACATGCATTTGCTATTCTTATTGGGAGCTTCTCTCTCTCTATTTTTTTTCCAGAGAAAGACTGCTAGAGTCAAGTCAACGTCATTTTATAGATCCCATCCAGATCTCGCTCGGTTGGTTTATGAATGAACCTGCAGTAACCAAACCATTCATTGTTGTCATCTGGAGCTCACCCCACTTTGGTGGCTTTCAACCCAGCTACTCAGCTAGGATCCCTGAAGGGTGGTTCTTCTCCAGGTTAGTATGATTATTTTTTCAGAAGATGGTTAGTTTCAGCTGAATTTGATCATGTCATACCAAAAAACGATTCTGTAAAAGGTCAGTTCCATCAATGTATAACTAGTAGCTGACATTGATAACTACTTTTCTGCTTTAGAGAGTAACATCGATTTCTTCTTAAAATCATCAGAGATGGCGACTGGCGCTAGCAGTGGGAGCAAGCCGAGCCTTCTAAGCACATTACCCAAGCAGCTACCGTCACAGTTTCTGAGTGAAATCACGGATGGATTCTCCAAGGAGCGAAGGCTTGGTAGTGGTGGATTTGGTGTGGTATACAAGGTATATATGATAGAATTTTCATGAATTTTTTCTCTACATTTTCGAATTTGATAAAGAAAAAAGCAGATACCAATATGTAGTATATGAGAGTTTACAGGGGATTCTGCAAGATGGACAAGAGATTGCTGTGAAGAAGCTCGGGGAAAATTCGCCAGTGACTCCGGACAAACAATTTCAAAATGAAGTCGGCAATCTGATGGCCATTCAACATAGAAACATTGTGAAGTTAATCGGCTTTTGCCATGAATCACAAAAGAAAGTGGTGGAGCACAATGGAAGATATATCTTTGCGGACACAACCGAAATTTTACTCTGCTATGAATATGTACCTAAAGGAAGCCTCGGGCAGTATCTTTTCAGTAAGATAATATAATACTCCATAACCTATATATTTTCCTGTCTTTATTGTTAATTTTATTTATTTATTTTTACTTGGAGGCTGGCCGGGTGCCCCTCTTTAATATTTTTTTTATATAAATTACATGCATAATAACAAGTATAGAAATTCAAATTTTATTTATGAAGTATTACTTACATAACTCTGAGTATTATTTCTTCAGATAAATCCCATGGGATTGATTGGAACACACGATTCAAAATAATTAAGGGGATCTGTCAGGGTTTACATTTCCTACATAAAGAGATGGATAGGCCTATTGTCCATATGGATATTAAGCCTGACAACATATTGTTGGATGATGACATGGAGCCAAAAATTGCGGATTTTGGTCTCTCGAGGCTCTTCGGTGATGAACAAACTCGTATGAACACACAAACTGTGGTGGGAGCATAGTAAGTCCGACATACCATATGTTTTCAAACATGATTCTTTTGTTTCATTGTCAGTTACATAGTTAAACGCTTTTCCATCTATCCAGTAGTATTTATGAAACTTTTCATTTCAATGCTTTCAGTGGATACATGGCTCCAGAATATCTGTACAAAGGAGAAATTTCAACCCAGGCAGACATATATAGTTTGGGCCTGCTAATCATCGAGATCACCACTGGGGAGAAGAATTGCTCCAGTAGACAAGATGGGCCTGGAAGGAATTTTATTCAGAATGTAAGATAATATTACTTAAAAATTCATGGAATGAAAATGTTTATATTGTGTATGATGTCTTGGAATTTTAATTCCATTTCCAATTCTGTAGGTACGTCAAACTTGGAAAGATGAGCATATAGCTTCTAAGTACTCATCATTAGATGCAGATTGCCTCCAGCAAGTCAAAACATGCATTGATACCGGGTTAAAATGTGTGGAGATCGATAGGAAGAAGAGACCTGATATTGTTGATATTATTAAAGAACTCAATGGAAGAGGCAAGGTATGAACACTTACCTGCTATATATTAGATGATTTAGTATTTGGAATCGATTATGACACACTCAACTTCTGCTATATTTCTCAATATCTATATCTAGGGCCGCTAAGAAATTACATAGGTTATATGTACATTTTACAACATTCATTCGTCTTTTTCACAATAAAAACTGTGCCAAAGAATTTTCTTCCCCACCATACATCGATTTCCCGTAGTCCTACATGTCGTTATCCTCCATTCCTAGTACTCTCTATTTTCATGATCTTGTCTTATACCGCACTACAACTAAGCAAACCATGATTGCCATTTTTAATTAGTATTTTTCTAATTGCAATGTAATGACATTCTAAACTGTAGGAATTTCGTACCAATTTGCAAAAAATTTCAAAGAAGATGAAATTTTCCTTGTATACTACGAATTGTTGGAATCGCAATATTCGCAGGAAGTTTGCATAATTAATCTTGTAGTTTGTGCTATATTCTACAAGGCTAACATGCCCCATGAAATTTCAGGTCTCCAGATTTCAGCGAGCATGAAAACATGATCTTCTTCTTCGGAATTAATGATATGTCCAAGACACAATAGAACATGATGTACTATTTCTACTTATTTATAGTGGACTTGAAATTTCTTTTGGAAATAAAATCCATTTGATATGGCCACATCATTGGAACTGTCAAACTTAAATCTTTTTGTGAATCACTGCATCTCTCTTAAATGTTTGTAAACCCGAGATAGCACAACATAGTACTGAAGTCCTGTTCTCTCTGTTCATGACACAGTTCCGTGTAATATTGCACTCTCTTAATGATGGGTATAGCTATCATTTCATTTTTGGTCAATTATCGAAATGTTTACTCTAAAAAGTGGATTGGTCAAATACACCGTGGAGTTTAGGTTTCAGTGCTCCCATTGGCACCAAAGGAGTTTAGGTTTCAGTGCTCCCATTAGCACCAAAATTAGGTTCTAGACTTGTCGGACAATTTGATCCTGTAATTGACAAGAAAAGATATAATTGGCTTCAGATTGTTCATTAGATGTATAACACATCGAGCATAAAAATGCAAGAAAACAGATCCAAAATAATGTATAGAATAATGGATCTATCAACTTAGATAAGATCCGAGTCTAAATGATTCAAAGGGTAAATATATTATAATCAACTAGATTATAGATCAAGGGTAATACAAGCTAGCTGATAAGATCAACTAGCAAGTAGGACGAAGGATAAACGATCTAACGGTTGATCCTAATCGACAAGTCGATAGAAAGTGAAACCAAGTGGTGTGACTAAATCATCCTTGGCAACGACCCATGATGGTCCTTCTTCGAGTTGGGTTACAACTAAGGGGTGTCGGGTGCGTTCTCCTACGACCACGATGTTGGATTTCACACTCATACTACCATGCGATGGCCACGTGTTGGAACCACCGCAACAGGCTAAAGTGGCAGCACACTGGCTCATGCGTGTCCATGGTCCATTTGGGTGAACCCGCACTCCACTCATCACCTTCATTCTTATGGGTTCACCCTGCCCATCTTCCTTCATCTCTACAAAAACAGCTCCACAAAGCACCAAGTCAGATCTCACTCGCAATCACAAACTCAAAACTGACATGCCAGACCATACTTACAACTATCATTATGTACATGCTCGGTGAATGCCAGCTCACCATTCTGAGGTGTCTATGACTAAATCATAATTATAGGCCTAAGCATGTCTAAGCAAGTTTTATCCCAAATTTAATGCATGTTTAACACGTTTATTTGTCAAATCTTGGTTAATCAAGGGATATGATCATCAAGGCAATCAATACAATGTAACATAATAAGGTATATGCAGGATATATCCATGATTAACAAATGGTATAGTATAATTTAAAGAGCATGCATTTTGATAATTAATTTAAATAAAATAATTTTATCAATCTGGGTTGAGATATTATGTTCTAGCGTATGTTAATTCACCTTGACCTAGTGTGTGAAAGTCTTTTTAAAGCATCCGTAGTCGTCACTCTAAAATATTGTAGTTCTAGATGTATAGTAGCTGATGAATTAAAGGAAAGAATCTTCTAGAGTGCATTGTAAATTGTGAAAGAAATTTAGAGGGAAAAATAGAGTGAGTAGCTAATAGTGAAATGGAGTCAAGAAATAGAGAGTATCGGTGCGGATGCTCTTACCAGTCCTTGAACTGCCATTCTGAGTCCTCGACGTCTAATGTACAATATTTACGACAACAAATATCAAGGGCAATAATAAAGAATGATGCATGTGGTGTATTTGCGTCTATACTCTTAAGTATCGCAACATTCTAAGTTATTAATGTGCTTTTTATTAACTAATCCTACTTATTAAGGAAGTTTCATGAGCTTAATCTAATCAATCACTTAATCTCGGCGGAGTGAGTGCACGTTGTAGTAACCGTATCATGGGATGATGAGTGCATAAGCTTCAACCCTTGGAATGTACCCATAAGTATGAAATTAAGGCCTTAGGAAAATACAACTGTAGTTGTTGAATTCATGAACGAGATAATATAAGAAGTCAGAAGTAACTGTGTCATGTATCTAATTAACTTACAATAATCAGGGTGCTGATAGTGGTTTGAATAATTTATCTTAAGGCCCTAATCTATAGTAATTATATAAGCATCAATTCTTCTAAAAAAAGAGTTAAGCATCAATTAATTATTTAATACTAAATCACAAGTGAACATGGTATGCTATATTTTTTCTTATGTTCTCTTCGAGGTGATACAGCATATAGATATTTATTACAAATTGGTGAGGTCATATACTCATATAACATTTGTAATAAATTAGAAACTATTCTAGAATTTTTTAGAAAAGATAATTATCTAAATTGAGCTCCAATAATAATTAGGAGAAATAATTAATGTGAAATTTATCCTAAAATTATTTCTCAGTTCTAGGTGTCCACTACTAATTTCTAAAATTTTCCCACATTTAATTAACAATCTTAGTATTTTTAATAATTACAAACTTTTAATTGGATTATTCTAAAATAGGAAAATGCTCACTTATATCTTTTGCTAATTATTTTGAGGCGAATAATGCACCAATGCCCATGAAAATAATTTTATTAGATGTATCCTGTTATCTAGCATTTTTCATAATTTTTCTATAATTGTTTAAGGTGTTTAACTATCTGTAGAAATTCATTCTTAACCAACAGATCATAGAAAATAGGAAATCTGGGGAATATCCTACAGGCCAAGCCCAATAATGTGCACATTATGCTGGCCCAATTGACCAATGAGGCTGTGTCACTAGGGTGCTTTCTAATATACCTAAAGCACCAGAGAAATCTTATTTTTCTAATGGCGCTTTCACTTAAACTGACCGATGGGGTTACGGGCGACCAATTACTTGTGTGTCCCGCGTATCCGTGACAAGGGTCATTACGTAGGCATGACATCACCTCATCTTTCTCCTAGGGCGAAGCTCCGGTGAAACTCCCGTGGCAAATCGATGGCGCTATTTAACTAAGAATAAGGATGGAGTTAGGAAGCCGAGGGGTATGAATCTTTGTTTAATTGCTAAGTGGTGGTGGAAGTTGGATTCTAGAAATGGGTTATGGAATCAATTGGGGATTACCCAATCTAGAAAAATATTCTATTAGCTAATATTTTTTATTTTAAAGGTAGAAATTGGTTAAATTGGGAATAATGATCATACTGATTTTTGTGGGCAGGCTCGGCTGCTGAATATTTCTAGTAAAAAGTTTTGCCCTTATGTTTTTTAAAATATTTGTTTGGATCAGCATATTTTTGTTGGACATGCTAGATAGGGAGGGTCTAGATTTTAAATTTCAGAAGATGGATGAGCAATGATCATAGGGTATTTGGGGGGGCGGGGGTGCTTGTGAAATGTACTAATTTTAGGTTTCGTTCTTTCGGACTCATCTGAACGGTTGAACGGCTGAACAACTAAAATGACTGAATTTCAAGAGTGTATTGAGGTAATATCGAGATTTGGATCCATTTCGTTTGACTTGCTTTTTAAAGAGTTAGGACCCACCCTCGAGACAGCGAGAAAATGGGCTCAAAAACCTAAATCATATGTCTTTTCAAAATGTTTATACGTCGCTAAGCTGTTAAATCGTGAAGCTGAAAAGAACAGAGCCTTACTTTTTCTAATGATAATGATCTATTTTTTGGGTCAATGGAAGGAGTACGAAAGGTTTTTCTATGAGTAGAATGTATAAAATGTTGGATCAATCTAACGTACAAGTAGATGCTATGTGCAACATTATGTGGAAGTGCCAGATGCCTCGTAATTTTTTTTTTTTTGCTTGCTTGGTCCATTTTAATGCTATTTTAACTAGAGAGAATCTCAAAAGGAGAAATTGGATAGGAAATCCCTCTTTGTGTTTTTTGTGATCAGATTGAAACTGCTGATCATTAGTGTTTCTACAGTCCAGTAGCTGCAGGGATTTGGAATGCTATTGTTGGTTGCTTAAAGACTAATGTGAGACCTGTTAGTTTCAATTCTGCTCGTGACTTGTGCCTTGTTCACATACTGGGTTAGAACTGTACGAAGGAGAATATAGGTATTCTCTGATGGCCGGGTCCAAGCTTTCAGTGGATATATTGTTTCAGAATATCTATATAGACGAGAAATTTTGACCCAGGCAGACATATAGTTTGGACCTGCTAATCATCGAGATCACCACTGAGGGGAAGAATTGCTCTAGCAGACAAGATGGGCCTGGAAGGAATTTTATCGAGAATGCAAGATAATATTACATACAAATTCATGGAATGAAAATGCTTATATTGTGTATGATCCCTTTCAAAACTGTAGGCACGTCAAACCTGGACAAATAAGCATATAGCTTCGAAGTACTCATCATTTGGATGCAGGTTGCCTCCAGCAAGTAAAAACATGCACTGAAACCGGGTTAAAAACTTAAAATGTGTGGAGATCGATAGGCAGAAGAGACCTGATATTGTTGATATTAATAATAAACTCAATGGTAGAGACAAGGTACGAACACTTACCTGCTATATATTAGATGATTTAATATTTAGGATCGATTATGACACAATCAACTTTTGTCACAAAAAAAACTTTAACGATTATATTTTCTAATATCTATAGTAGTCGTTTTAAACTTTTTCTAAGTTATAAAGTTTTAAAACTTTATCTATAGAGAACTTTTAAACTATTTAGGTTGAGAACATAGAAATCGTATAAATCAATTCATCTTTAAAAGAATTTTCATAATATTATAATTTTTAATGCATTACAAATAAGTTTTTTTACAATTTTTTATGGTCAAAGTTGTGCTTTGGAGACCGTGTCAAAATCCAAAACGACTATTATTCATAATGGGGGAGCACAACACATAATGGAAGTCATGTTCTCTCTTGTCTCTCTATTAATGACGGGCATAGCTATCATTTCATTTTGGGTCAATTATCAAAATGATTGCGCCAAAAAATGGATCAGCTAAACATACCGTGAAATTTAGGATTCAGAGCCCCAATCAGTCGGGTTCTAGGTGTGCGATCCTGAAATTGATAAGAAAAGACGTAGTCAGCTTTAAATTGCTAAGATTAAATATAATATGCAAGGAAACAAATCCAAAATAAAGTAGAGGATATATACCAAATCAATTGGCTTAGATCAGATCTAATCCTAATAGACACTACAACATGACACACATTTATCATCAGACGATTGTCGGTGATAATAGCTGATCACCAACTCACTATCTATCAGCAAAGTGTTAGGACTCGATTTTACCATTCTAAACTCCTATGTTCTAACCGTGCGTGTCCCAAGGATCAATGCATGGACCCACAACAAAACAAAAAATTTGTAGTACCAAACTATTGTTGCATTATCTATTAAAGTAGTTTAGATTGCTATGGAGCAATTTATTACAAATTTTCAATAGCTCATGCTATCCGTTCTAAGCAAATCAAAAGATTACAATCCAAAAGCGGCGTACTATCATTGCCATTGGCAACACTAAGCGTAAACACCTAGTAGTCCGAATCACCTTCCGAAAGATAGAACGTTATCCTGCACATCTTCACACTTCGAAGCTGCTAGTTGGAATGAGCAGTCCTAGTGAAACAGTGGTTAGCACACAGTGCAAGTATTAAGAAGCATTTCATGGGAAAGGTTAGGTTTGAGCTCATCCTAGGAAAGTTGAGTGTTTATTTCCATAAGAGCATTTCACTTAACAATTGAAAATAATTTTTAAAAATATAGATAGCAGGTAGCATAATATCATTATTAACTCAAATAGTAATGACAGTATGATAACTTCTCAATCTTGGTGTCTCAAAATCTAGTCTCAACACAAAGTCTCACATAAAACTCATCGATTGTGGCATGAATAACGGAGCTACAATACCCAGATCAAGTTTATGAAAATGAAGCTATATTGTATGAAACCACCAAATCAGCTTTAACACTTTACCAGCACGACACAGTAATACACTGTGACATCCTCTATTTTGTCGTATGTCACTTGTATTTTCGAAAACCCAAAAGTAAATTAAAAGGGAATTGTTATATACGAAACCCTGTTTTAATTACTTTAAACTAAGGTTTAAGCCAAAACCCTAGAAGACCAGAAATTTAGAGGGAAAAATAGAGTGAGTAGCTAATAGTGAAATGGAGTCAAGAAATAGAGAGTATCGGTGCGGATGCTCTTACCAGTCCTTGAACTGCCATTCTGAGTCCTCGACGTCTAATGTACAATATTTACGACAACAAATATCAAGGGCAATAATAAAGAATGATGCATGTGGTGTATTTGCGTCTATACTCTTAAGTATCGCAACATTCTAAGTTATTAATGTGCTTTTTATTAACTAATCCTACTTATTAAGGAAGTTTCATGAGCTTAATCTAATCAATCACTTAATCTCGGCGGAGTGAGTGCACGTTGTAGTAACCGTATCATGGGATGATGAGTGCATAAGCTTCAACCCTTGGAATGTACCCATAAGTATGAAATTAAGGCCTTAGGAAAATACAACTGTAGTTGTTGAATTCATGAACGAGATAATATAAGAAGTCAGAAGTAACTGTGTCATGTATCTAATTAACTTACAATAATCAGGGTGCTGATAGTGGTTTGAATAATTTATCTTAAGGCCCTAATCTATAGTAATTATATAAGCATCAATTCTTCTAAAAAAAGAGTTAAGCATCAATTAATTATTTAATACTAAATCACAAGTGAACATGGTATGCTATATTTTTTCTTATGTTCTCTTCGAGGTGATACAGCATATAGATATTTATTACAAATTGGTGAGGTCATATACTCATATAACATTTGTAATAAATTAGAAACTATTCTAGAATTTTTTAGAAAAGATAATTATCTAAATTGAGCTCCAATAATAATTAGGAGAAATAATTAATGTGAAATTTATCCTAAAATTATTTCTCAGTTCTAGGTGTCCACTACTAATTTCTAAAATTTTCCCACATTTAATTAACAATCTTAGTATTTTTAATAATTACAAACTTTTAATTGGATTATTCTAAAATAGGAAAATGCTCACTTATATCTTTTGCTAATTATTTTGAGGCGAATAATGCACCAATGCCCATGAAAATAATTTTATTAGATGTATCCTGTTATCTAGCATTTTTCATAATTTTTCTATAATTGTTTAAGGTGTTTAACTATCTGTAGAAATTCATTCTTAACCAACAGATCATAGAAAATAGGAAATCTGGGGAATATCCTACAGGCCAAGCCCAATAATGTGCACATTATGCTGGCCCAATTGACCAATGAGGCTGTGTCACTAGGGTGCTTTCTAATATACCTAAAGCACCAGAGAAATCTTATTTTTCTAATGGCGCTTTCACTTAAACTGACCGATGGGGTTACGGGCGACCAATTACTTGTGTGTCCCGCGTATCCGTGACAAGGGTCATTACGTAGGCATGACATCACCTCATCTTTCTCCTAGGGCGAAGCTCCGGTGAAACTCCCGTGGCAAATCGATGGCGCTATTTAACTAAGAATAAGGATGGAGTTAGGAAGCCGAGGGGTATGAATCTTTGTTTAATTGCTAAGTGGTGGTGGAAGTTGGATTCTAGAAATGGGTTATGGAATCAATTGGGGATTACCCAATCTAGAAAAATATTCTATTAGCTAATATTTTTTATTTTAAAGGTAGAAATTGGTTAAATTGGGAATGGGTATCATACTGATTTTTGTGGGCAGGCTCGGCTGCTGAATATTTCTAGCAAAAAGTTTTTCCCTTATGTTTTTTAAATATTTGTTTGGATCAGCACATTTTTGTTGGCCATGCTAGGGTTGCTTGTGAAATGTGCTAATGATCATACTGATTTTTGTGGGCAGGCTCGGCTGCTGAATATTTCTAGTAAAAAGTTTTGCCCTTATGTTTTTTAAAATATTTGTTTGGATCAGCATATTTTTGTTGGACATGCTAGATAGGGAGGGTCTAGATTTTAAATTTCAGAAGATGGATGAGCAATGATCATAGGGTATTTGGGGGGGCGGGGTTGCTTGTGAAATGTACTAATTTTAGGTTCCATTCTTTCGAGCTCATCTGAACGGCTGAACAACTGAAATGACTGAATTTCAAGAGCATATTGAGGTAATATCGAGATTTGGATCCATTTCGTTTGACTTGCATTTTAAAGAGTTAAGACCCACCCTCGAGACAACGAAAAAATGGGCTCAAAAGCCTAAATCATTTGTCTTGTCAAAATGTTTATACATCGCTAAGCTGCTAAATCGTGAAGCGGAAATGAACAGAGCCTTACTTTTTCTAATGATAATGATCTATTTCTTGGGTTAATGGAAGGAGTACGAAAGGTTTTTCTATGAGTAGAATGTATAAAATGTTGGATCAATCTAACGTACAAGTAGATGCTATGTGCAACATTATGTGAAAGTGCCAGATGCCTCGTAAAATTATTATTTTTTTGCTTGCTTGGTCCATTTTAATGCTATTTTAACTAGAGAGAATCTCAAAAGGAGAAATTGGATAGGAAATCCTTCTTTGTGTTTTTTTCTGATCAGATTGAAACTGCTGATCATTAGTGTTTCTACTGTTCAGTAGCTGCAGTGATTTGGAATGTTATTGTTGGTTGCTTAAAGACTAACTACGCCGACTAATGTGAGACCTGTTAGTTTCAATTCTGCTCGTGACTTGTGCCTTGTTCACATACTGGGTTAGAACTGTACGAAGGAGAACTGATTGCCCTCGCCCCGCTGAATGATGTCAACTACACGGTGGCCGTTACCACAGCCGTCTCGCTTGCACCAGCTACGGGGTGACAAGAAAAGGCGTTAGGGGTAGGCGGGCTGCTCTGTCACATCCAACCTATCCCGTTGTCAGAAGCGAGGACTAGCGCCGGAAAAATGATGGCTACAGTGGTAGGACCATTAAATGTGTGCTGTGTAGCACGTTGTGACCCATGCCAGCTCGGGTATATAAGGGCTAGGGGGTGCATCTATAAATGGGGTTCGAGAATTCGATCCGGAGATCGGACCCTAAAAAAAAATCACCCAGTTCATACTTTCCAAGAAACTCGAGCAGGACTAGGGGTCTAAACTTGGGTAAACTCCTAGCGTCTGTTCTTGATCTTTGAGCCGCAAGCGAGAGGAGAGGAGTGACCCGACCACGCACATCACCACTGCTGAACCACTAGATCAGTCCCCGGAAAACCTGTCAGCTGAAACACGCCGACAGAAGGTAAAATGGGATTTTTTTCGTTTTGGAACCTTCATAATAAAAGATGGTTCTCAAATAAGATTCCGGGAAGATAAATGGTTGGGAAATGCAACCTTTGGAGAACAATATCCTTGTTTATACTTTTTAGCTTGACACAAACAAGATACTATTGCAGAAGTTCTTAGTTGCGTTCCTCCGAAACTTACCTGGCGCAAAGATGTTATAGGATCGAAAATAGCTTCTTGGAATGAGTTGTTTTTAAGCATTGCTAATATTGTGCTAACACAAGAATGAGATGAATTTCGCTGAAATTTACAACATAATGGACAATTCTCGATGAAATCGCATTATCTGGCTTTGATTCATTGTGATGTCCCCAATATTAATAATTGTTTGTGGAAAATGAAAGCACCCCTCGAAATTAAGATCTTCTTGTGGTACTTACGTCGAGGTGTAATTCTGACAAAGGATAATTTACCTAAACGTAACTGGCATGGCAGTAAGAATTGTTATTTTTGTCGTAATGATGAGACAATTATACACCTGTTTTTTTATTGTCATTTCACCCGTTCAATCTGGTCTATCGTACATGTGGCGTCAGGATTACCTAGACCTCATAGTGTGTCACATATATTTGGTAGCTGGCTTTGGAGTATTAGGAAAGATCTGAAACCACAAATCTTGTTGGGAGCGGCTGTAACTTGTTGGTCGTTTTGGCTATACAGAAATGATATGACATTTAATAGAAAATCTATTTATTCTCCTTTGCAGGTTATTTACCAAGTTATCCACAGGCTTCGTTCTTGGGTTATCCTACAAAAGTCCTGTTCACACGATTTGCTTGCGGCGGCATGGCAGCAATTAGAGAGGGTGGCCAAGGAGTTTTTTATCCAGGCATTTGGATGGTGATCTAGTCTACGAATTGATAGTCATTAATGTGTCTGTTTTATCTTTTGCGTGGACTGTGTGCATCTTTGTTATGTAGAGGCCGGAAGTGATTGCAAGATAATTGTATCAACTCGATGTAATTGCCTTGTTATCAATAAATCTTCCTTTATCTAAAAATGACTAGAATACTCCCATTGGGCATATTTTCTATTTTTTCGCTTGGCTCGATGCTACTCTGCACATGGTTATTAGTAGTAATTTGTTATGCCCTCAGTCCATCACATACCGAAGCCTACTTGTTTTATTTTATGAAAAAGTACAAAATGTACGATCTTATATACGAGCCGTCCAAACCCTCACATGTAGAACTAGGGCCCACAGTGATGTGTAGGACTAGGACCCATGTATCATTGCCATGGGAGTGTTATTTTCGTAAACCGTGCATTCTACAATATCATAAACATAGGTGTAAAATCCTTTTTTAATTAATCAGCTAGCTGCTACAGTCGAAACCCCCTTCGCATTATCTTCTTGATCACCCCTGGTCTCGTCGGTCGTCATGCATGGAGTCATGGAGGGGGCAGCACGGCTTCTCTAGGTATGTGATTTCGATCCCGCAGTTTTTAATGTCTGAAAATGTTCTCCGTCAGATCCTTGCAGATATGTGAATTAGCAAATCCAAATCTATAGCCGTCATGTTTTTCCAGTAGCATGTTTGAAGTCTTTGGCTACACGAATCTTTATTTTGCTTGGTAAACAGCGTCGTTAATTGTGATTTCTTGAGTTCTTAGCGAATGGTTCCTCGTTATGAGTTCTCGCACCAAGATTTCCCCTGCTGCAGCGCAGGTGCAGAGTTGCAAGAAGTAGTAGTTGTTTTGTTAATTTTTGTTCAACTGCCAACTAATGGCTTGCAAAAGCTCGAACATACCAGTTGCTGCTTTTCTCCGAGAAATCTAGAAAGTTTCGTTCTCTGCTCTTCAGTACTAGTTGGTTTCACTTGTTGTTCATCATATATAATATCTTACAAATTTATGTTTTACCTTGGTCATTTATGTGTTTTGATAAAAGAAATATAGTTTTAATACGGTAGGGCAACCACAATTGACGGGGTAGACCCCATGCCAGGCCTGTATAAACATATCTCTATGTGCCTTCGAACTTTCTTGCACCTGCTAAGGACTAATAAGCCGTCCTGGTGAGGAAGCCGCCGGCGCTCTGGCGACCATGGCAGCCAACAAGGAAAGACCCTTTCTCAACAGTTAAGGCACAACACATGTTTTGCCACAAAAGGTTTAATTAGAGCCTCTTTCCATAAAAGTTAGTGGCAGTTAGTTGTGGGAATCGGGCCGTGCTGTGCTGGCCCGGCCCTGGCCCGTCATGCCTCAGATCGGTGCAAAACAGGTCGGCACAGAGTGCCAAATTCGAGGTCCGACATGCCCAAAAGCATGGCAGGCCGGCTTCGAGCCGGGCTAGCCCGAGCACGGCACGGATGACAAAATAGCAGGCAAAATAGTTTTTTATAAATTCATACGTTTCTCAAATAAAAAAGTTGTTTACATAAAAAAGATGTGTATCGAAATTATTTACAACTTTCGTGTTCAACCAAATTCATCCGAGCAACAGAAGACCTCAAACATGGAGAATTACCGAGGACGGTGCCGTCGGCCCTAAAGCGGGCAGTGATGAAAACTCAAATGAAAAACTTGTCTACATGAAAAAGATGCGCTTCGAAATTATCTACAACTTTCGAGCAATGAAAGATCACGAAAAACGCTAACTATTGATTCGTGCCTCATTTCGGGCCAGGCCGGCCTAATCACGGCCCTAACAGTCGGGCCGAGCCGGGCGGCACGTCGTGCTTGATTTCTAGGCCAAGCCCGGCATGCCATTCGGGCCGTGTCGGCCCGGCCCATCTTTTTCCTATACCGTGCCATGCTTCGGCCATCTTTTTCGGGGCCGTGCCCGAGTCGGCCCGGCCCATCTGAGGCCCTCTTTGTTTTCTTGTTTAGTTTTAGTTTTTGTTGAAAAAATTAACTACCTTTAAAAAATGGTATAAAAGGCTAAATAAATTATTAAAACAATATTTTAGATATCTTTGATAAAACCCTACATAGTTGCAAGAAACTTATTTTCAAAAATCATAATGAATGGTTTGTATAAAAATTAAAAAAACACAAACACAATAGAAACTAAAACTAAACCAAAAATCAAAGAGGACCTAACTTTAAATCACAGGAGCCAACTAGTTATGGGCAATAATTTAATCGGAATTGGTTGCGATCGCACGTCCGATTTCGTTGGACGTAGTTCCCTTTGACTCGCTTTTC
This sequence comes from Raddia distichophylla, assembly GCA_005191435.1. Classification (NCBI taxonomy): domain Eukaryota; kingdom Viridiplantae; phylum Streptophyta; class Magnoliopsida; order Poales; family Poaceae; genus Raddia; species Raddia distichophylla. The sequence goes on from SPJY01035202.1 coordinate 3,217,203, forward strand.
ACGTCCGTTTTTCATCTCTCTCTGGTTTCTCTCCGGTGTTACTGCTAGTAGTTGCAGCGTGGCAAGCAGAATAGCATAAAGCAATATTCTACCTCCGTTTCTTTGTCTAACGCCTTCAACTTTTAAACACGTGTTTAACCATTTGTCTTATTCAATTTTTTTTATAAATATCATTTACTTTGTTGTTATTTGTTTTATCAATAGAGATACTTTAAATATAACCTTTTTTTACATCTTTGTACTAAAATTTTGAATAAAAGGAATGGTCAAATACGTGCCAAAAAGTCAAAGTCGTCAAACAAAAAAAAGGAGGAAGTAACATTTTCTGAAAAAAAACAGCATGCATGCTCTCTCTGCCCCCGCCTCGCTCGTGGCTGCTGCTGCGCTTCGGTGCGGCCTCATTACTACTGTTGTAAAACCGTTGTCGCACACACACGCAAACACAATCACAATGGATAGGAGACAGATCTAGAGAGAAAGCCAGGCACAACGATCTTTATTGATAATCTCTCTTGTGTACAAGGGGTTCATATATATAGCCGAGTCTAAATTCAGTTTTGTCCATAATACCCCTAGTGTTTGATGTGGGCTTCCGGTTCATAAACCTCCTAGGTTATAACCAATGTTTTAAATAGCGGGCTATAGGTTTTAGCGGAGCACTTCTGAAAACGCTAAGACAGCTATAGCGCCGCTATAGCGGCCGCTAAGCAGTTTAGCGTTTTTCAGAAAAATGTAAAAAAAAAGTATATATATGCTTCGAAGTGACAAAGTAAAAACTCAAAAAACATTGATGCAGTGCTTGACATGCCCACTCCTACACAAATTTAGTACTTTACTGGTTCGACACATTGACGCTAATGACATAAACAAATAACAAATTTGATGTCAATAAATTGGACAAGCAAATCTATTCTAGCAGTTTAGCGGCCGCTAAACGCTATTGCCGCTAAGCAGTTTAGCGGCGCTAAATCCCGCTATAGCGCTCTTAGTTGTGATAGCGGACATATATGCAATAGCTTAGAGTCTACACTGCCAAAACGCTATAGCGGTGCTATAGCGGCGCTATAGCCCGCTATTTAGAACACTACTTATAACACTCTGCCAATGCCTCATTAAAAACTCCATCCAAAAACTAGTGGAAAAAAGGATTGGAGAAAAGAGTACACCGCACACGCATGCCACACTGCGATATTGCCTTATTAAAAACCTTATTATGAGAAACTTCAGATAAACTCATTTAAGGGAAAAAGAGTGCAATGCTAGATGTTCGGGGTCATTACAGCCTCTTGTTCAGGGACTCTCCCCTGTACTTTGCAACTCTTGAAATCGCTTCATTCCAATTCCATGGACACATTTAGAAAGTGTCGAGGTAGGCAATGCCTTAGTGAATAAATCTGTCAGATTATCACACGACTTCACTTGAACTATATCGACTTCACCACTCTGCTGGAGCTCGTGAGGATAGAACAGTTTAGGAGCAATATGCTTCATGATATTACCCTTAATATAGCATGTTTTTATTTGTAAAATCAGGCAACATTATCTTCATGAATAATAGTGGGTATCAATGATATCAATGCCACATGACTTCTGGATGTGATTTTACTATTCTTCTCAGCCAGACACACTCACATGCGGCTTCATACAGTGCTATTATCTCAGAGTGGTCGGTGGACGTAGCCACAAGAGTTTGCTTACATGATTTCCATGAAATCGCGGTACCACCGTACAAGTAAACAAATCCAGTCTGAGACTTAGCAGTATGCAGGTCAGACATGTATCCCGCATCTGTATATCCCACCATGGTATTGGGCTCGTTCCTCCCTTAAAACAACCCAAGATCCTGCATACCTTGCTGGTATCTAAAGACAGTCTTAACGCTGGCCCAATGTCTTCTGGTCGGAGCTGCGCTATCTAGCCAATAAATTTAGTGCAAAAGCGATAACAGGTCTAGTACAATTGGTTAGATACATTAGTGCACCAATGGCACTAAGGTAGGGAACTTCTGGTCCCAATAATTCCTCATTCTCTGTCTTAGATCTAAAAGGTTCTTAATCCACTTCAAGGGATCTGACCACCATAGAGGTTTTCAGGGGATGTGCTTTACTCATATTGAACTTCCCTAATACCCCTTCTGGGTATAGGCAGTCTGATGCACAAACATTCCTCCTGATAAATGCTCAAGCTGCAGGCCTAAGTAAAATTTGGTTTTACCCAAATCTTTTATTTCAAACTCCGTCACTAGGTGAGCACTTACTTCACCGATGTCCTCTGCTGTCCTGATGATATTCAGATCATCAACATAGACTGAGATAATACAAAATTCATTCGGGGATTTTTTTATAAATAAGCAGGGACAATCATCATTATTCGTGAATCCCTTCTTCAGGAGGAACTCACTCAGTCGGCTGTACCACATCCTACCCGACTGTTTCAGCCCATATAACGATTTTCTCAACTTGACGCTATACAAATTTCTATCTCCTTGATTCGGGATTTTTATTCCTTCTGGGACTTTCATATAAATCTCCGAATCTAACGACCTATATAAATATGCGGTCACCATATCCATTAATTGCATTTTTAAATTCATAGTTACTGCCAAGGATATTAAATACCGGAAGGTAATTCCACTCTTGACCGGAGAGTAGGCCTCATCATAATCAACACCGGGTCTCTGCGTGAACCCTTGTGCCACAAGCCTCGTTTTATATCTCACCACCTGGTGATTTTCATCCCGCTTTCGGATGAACACCCATTTAGCTCCTACTGGGAGTACTTTGGGAGGAGTTGACTCTACAGGGACAAACACTTTTCTCTTATTTAGCGAGCGCAGTTCAGCCTCAATTGCTTCTTTCCATTTAGCCTAGTCCAAGCGCTTCTGGCACTCTGCCATGGCCTTAGTTTCTGGGTCTAATTCCATGGATTTAGCAATCTTTGAGGCAAAATAAGTGTCGACAACAGTGGACTTTTTTATATAATTCTCCTGAACTAGTATAGTTCGTGGAAATTTCTTCATTTAAATCCTCTAACTCCTCGTGATTTCCCAACACGATGGGGTCAGGGCCTTCCGATTTCCCAGCGCCTGAGTGTGCGTGCGCATGGTCGCTGGGTCCGCCATCTCCTGGGTGGGTTCCACCTTCTGGTGGTCTTTCTCGACATCAGGTCGATCCGTCTCTCCCGACAAGGGTAATGAGCCTGCACCGATTCTTTGCTTTTGCGGACGTCTCCGCGAGCTAGAATCACGTACACCCGGATCTCTCCCCCTATTTCCAGTAAAGGGGATTTGAGTGGCATGCTGTGGTATCTCCACTCTTTTCGATGCATTTACCGCTGGTATATGCGACTTCGTTACACCTTTATAGTCGGTGAAAGCATCTGGCAGTCTATTTGTAATTTTCTGCAAATTAATTATCCGCTGAACTTCCAGTTCAGCATCTTTTGTGCGTGGGTCTAGGGCCTGGATGCCAGAGACATTCCAATCTAGTTCCTGGCATTCTTTATGGTAGTACTTCTCTCCCCTAATGCCGGGTAACTGCCCTCATCAAAAATACAATAAGCGAACCTTGCCTTATACAGGTCACCTGTCATAGGCTCGAGGTATTTTATAATGGACGGAGTATCAAATCCGACATAGACCCCCAGCTTCCGATGGGGACCCATGGAAGTCCGCTGTGGTCGGGAGATCGGCACGTACACAGTACAACCAAACCTACGCAGATGGGAAATATATGGTTGTTTCCCACGCACTAACTCGATAAGGGAGGTTTGATGGTATGCAGTCGGTCTGAGTTTGATTAATTCTGCGGCATGCAAAACTGCATGACCCAACAACTGGTTGGAAGTTTATAATTCTGTAATAAAGGTCTAGCTATTAATTTAATCCTCTTTATCAGCGATTCTGCCAGGCCATTTTGGGTGTGCACATGTGGTACAGAGTGCTCTACGGTTATGCCCATGGCCATATAATAATCATGAAATGCACGCGAACTGAATTCCGCGGCATTGTCCAATCTAATGGACTTAATCCTTTCTTCAGGAAAGTCGGCCTGTAATTTAATGATTTGGACAATGATTTTAGCAAAAACATGGTTCCTTGAAGACAGCAGGCATACATGGGACCATCTTGTAGATGCATCTAACAGTACCATAAAATGTCTAAACGAGCCAAAAACAGGCAGAATAGGTCCGCAGATATCACCTTGAATTCTCTCCAGGAAACTCGGTGACTCATCTTGGACTTTGAGGTGAGAGGGTCTAATAATCAATTTCCCTTTGGCACATGTAGGGCACATGAAATCTTCGGGTTTCGGGATTTTTGATACCTTCGGGATGTGACCTACAGAATTGTTAATTATTCTTTTCATCATGCTCAGACCAGGATGCCCTAGACGATCATGCCAAATCCAATAGGGGTCTAGGGTTGCTAATTCAGATTCCAGAGCAATGTGAGGAGTGGGTTTTATATAACTATAATATAGGCCAGACGAGAAAGAAGGAAGTTTGTCCACTACACGCTTATGACATTCATCTTTTATCGACATAAGCAGGAATTCTGCCCCGCCTTCATGATCGGTCTCAATATGAAAGCCGTTCATGCGGATGTCTTTAAAGCTTAGGAGGCTACGGGTTGATTCCGGATACAATAATGCATCCTCGATCGTGATGGTGGTACCCAATGGGAGAGTGATCGTAGCTCGACCGGAGCCAACAATCCTAGCATTGCTTCCAGCAATCGTTATTATACTCCCATCCCTCTTCTGGATGTTTTGAAAATATTTCGTCTCTCTAGGTATCGTATTAGTGATGCAACTGTCTACCAGACAGAGCTCTTCTTCCATTCAAGCGAAGGAAGTAAATTCTATGTCATAAGAGTATATCATACATTCAATCAGGATATAATCTTTAACAATCACAAGCTTAAATTAAAAGCCAACAGCATATTAAATAAGCAAAGTGATTAAACCATCTCAACACAAATTGAGGTCCTCCAGGGACTTACAAAGACATAGAATTAAATTGTTTAATTAAACAGGACGGTAAAGTGTTCTCCAGGAACTAAGCAAAACACGCTAACTATATAGTAAAGAAAATGTTCAACATAGATAATTTAATGCATATCGTTGTATGCATCTTCGAGCTCCATGCCAAGGAGGTCGTCCTCTGCAGGAGGGACGATGGTAGCACCAAGGGCGCGGGCACTCAAGTTGATCTTGAGATCCATAGCCCAAGTCAGGTAGTTGCTCCCATCGACAGTGAGTGGGGCAAATTCCCGCTTATTAATGTCAGACATATCCTACACAATTATGTAAATATTTACTTCAGGTAATATAACATGCGTATTTGCGAAAAGGTTAACAATTCACCAATTTGCAATATTAAATAAGACAACAGGTCTAAACAGGGTAAATTGCATAAAGGCGAATGAACAATTCACAATTAATTTGCTTAATTAAAAGACTACATGCTTTTAAACAAGACATAGCAAATAGAGTGAATTAATATTTAATTAATTAGGGCAAAGGATTATAAATATGATTCAATAGGTTTCATCAGTTCTTTTGTCATGTTCATCAATTTTTTTGCATGCTTCAATAATATTATTGGCATGTTTCAATAGTTGTTTTGTTTTTTCGATGACTCAATATTGCATGTTCAATCAGCAAAACATCATGTTCCAGCAGGTTAAACCGAATGTTCTAGCTGTACATTGTATATGTCTCAACAACGCATCGTATATGTTTGAAACAAGTCGTCTAGCTTTGGAACAAGCGTCCAACTTTTTTCCAGATAGGATGGCCTATCCATAGTGGCTCCTAAATTTAATACCTATTTAGTTAGAGCTCGTCTCTGACAAACAGAGAGAGAGAGAGCGCGTCTCCAATAGTATAGCCAACCATTAACTATAAGAAATATACATGTCATTTATAAATAGCATATAAATAACCTTTCCAATGCGCCTGCTATAGTATATATGGTTTGAAAAATAGTATGATTCCACATGTAATAGCATCATTATGGCAAATGACAGCAAACCTGACAGCCCAAATCGTCGAGATTAAAAGGAAAGCCACCATGAGAAGTCAGTCTCGAGACGTCGAGACTAGGCCGTCGAAACTGCTCCGTTCAGGGAGAATTGTAGCCTCGATGGTTTAACCATGGAGACAGATTCTCTCAACGACTGAAGAGAAAAAAAAGTCAAGAAAGGTAGTGTTGTCGCCGTTAATGGTTGGACAACGTAATTTCGATGGCCATGTGGAGACCGTAGAGAGAGAGAGAGCCACTACTTATCTTGTCGACTTGCTTTAGCCGGAAGAGAGAAAGCCCAGTGGGGCCCATTCGCAACGGTGTTGCCATAGATGCCCACTGAGGAAGGCGGGCCCACATACAAGCTCGGATAGGGAGGCAGCCCCTCATAGCCACTGCGATATGGTGGCGGATCCCTATGGACGCCTGGATGGGCACTGTACCTCTCAAGCCAGCTTAAACATTTATTAGATGTGAATGTGTCAATTAGATGTTAAGAGGAATGTATTTTTTTAAGTTAGAAGACATTACCCCAGCCAGTCGAGAGAGGTTCTCCAAATAGATAAATTTAGCTTTGAACTCTACTCGCTGCCTAGTGAGCTCATCATCCTGCCTCTTGCGTGACTCCTCCGTTGTCCTCAGGCTCTCCTACATTGCCCACATCAGCTATCGCTACTCTTCCTTCTCCTGTTCCCTCTCCCTATGCATTCGCACCCCGAATGCACAACAGCTCTCGATGTGTGTGGGTAGCTTGCACGAGGAACATGTAATCCTTAGACTTGCAACAAAGTGTTATGAGTTTTCTCAAAGTATTTATCTTTTATTAATTACATAGATACAACTATACTAATTTGTGCATTAGTTCGGGACATGCCAAATTAAAATTACATAAATCGGTAGCAATACTCTCATCTATGCAACCAATGCACATATAGTGTATTTTTCAAATATTTTAAAAAATTTAAATTATTTTAGAAAATAGTACTTAAAAAATGCTTACATAGCACACAATTCAAACACGTTTCATAATAAATATCAAAAACCAATTTTTAAATAAAATTATTCAACACCAAAATTAATTATATAATTTTTCAGTTTTCCCAAAAGAAACATGTATTAACAATTTAATCAAACACAATTTGATAATTTTAAAACTCTTTTGAAATTCCAAACTCTTGATGGCCCAGAAAAATGTCAAAAGAGAGAAGAGAGGGACATCGAGGCGCTGAAGTCATGTTGAGCTTCTCTCGACGACTTGTTCCCAAGCCGTTGAGAGAGCCCTCTAGTTGTACTGAGCCTCAATAAGTTTTCTTGTCATGTGTTAGGGTGACTAAATTCAAATGGCACCGCGGAGCATGGTGTAGCATTCACTCGCGAGGTCACGGGATCTAGTGTAAAACCCCTCTGTGTCATTTTCTTAAAAAAAATTGTGTTAATGGGTTCGGGTGAAATCGTCTAGAGTACACCAGCACAGAGATGTACGGCCAATAGTCTGCAAAGGGTACTCTAACACCTAGCCGCCGAGAGTAGCTAACGATGTTACTTTTCAGTCTTGCGGGGGAGGGACACGTGGAAGTGGCTCAACGACTAAGGTTGGAACCGTCGGGAGAAGTATTACACTCGACGGTTACTATAGTTCACTCGATGGGTTTTTGGTGGCCATCAAGAGATACATGGGCCATCGAGTCTACAAGTTGTTTCCTGTAGTGCATGCATCTTGAAATCGGCTATTGATTGGCTACAAGATAGTATCTAGTATATATCTCTCTCTCCTTTTCTCTCCTACACAACTAAAATGTTGAATTGACATTCTTGTAGCTAGCTAAGTAAGTACTATTGAATATGCTCTTAGGGTATATGCATTGCTAGCTTTAAATCTTTAGCCCAACCACAAATTCACTTTTCATTCAGGTCTATGAAAAATGAATTTGGAGCTCAGCCGAAGATCTAGAGCTAGCAACACATGCCCTTAATTATAGACTATTGTGGACGTTCTCTTTTGTATTATTATATTTTTGTCCCATTATTGAATTAAAAGATTTACTACTAATGTCATTTAGGAGTAGTATATCTGGATCGTTTGATCGTGGGGCAAGAACTATCCAAGTTAAATTTAATGTACTGTAAAGGAGTCATATTCTTAATTATGTAAAATAATTAACGTATGCATCCTTGATGTTACACACAATTTTTTTTTAAAATCAGAAAGCAAAAGCATGGAGAACAGCCTACACAAAACAAGTGGTGACCCAAGGAAACTGCCGTACCAATTAATAAAACAGATTACAAATGATTTCGCTCATGAGCGAAAGCTTGGCAGTGGTGCATTCGGAACAGTTTACAAGGTATGATCAGTGCCATATTTTTGTTTAAATCTTTAATTAAGTGAAGTGTCATGACTCCTAACCACCCGAACATGGTGTGCCATTGTGCCATACGTTTGGCTGCTGCCACCGAGCATCCCCCTACATATATCAGAGGTTCCCATGATCCTCTCTGAACAAGGCCAACACTCCATCGGGTGACCGACTGGTTGCCCTGCCAGTAGCGCAATTACACAATCTAAGCTAGGAAGAGTTTTGCCCTTTCTGTTCTATTATTATCTCCTTAACACAATAGAGAATGTTTAGTACTAACATAGAATAAAACATGTTCAACAGGGTGTACATGACAATGGGGACGAGATTGCCGTCAAAGTATTCCATAACATGGCAGTTGATGATACTGAATTTCAGAAAGAGTTTCAGAACCTTAGAAGGCTTAAGCATCAAAATATTGTAGAGCTCAAGGGCTATTGCAATGAAACAGAGGAAACACTAATGGAGTATCAGGGCAAAGAACTTCTTGTTGGAACCTTACACATGGCGCTGTGCCTCGAGTACGTAGACAATGGAAGCCTCAGTGATCATCTTTCAGGTAATTAGAGCATCGCCGCAGGATCGATCTCTATATTTCGTTCTCTATACCCCTTTTCTAAATCACAATTCGTTCGCTATATTTCCATCATCTTCAGCAGAGTCCCTATCCTCAATAAGATGTATAGATTCTTTAGAGAGTCTAAATATAGAGACTCCAGAGAGTTTGTAAATTTATAGACTGAGTTAGAGACTCTGCTGTAACGTTATAGAAATTGAGGTTGTCCGTAATAGTGATTTAGGAAACCTACTTGCAATGTTCTTAAAGTTGACCCTTTGTGCTGCCTGCGTATTTCATATAATTAGCATGTCAAAGAAAAATAAATTTGTAGATTTCATTTTTAAGCATGTCATTTCTTCCTTATTTTACAGATGAAAGCCAGGGACTTAATTGGAACCTGCGCTACAAAATAATCAAAGGGATTTGTGAGGGTTTAAAATATCTTCGTGAAGGATTGGAGGAACCTATTTGGCATTTGGACTTAAAACCTGACAATATACTGTTAGACAAGAACATGGTAGCAAAGATTGCAGATTTTGGTTTATCAAGGCTCTTCGGTGAAGAAAAAACCAAAATAACAATCAGTTCTGGAGGCACATGGTAAGCCTAATGCCTCATCAATGGAATGCATATACTTCTGGCTGTAGATTAGCATAATATCTGCTCGGGTCGGTTTGGACGGAGCGGACCACCATTAAAAAGGTTCAGATTTGAGCATAATCCATAGTAATCGAAATTAATAACGAAGTTTTAACACTGTAATTCAATTTTGCATTACAAAGGTTATAGCAAACTACTTGATTCGGGATACATTAACCGCCCGAAAATTATGGGCTGCATGCTGATTCATTTTATTTTCATGATTTTTTATAACAAATTACTTGCCAATACTGATATTTTTTCAATAAAAATAAGGTCAGAATTACGCTTTCACATAGATACTTTTTATTACTGCTGAATTTTCATACTTTCAAAAGAATAAAAAATATAGCCAGCGAATGATTAAAATCCAAACGGTCTTGTAATATGACTAAAAAAAAAAAATTACGGAAATTTCTTTAATAAACTATCAGTTTCAATTTTTAGTACGCATACCACCAGAGAGGCAGGTCGCCTTGTGTTGTAGGCGAAGCCCCTACCTCCAAGCGTTGTGACTCCATGTGAAGACCATTCTCGATGCCAGCGTGTCTTGAAGACCACTACGGAACGAAGCCCCATGAGAGCACTTCCTAGAGAGCCACGCGCCGCCGAGACCACTGCGGGCCAAAGTCTCACCCAAGACCCTTCCCAGTGCGCCTCACATCGTGGAGACCACTCAGTACTGAAGCCTCGTACAAGGTCCTTCCTAGAGTGCCACGCCTCCCGAAGACCACACCAGCCAAAACCTCGCGCGTAGTCCTCCTTGGGCACCCACGCACCAATCATTGCCTTAGTACGAGATTTGGGATCCCCGCACAAGGCTTAATGTCAATAGGAAGCTCATGATTTAGGGATGCTCCACACCTGGCAAAAGCCCACGACCATTATTGCTACAAGAAGAAGGGAGGTGTTATAGGTTGACAGGGGCAAATTAGAGACAAGCAAAGAGAAAAACCGTTGCTTTGTCTCCAACTGTAAAGGCTGCAAAAGGAAGGTGGGCAAGGAAGAAAGATGAGCAGGCCCCTAGACAAGCAAGGGAAGTAGGAGTGGAATTACCACTCTAACCCTCAAGATTCCTTATACCGTGGGGGCAAAGTAGGTAAGAGAGTACAATTTTATATAACCTAGACCATAGAGCCAGTTGTAACTCAAGTTCAATCAGAATTCCAAATTTTTTTTAAAGACTTCCTATCTTTCTGGATTCCACTTCCTTGCATAGTTACTCCCTTGAGGATGTCGTGCTCCATCCTCGGGAGGGGCACCTCCCACACAAATATACTATTCAAGTAGCCCTGATGGCACCGAGTGGACATCCGATGCCGAGTGGTACCGGCACCAGCACCAGATCTGGATTGATGACGAGTTGAAGGTGTGGACTATATGGGCCCCGGGTATCCTCTAGAAGGCCCATAAGGGACCAGATAGAGGGCGATCCAAGTCGGCCGGTCAAGGATAAGGACCACTCGGGTTACACGCGCCTTGAGCTCCAAGGAAGTTCCCGAGGATATAATCTATCTCCATGTAATTAGCAGATCAACACATGCATTCCATGTAACAGCATAACAGAATTAGCTAGCGTATGCCGCGTGCTATCCTGTAACTCAATCTCCTCTACACTATATAAGGGGAGGGGGTAGAGGCCATAGGCATAAGAACATAAGGAGACGACGAGTCGTCATACATAGCATCATCTTGCATCCCGCACTTTGATCTACCATATAATCCCAGAACACAGGAAGTAGGGTATTACCTCCGTTGAGGGCCTGAACCTGTATAAACCTTTGTCTTGTGTTACCATTTGGCTTGGTTCTTGATTAGCGTACCCTCGTACAAATTCATTGCCGGTGGTGACCCCCCAGTTAGTCACCAGTCGACAGTTGGCGCGCCAGGTAGGGGGCAGCGTCAAGATCATCTCTCAAGTCAGATGGCTTCTTCGAGATCGCCGTACGTCGCCATGAGGCTAGGAGAGTCTCTTCGTTTCGGCACCCTGGACTTCATCGCCGACGGCATCGGCAATCTTCACCTCTCCCCCCGGAGAGATTCCTTCGCAAGAAGGTGCGCGCAATCAATGTGACCCATTGCCTTTTGGCTTGGAGAATTTAGCAAGCACCTTCCGCGGATTGACCCCCTCGCTGTTCGCCTCTGCACCTCCTCTGGAGGAAGACGAAAAAGGACTCGGCGGGCTCAACCGCACGGGCGTGGATTGTATTCCGCCCAACAAAAACATAGTGCCTTCGGCTGGATTTCCCTCCAGACTCGAGAGCTTCGCTGCGGCCTCCGCACGGGTCTCATCTGAGATTTGGATGAGAGATAACCAGTCGGCGAGCACGCCAGATCCACTCGGATCAGATCCATCTATGTTCATGGGTGTCATCAACGGTGGCCAACCCATTGGACAGAGCGAGCAAGTAAGCCTCTCCGTTTCTGACTCTGAGTCTGACGGGAGTGCAGAAATTCGCAACTACAGAGAAGTTTTTGTTCTCGGAGCGGGGGATCATCACTCTTCTCCGATTGTTGCTTATGAGGAGACCGCCACTGACACTGGCGCGAACCCAGATCCTCGTCAAGGGGAGAAACGAGATCGCGCACGTCAACTTCGCGTCCGCGGCCGCGACGTCCAGAACAAGGTTTGCGCGGTGAAACTGAGGGATCAGGAAGTTTACAACACTCCCCAGGCAAATGTCATCGTTTCAAAGACTCTCCTTGAGACTATCGCGCCGCAACTTCCAGAAGACAGCCCATGTGTCCAGGCCCTCGCTCGAGCAATGGCTATGATGGAGATGGCTGCCATACAGCAAAACGAGGCAATTCCCGCTCCGACCGCATCGGCTCACAGCCGTTCAACGCGCAATCGGAATCGGGCTCGAGCCTTAGCGGCTGGTGATTCCCACCAATCGCCTGCCCACGATCTTCGTCAAGACATTGAAGCCAAGCGGCGGGAGCGCAGCAATGGCGAGCGGGACTCTCGTGGCTATCATAACCGCCGTAATGACGACCAAGCCGAGAGCACCACCAGTCAGCGCGACCACCGTCAAGAGCAGCGCCAAGGCCCACGGCGTGCGCATCGTAGTAGCGTAATAACTTCGTA
>SPJY01035202.1:3231636-3262264 GCA_005191435.1 Raddia distichophylla
CTTCTTTTTTTCCCAGAAATGGTTAGAAGCTTCCATGTAAGAATCTCCTCCACCTCGCCGCAATGCTTCTTTAGCTTTCTTCTTACCAATCGGTCTCTTATGAGCATCAGCCTCTGGATCTGTATTCTCAGTGATAGGATTGCTGCTACTGTCAACAACGACGGGAGTGGACGTTCCTGGACTTGAAGCCATGTTTCCCTTTCATTTTTTATTTGCAACTTTGTTCAAATCCTCCAACTGCTTGCGCTTGTCATGCCACTTTGGTTGGTTCCGCAATAAATTCCAGCAATGCATAAATTGGAATGATTTGTTGTCCTTGTCTCTAGACTTAAACAAAGCCATTGCTTGAACAATCTTCACATGTCAAACAACGTAAACTTGGTTACTACAAGTTTGAATTCATCATTAAAACATTTGAAGAAAATGACAAATTTAGAACAATTACCTTGTCTTGCAAGGTAACCCCACTTTGCCTTCTTCCCTCAATATCGGTTATACAGGCACAAAACTTGTTAACATTCTCCAGAATGGATCCCCATCGATGCGATATTGAACTCTGGGTCCGGCCTGATTCAAAGGTCTTATTGGTGTGGAAGTAATTATAAACTCTCTTCCAAAACGTACCACGAGTCTGATTTGTGCCGCTCACAGGATCTAGACTAACGTTCAACCATGCCGACACAACCAATGCATCCTCCTGTTGGCTGAAATTTCCCGTCCTTTTCTGGTTTGGCCTTGATGAGGGAACAACAGGCGATGGCTGTTGCTCAGGCAGGCTACTGAAGTCATCTAAAGAAAAGTTGTTGTTGTCCTCACTCATCAAGTTGCTGTAGTATCCTCCTTCCATTGCGAATAGGCCCTATCAAAATTAGGAAGCATATTAGAAAGTAACAATTAACTTGCAGATTAGCAGAAAAATATTTCCATATGTACTAGCATTTTGTCCTAATCACCGGCCACCACAAAAGGGCCATTAATAGAGCTCCCTCTAAATCAACCAGGTAAGATACAAATTAAGAAGGCAAGCATACCACTAGAGTATTACACAGATTGTCCAACAATATTTATCTCTACTTTACCAAAATGTTTCATCAAGATGCTCAGATAATTTAGAAATCTGAACTGAACCATGGTGTGCGATACTCTATACAAGCATGGTCATACAGTACCAGACTACCAGTAAATTAAATTATTGTCTACACATAATCTATCTATTCACCAACTAATCTTGCACTATCAAGTTGAATCTGGGCTGCATCTTCCAGCCTAGGTTTCACTGCATTTATGATGGAGAAGCAAGGCAGGAATCTAAAACTATGAGCTCCATTTTAAGAACAGCACCTGGCATGCATTGCAATATCCTTTATCTGCATATTCTAAATAATTTTCTGCACCTGAAATTTCATGCATACCAAACCAATTGTCCACGCTCTAGAACCCAAGTCATGCAGGAAATCACCATTCCTCCCATTAGTAACCACTACGCAATGATAAATGAAGTTCGCTGCACAAAATGCCCAAGCGTGCAACCATTCTCAAGACAACAGCAGATTCATCTGATCCTTTTTAGTTTAACTAGCAGCAGTTATATAGAGATGCAAATCAAGAAATCAAATCAATAAACCACCTCTGCATCTTCCGTCGCTGTCTCCCCTGGCAGCTGTGACATCGTCTCCCAAGGTTCGGCGGCCTCAGCACTGCCGGATGGACGAGCTGCCGAGGGCGGCGTGCGGATGGCCGAGCTGCCTGGGGCCGGTGGTCCCATACGTCTAGGACAGGTCGCCCACAAGGCGGACGGAGACCAGATCGGCCGGTGGAGACAGCGCCGGGCGGCGATGAGGACGAGCAGTGGGAGTGCACACGGCGGCAGACGACGTACCGCGGCTGCATGCAATGGCGCGAAACCACGGCCGATGGCGCGGGAAAAGCGAAAAGGGGGGCGATTGGGAGGAGGAGCCAAGGCGGAAATTTGCGCCGTGAGGGACGAGGTTTTCCCGTGCGGGAAGATGGGGAGCTCGGATTGGAGACTGTTGGAGACATTTTTTTTTTCCTTTTTCCCTAAAATATGGTTTTGGGAAGATATATTAGGAGCTGTTGGAGATGCTCTAAGGACTAATAAGCCGTTCTGGTCACCGGAAGTGCAGCCGGATATGAGCATCACTGGAGATCTGACGGTCGTGGAGGCCTTCAGATCCATGTGGCAGGATCCGGCGACCATGGCAGCCAACATGGAAAGACCCTTTCTCAACGGTTAAGGCGCAACACATGTTTTGCCACTAAAGGTTTAATTAGAGCCTCTTTCCATAAAAGTTAGTGGCAGTTATAAATTCATACGTTTCTCAAATGAAAAGTTGTTTACATAAAAAAGATGTGTATCGAAATTATTTACAACTATTGTGTTCAACCGAAATTCATCCTAGCAACAGAAGACCTCAAACATGGAGAATTACCGAGGACGGTGCCGTCGGCCCTAAAGCAAGCGGTGATGAAAATAGTTTTTATAAATTCATACGTTGCTCAAATGAAAAACTTGTCTACATGAAAAAAAAATGCGTCTCAAAATTATCTACAACTTTCGAGCAACGAAAGATCATGAAAAAGCTAACTATTGATTCGTGCCTCATTTCGGGCCGGGACGGTCCAATCACGAGTCCACGACCCTGACAGTTGGGCCGGACCGGGCAGCACGTCGTGCCTGATTTCCAGGCCAAGCCCGACATGCCATTCGGGCCGTGTCGGCCCGGCCAATCTTTTTCCCTTGCCGTGCCATGCTTCGGCCATCTTTTTCGGGCCGTGCCCGAGTCGGCCCGGCCCAAACTCTCAGCACTAGTGGCAATGATGCATCTAAGATCCTCTTTGTTTTCTTGTTTAGTTTTAGTTTTTGTTGAAAAAATTAACTATCTTTAAAAGTGGTATAAAAGGCTAAAAAAATTATTAAAAGAATATTTTAGATATCTTTGATAAAACCCTACATAGTTGCGAGAAACTTATTTTCGAAAATTATAATGAATGGTTTGTATAAAAATTAAAAAAATTACAAACACAATAGAAACTAAAACTAAATCAGAAATCAAAGAGGACCTAAGTTTAAATCACTGGAGCCAACTAGTTATGGGCAATAATTTAATCGGAATTGGTTGCGATCGCACGTCCGATTTCGTTGGATATTTCCCTTTGACTCGCTTTTCACGTCCGTTTTTCATCTCTCTCTCTAGTTTCTCTCCGGTGTTACTGCTACTAGTTGCAGCGTAGCAAGCAGCGTAGCATAAAAGCAACATTCTACCTCCGTTTTTTTTTGTTTAACGCCTTCAACTTTTGAACACGTGTTTAACCATTTGTCTCATTCATTTTTTTATAAATATCATTTATTTTGTTTTTATTTATTTTATCAATAGAGATACTTTAAATATGTTTTTTTACATCTTTGCACTAAAATTTTGAATAAAACGAATAGTCAAATACGTGCCAAAAAGTCAAAGTCGTGAAACAAAAAAACAGAGAGGAAGTAACATTTTCTGAAAAAAAAACAACAACACAGCACTGCGTGCATGCTCTCTCTGCCCCCGCCTCGCTCGTGGCTGTTGCTGCGCTTCGGTGCTGCCTCATTACTGCAGCTCACGTGTGGCCATGGACTGCGAGCTCAGATCTAGCGCTCTCCCATTGGCTAACATGTCATACCTTCGTTCTTCATCCACCTTCTACCGAACGAGCTAGATGGCCGGATTTAGTGAGTACGACGAGGGCTCACCGGATTTAAGAAAAAAATAAGGTGTGTTTGTCAGATTTGAGGATGGCCGGATTTAGTGAGTACGACGAGGACTCACCGGATTTAAGAAAAAAATAAGGTGTGTTTGTCAGATTTGAGGAAGAAGGTAAAAAGAAGTTGTGCAATGTTTTTTGCCCTTTGAAAATCAGACTTGTACATATGAAACATTCAAGCTTACCTATCAAAATATTTTTTTATTCACCCGGAGCATCTAGCATCTATGAAACATGATGTTTTCGTCAGTTGTTGGCATGTTCCAACTTTTTTTTGCCTATTCCAATGGTTCTTTTTACATTGTTTCAACACTGGTCAACTATGATTCAATATGTTTCATCAGTTCTTTTGTCATATTCATCAATTTTTTTGCATGCTTCAATAATATTATTGGCATGTTTCAATAGTTGTTTTGTTTTTTCGATGACTCAATATTGCATGTTTATTCAGCAAAACATCATGTTCCAACAGGTTAAACCAAATGTTCTAGTAATACATTGTATATGTCTCAACAACACATTGTATATGTTTGAAACAAGTCGTCTAGCTTTGGAACAAGCGTCCAACTTTTTTCCAGATAGGATGGCCTATCCATAGTGGCTCCTAAATTTAATACCTATTTAGTTAGAGCTCGTCTCTGACAAACAGAGAGAGAGAGAGCGCGTCTCCAATAGTATAGCCAACCATTAACTATAAGAAATATACATGTCATTTATAAATAGCATATAAATAACATTTCCAATGCACCTGGTATAGTATATATAGTTTGAAAAATAGTATGATTCCACATGTGATAGCATCATTATGGGAAATGATAGCAAACCTGACAGCCCAAATCGTTGAGACTAAAAGGAAAGCCACCATGAGAAGTCAGTCTCGAGACGTCGAGACTAGGCCGTCGAAATTGCTCCGTCGAGGGAGAGTTGTAGCCTCGATAGTTTAACCATGGAGACAGATTCTCTCAACGACCGAAGAGAAAAAAAAAGTCAAGAAAGGTAGTGTTGTCGCCGTTAATGGTTGGACAACGTAATCTCGATGTCCATATGGAGACCGTAGAGAGAGAGAGCCACTAATCTTGACGACTCGCTTTAGCCAGATGAGAGAAAGCCCAGTGGGGCATTCTCAACGGTGTTGCCATAGATGCCCACTGAGGAAGGCGGGCCCACATAGAAGCTCAGATAGGGAGGCAGCCGCTCATAGCCACTACGATATGGTGTCGGATCCCTGTAGACGCCTGGATGGGCAATTTACCTCTTAAGCTAGCTTAAACATTTATTAGATGTGAATGTGTCAATTAGATATTAAGAGGAATGTATTTTTTTTAAGTTAGAAGACATTATCCCAGCCAGTCGAGAGAGGTTCTCCAAATAGATAAATTTGGTTTGAACTCTACTCGCTGCCTAGTAAGCTCATCATCCTGCCTCTTGCATGACTCCTACGCCGTTCTCAGGCTCTCCTACATTGCCCACATCAGCTATCGCTACTCTTCCTTCTCATGTTCCCTCTCCCTATGCATTCGCACCTCAAATGCACAACAGCTCTCGATGTGTGTGGGCAGCTTGCACAAGGAACATGTAATCCTTCGACTTGCAACAGAGCGTTATGAGTTTTCTCAAAGTATTTATCTTTTATTAATTACATAGAAACAACTATACTAATTTGTGCATTAGTTCAGGACATGCCAAAGTAAAATTACATAAATCGGTAGCAATACTCTCATTTATGCAACCAATGCACATATAGTGTATTTTTCAAATATTTTAAAAAATTTAAATTATTTTACAAAATAGTACTTAAAAAATCCTCACATAGCACACAATTCAAACATGTTTCATAATAAATATCAAAAACCAATTTTTAAATAAAATTATTTAACACCAAAATTAATTCTATAATTTTTCAGTTTTCCCAAAAGAAACATGTATTAACAATTTAATCAAACACAATTTGATAATTTTAAAATTGTTTTGAAATTCCATACTCTTTACAACCCAGAAAAAATGTCAAGAGAGATAAGAGAGGGACTCCGAGGCGCTGAAGTCATGTTGAGCTTCTCTCGACGACTTGTTCCCAAGCCGTTGAGAGAGCCCTGCAGTTGTCCTAAGCCTCAATAAGTTTTCTTCTTGTGTTAGGGTGACTAAATTCAAATGGCACAGCAGAGCATGGCGTAGTACTCACTTGCGAGGTCACGGGTTCTAGTGTACAACCCCTCTACGTCATTTTCTTAAAAAAATTGTGTTAACGGGTTCGGGTGAAGTCGTCGAGAGTACACCAGCACAAAGATGTGTGGCCAACAGTCTGCAAAGGGTACTCTCTAACACCTAGCCGCCGAGAGTAGCTAACGATGTTACTTTTCAGGCTTGCGGGGGAGGGACACGTGAAAGTGGCTCGACGATTGAGGTTGGAACCGTCGGGAGAAGTATTACACTTGACGGTTACTATAGTTCACTCGACGGGTTTTTGGTGGCCATCAAGAGATACATGGGCCATCGAGTCTACAAGTTGTTTCCCGTGGTGCATGCATCTTGAAATCAGCTATTGATTGGCTATAAGTTAGTATCTAGTATATATATCTCTCCTTCTTTTCTCTCCTACACAAGTAAAATGTTGAATTGGCATTCTTGTAGCTAGCTGAGTAAGTACTATTGAATGTGCTCTTATGGCATATGCATTGCTAGCTTTAAATCTTTAGCCCAACCACAAATTCACTTTTCATTCAGGTCTATGAAAAATGAATTTGGAGCTCAGCCGAAGATCTAGAGCTAGTAACACATGCCCTTAATTATAGACTATTGTGGACGCTCTCTTTTGTATTATTATATTTTTGTCCCATTATTGAATTAAAAGATTTACTACTAATGCCATTTAGGACTAGTATATCTGGATCGTTTGATCGTGGGGCAAGAACGATCCAAGTTAAATTTAATATACTATAAAGGAGTCATATTCTTAAGAGTAAAAAGCATACATACCACTGTAGAGTCCTCTTTGGATAGAAATGCCATCATAGAGTCCTTTATATCCTAGATGCCATTATAAACATAAAAAATATGCACAGATGCTATTATTTGAGCTGGGAGAGAATTTTGGACGAAATACATGGAGAAATACGGTCTGACATGTGGGTCCCACATGTCAGCCTCTCATCTTCTTCATCTCTCTCCCTCTTCTCTCTCTCTCCCTCTCTCCCCGATCTCACAGTCGTTCCTCTCTCCCCCTCTCTCTCCCTGATTTGCAAAGCCGCCGCCATGTCGATGCCGCCGCAGCTGCCCCATGCCGATGCCACCCCATGCCGACGTCCCATGCTGACGCCGTCCAATACCGCCGCCGCCGTTGCCGGATCGAGCCGCCTCCCCACCCGCCGCCGACGCCGACTCCCCACGCCCCACACCTCCGCCGCCGCCCCACGGTCACGCCTCCGCCGCCGCCGTCGAAGGATTGAGCTGCCGCCGGCGCTGCTGCTTGTGCAGATCTAGGGGAGAGAGGGAGAGAGAAGGGGGGAGAGATGGACGAAGAAGAAGATGAGAGGCTGACATGTGGGACCCACATGTCAGATCGTATTTCTCCACTTATTTTGTCCGAAATTCTCTCTCCCAGCTCGAATAATGACATATGTGCACATTTTTTATGTTTATAATAGCGTCTCGTATATAAAGAACTCTACAATGACATTTCTGTCCAAAGGGGACTCTACAGTGGCATGTATGCTTTTTATCCTATTCTTAATTATGTAAAATAATTAACGTATGTATCCTTGATATTGCACACAATTGTTTTTTTTAAATCAGAAAGCGAAAGCATGGAGAACAGGCTACACAAAACAAGTGGTGACCCAAGGAAACTGCCGTACCAATTAATAAAACAGATTACAAATGATTTCGCTCATGAGAGAAAGCTTGGCAGTGGTGCATTCGGAACAGTCTACAAGGTATGATCAGTGCCATATTTTTGTTTAAATCTTTAATTAAGTGAAGTGTCATGACTCCTAACCACCCGAACATGGTGTGCCATTGTGCCATACGTTTGGCTGCTGCCACCCAGCATCCCCCTACATATATCAGAGGTTCCCATGATCCTCTCTGAACAAGGCCAACACTCCATCGGGTGACCGACTGGTTGCCCTGCCAGTAGCACAATAACACAATCTAAGCTAGGAAGAGTTTTGCCCTTTCTGTTCTATTATTATCTCCATAACACAGTAGAGAATGTTTAGTACTAACATAGAATAAAACATGTTCAACAGGGTGTACATGACAATGGGGACGTGGTTGCCGTCAAAGTATTCCATAACATGGCGGTTGATGATACTGAATTTCAGAAAGAGTTTCAGAACCTTAGAAGGCTTAAGCATCAAAATATTGTAGAGCTCAAGGGCTATTGCAATGAAACAGAGGAAACACTAATGGAGTATCAGGGCAAAGAGCTTCTTGTTGGAACCTTACGCATGGCGCTGTGCCTCGAGTACGTAGACAATGGAAGCCTCGGTGATCATCTTTCAGGTAATTAGAGCATCGCCGCAGGATCGATCTCTATATTTCATTCTCTATACCCCTTCTCTAAATTATAGTTCATTCGCTATATTTTCATCATCTCCAGTAGAGTCTCTATCCTCAATAAGATATATAGATTCTTTAGAGAGTCTCTAAATATAGAGACTCCGGAGAGTCTATAAATTTATAGACTGAGACAGAGACTTTGCTGTAACGTTATAGAAATTGAGTTTGTCTGTAATAGTGATTTAGAAAACCTGCTTGCAATGTTCTTGAAGTTGACCCTTTGTGCTGCCTGCGCATTTCATATAATTAGCATGTCAAGGAAAAATAAATTTGTAGATTTCATTTTTAAGCATGTCATTTCTTCCTTATTTTTCAGATGAAAGCCAGGGACTTAATTGGAACCTGCGCTACAAAATAATCAAAGGGATTTGTGAGGGTTTAAAATATCTTCGTGACGGATTGGAGGAACCTATTTGGCATTTGGACTTAAAACCTGACAATATACTGTTAGACAAGAACATGGTAGCGAAGATTGCAGATTTTGGTTTATCAAGGCTCTTCGGTGAAGAAAAAACCAAAATAACAATCAGTTCTGGAGGGACGTGGTAAGCCTAATGCCTCATGAATGGAATGCATATACTTCTGGCTATAGATTAGCATAATATCTACTCGGGTCGGTTTGGGACGGAGCGGACCAGCATTAAAAAGGTTCAGATTTGAGCATAATCCGTAGTAATCGAAATTAATAACCACGTTTTAACACTGTAATTCAATTTTGCATTACAAAGGTTATAGCAAATTCCTTGATTCGGGATACATTAACCGCCCGAAAATTATGGGCTTCATGCTGATTCATTTTATTTTCATGATTTTCTATAACAAATTACTTGCCAATACTGATATTTTTTCAATAAAAATAAGACCAGAATTACGGTTTCACATAGATACTTTTTATTACTGCTGAATTTTCATACTTTCAAAAGAATAAAAAATATAGCCAGCGAATGATTAAAATCCAAACGGTCTTGTAATATGACTAAAAAAATAAAAATTACGTAAATTTCTTTAATAAACTAACAGTTTCATTTTTTAGTACGCATACCTCCAAAGTAATCCATAGCAATGGCTTCGATGACGTCATCAGAGTGATGGGGGAAGCTGAGATGTGGGTTGTCAGAGCGAGAATTTGTCAGGGGCGTTGGTGGGATAGCATCGCCGAACCCAGGTGCAACCAGAGAGGCAGGTCGCCGTGTGTTGTAGGCGAGGACCCTACCTCCAAGCGTCGAGACTCCATGTGAAGACCATTCTCCATGCCAGCGTGTCTTGAAGACCACTCCGGAATGAAGCCCTTCTTGGAGCGCCAGGCGCCGCCGAGACCACTGCGGGCCAAAGTCTCGCCCATGGCCCTTCCCAAAGCACCTCACATCGTGGAGACCACTCAGTACCGAAGCCTCGTACAAGGTCCTTCCTAGAGTGCCACGCCTCCTAAAGACCACACCAGCCGAAACCTCGCGCGTAGTCCTCCTTGGGCACCCACGCACCAATCATTGCCTTAGTAGGAGATTTGGGATTCCTTCACAAGGCTTAATGTCAATAGGAAGCTCATGATTTAGAGATGCTCCACGCCTGGCAAAAGCCCACGACCATTATTGCTACAAGAAGAAGGGAGGTGTTATAGGTTGACAGGGGCAAATTAGAGACAAGCAAAGAGAAAAACCGTTGCTTTGTCTCCAACTGTAAAGGCTGCAAAAGGAAGGTGGGCAAGGAAGAAAGATGAGCAGGCCCCTAGACAAGCAAGGGAAGTAGGAGTGGAATTACCACTCTAACCCTCAAGATTCCTTATACCGTGGGGGCAAAGTAGGTAAGAGAGTACAATTTTATATAACCTAGACCATAGAGCCAGTTGTAACTCAAGTTCAATCAGAATTCCAAATTTTTTTTAAAGACTTCCTATCTTTCTGGATTCCACTTCCTTGCATAGTTACTCCCTTGAGGATGTCGTGCTCCATCCTCGGGAGGGGCACCTCCCACACAAATATACTATTCAAGTAGCCCTGATGACACCGAGTGGACATCCGATGCTGAGTGGTACTGGCACCAACACCAGATCTGGATTGATGACGAGTTGATGGTCTCAACCATGAATGGGTGGAGCTGAGGATGAACAGGTGGCGTGGCGGATGGAGCAACCGGAGACGGTGAAGTTGGGGACTAAGATGGCAACCCTTCCTAATCTCCTCGATAATGCTCTATAAATCGATGGATGAGATATGAGATGCCTCATCATCCTAGAAGTTTCAGCTGAAAGCGAGAAGAATGAGATCACACCACTTGTTGTATTGCGGCGAAAGGGGGTCAAGAACAATCTACATGAGGGCCTTCATGTTCTAGATGGCCGTCACCTGACCGTGAATATTGGCAACCGAAGCATCCTCATAGTACAAGGTGTGTGCGTGATCTTTGTTATTATGAGACGCCTCCTCATCATCCCTAGGGACAGTGAGACGAGGAACCTACCTTAGCTACCTCCCCTTAAACAGATATAAGTCCAGCTAAACCGGGATCGGAACTTTGAACTGCAAGCATTTCCTCCTCCCTCTTGCAACACTTTGGCCCTGAAGCAAAAATGCAATTCTTGGGTGAGGGAAGGAGGAAGCTCTAGGAAGGCATGGGTCGTAGAAGCCTCATGCTCCCGTTCTAGGGCCATGGCAGGGGTGCGCACACTTTGTTGTTAGAGGCGGCACGAGAGGTGACGTTATTGTGTTGTTCCGGCGCAACAGTGGCGCTGTGAGCAGCCTCACGGGAAGCGGTGGTGGGGTCATGGCTAGTAACGGCGGCGATGGCCTCACGATTAGGGTGGCGGTGCACTCGTGAGCCACGACAGCGACACGCTAGAGGGCGGTGGCATCATCGTTTGACATGGCGGCGATCGCTGTGGTAGGGGTATTGTTAGGGTTTGTAGCGGATGGGATAGTCCACAGGATCTCTGGGGTTTGAGACCATGATAGATGGATTATCACGCGTAATTGTCGTATATTGAAAGGGTAAACAAGGTTACATATGGTCACATCCGAGAGACCCTCTTCTCATTGATTTATAGAATTATGATCAAGAGAGGAGATGGATGGACATGATCAAAGGATGCATGACACAATTAAGGAAAGCATCTTCCATGTAAGGAAACAATGATATACAACATTCAAAGCCATGTAAAAGTCCAAAATTTGTTACATAAGAATTTCGAAGGAATTCCATAGGACCAACTCATTTTTTGTAACAGAATGTAATTTTTTTCTCCAATACAAACAAGGCCTAAATTGTTATTTATTTATTAGAGATGAGGTTAGTCTGCATGCATGAAAGCATACACTTGCTGTAGGACGCAGCTCACACAAATAACAATTTTCACAATTCCCTTACCTGTTTTAGTTGGTCTTTCTAATGGACAATGCGAAATGTATATGATGACTTGCAGTGGATACTGGCCGCCAGAATACGTGAAAAATCAAGTCCTCTCAGATGGGTATGACATATTTAGTTTAGGTGTTATCATAGTAAAGATAATGACTGGGCGTGAAGGCTACTCCAGTATTGCTGACATGACGCGCCGAAAATTTGGTATACGTGTAAGAATAATTTAGTATCAATAGCAATTTCAGCTACGCATTTTGGAAATTTACTATGCTAAGCTTGATCTTCATGTTCCAATTTTGTAGGTACATGATAATTGGAGAAAAAAGCTAGAAAAGAATTTGAGGCTCAGCTCACTAGAAGTATATTGCCAACAAGTGCAGGCATGCATAGAGGTCGCATTAAAATGCATGATGCCGGACAGGCATGACAGACCAAGTATACAGGAAATTGTCTTAAATTTGAACAAGACAGAGATAAAAATATCTGACCTCGGGATGACAGAAAAGGTACTAAAGAAACTGCTGTCGTTTTTTCTCTTTACTATGCCATTCAACAAAAAGGGACTGATAAATAGCATCTACAGCAAGCTTAGACCATCTACAATGATTGAATTAATCACTACGTACTTATAGAAAATGGACATGTAGTCTATAGATATCAAATAAATAACCTCTCAAATGGACTACCTATTACAGTCTCTAAAATTAGTATGGCCCATATATAATAGTATCTATGCATAGCCATCTTTTATAGACTTTCTCTTATAGCTAAGACCTAGTTTATCTCTCTCATCTCTTTTTCTCCTCCACGTAAGTAAAAGTTTTAGTTGAAATTCTTATCCCAGTTGATATATTTGGCACCATTAGAAATGCTCTCATAAAATCCAATTTTTACACCCCTACAATACATACTGAACTTACAATGATTACATCTTTATATAATATTTCATCTATCACAGCAGAATCTCTAAAATGTAAATCAACACACCTTATGTAGCTTCTCTCCTATATTTAAGAAAATCGGAAATTGCTGGGTTTTTATGATTTTTAAATTTGATACATATTTTAATTATCTCAAAAGAAATTTTGATATTTTGAGAATGTGACTGAAATAATTGTGAAATATTAGCTCTACATGTGGAACTACCACATAGATGTATGATTTAGTTACACATGCAATATATTACCATCCGATCCTTTGCAATTGCAACCACATTGCACCAGCGAACCACATCATAGTTGTTCAACAGCCTACAAAACACCCCTTTTGAGCCGGATCATCATTGTCGGGTCGCTCAGAACCAAAAGGGATAAGTTATCACTGCTGATTTAATTTTTAAGCCCTGAAATCATTTTTGGTGTGGGACTTAAAAACCATCGGTGATGGACTTAAAAACCATCGGACCATCGGTGATAAGTCTTTTAACTCTTGGTTTGTCGCCCTACCTGGCAGTGTACATCAGTTTTGAGCCTGTAGTGATGTATGTACATTATAAAAGACGTATCATCTTCTTCCGCTTGTTCCTTTCCACTTCTTCATTTCCCATTTCCAAGTTTTTTTTTTCAATTTTCATCAAGGTATAATTAATGGACGAGGTGGAGCCCCTTCGCTGCGCTCACCTTCGAGGTGGGCCGTCTAAGAGACTGCAGTGCTTCAAGCTAAGATTGTCCAAATATAAGTGAACAATTAAAAGGAAAAGGTTGGTTTAGACATGGTTTTCGTTGTATCTTATTTGATGAAATGGAAAATGCATGGGAAAAAAAGCCCTTTTTTTTTTTAAAAAAAAGGAAAAGGTTGGTGTTATACACAGAGCAGCAACAACCAAGGGTGTAAATAGTGTGTTCTCGTGTTGCGCAGTGTAAAATTTTTTTACTTTTCATTAAGTTTGATAGAACCGTGGCAAATGTATGCTACATCTGAAGCCAACATGCTTCTTAACTGTTTTTTTTTACTTTACATTTCTCAATATTTTTACATCATCCCGACTTAATTTAGACATAATAATAAATTTCAGCTAGATAAAAAAATAGTCTATACATACACATAATTTCTTCCCCGTTCTCTTGATCTTAGTTGGACGATGAAGAATCCATCCAAATTTCCAAGAGCAGCACCACGTTCAGGCGTCCTTCAGGTTAGTACTATTCAAATGCTTCCCTGGAGCGCGAGCTTTGACAAATAACAACCAAATTTAAATTGTGCATCTGAATAAAGATGTTGCACGTATTCTGATCTCCCTTAGATTAAACATGCACACAAACAGCTAGCATGCATGTGTAGTGTGAAAGTTATAGTTTTCTTCCACCTGGTAATAATAGAGTAATGTATATATTGGATTACATGCGGCCAAAATTTCGAAACATTAATTACCGATATCTTGATATTATTTGTACAGAAATTCTAAACAACGGGATCCCGTCGCGCGCTCGCGCCGATGGGATACCTCGTTGCCGTTGGATCCGGGCGGGGGGGGGAGCGCTGAGCCGCTGATCGGGACGAGGAAGAAGAGAGGAGGAGGAGGAAGGTGGAGGAGGGAGGGAGCAGACCTCGCCGTCGCCGCCGTCGCCGCCGAAGCCGTTTCGGGTTCGGGTTAGGAAATATGTGGGTTCCCTCGAGGTGTAGAGGGAGGTCGGGGCGGCTGCGGACCGGTGGTGGGTGGGGCTCGTCGGGGGGGGGGGGGGGGGGGCGTGCAGACTTGGTCTGCGGAGCATCGGGGCCGCGAGGTGGAAGCTGGTCGACCAGGGCGAGGGACTGCTCGTCGCAATCTAGAGCAGCTTTGTAATTGCCCTTGACCGTGATCACACCGTTGGGACCCGGTATCTTCACGCAGTGGTAAGCGTGGTGGGTGACGGCCATGAACTTGCCAAGAGATGGCCTACCCAAGATCGCGTTATATGCGGATGGGAAGTCGACCACATCGAAAGTGATCAACTCTGTCCGGAAGTTGCTTGGTTTGCCGAAGGTAACTGGCAGGACGACCTGCCCCAACGGCTTGACGGCTTCTCCCGGGACAATCCCATAGAAGGGCATGGCGACTTCCTTCAACTTGGAGCGAGGGATTTGCATCTCGTCCAAGACCTTAGCAGAGAGTAAGTCCAAAGCGCTCCCGCCGTCTACTAAGACACGGCCAACTCTTGCGTTGCTGATGGTCGGAGCAACCACCAGCGGGAGCCGCTGAGGTTTAGTCATCCCAGTGGGGCAATCCTCCTGAGAGAAGGAGATGGGGACCTCGGTCCACTTCATTGACTCAGGCTGAGGTTTGGCCTTTTCAACGTTGTGGACCTCCCGAGCAGCTGCTTTGAGGCTGCGCCGAGAGGGATAAGCCGAGGAGCCGCCGAAGATGACGGCGATATGGTTTTCGGGCTCCTGATATTCATTATCTTCTTCCCGATCACCATCGTCGGTTTGGCGCTTGGCCTTACCGGCTTCACCTTGTTCGGGCAGGGTGGGCATTGGGCCCTTGCCGTTGTAGAAATCTTCGAGCTTTGCAGCCCAAGTTCTGCAATGGCGTATGTCGTGCCCGTAATGCTGGTGGAACTTGCAAAATCGGTCGCTTGGACCTTTCTTGCCTTGTCCGCCTCCCTGAGCAGGCTTTTTGCCCTTGTAGTTATTGTTGGGCTTCTTCTGCCCATCCTTGGGAGGAGGTGCGCGATCCATACCCGCGACGGTATTTTTCGCATCACCTTTATTCTTCTTCTTCTGGGACTTTTTGTCACCAGGAACGTTGCTGCTGCCCTTCTTCTTTTCATCTACACCAGGCTGGGCGGGCAGCTCGCCCTTGTCAAACGCCTTCTTATACTGAACGCGCTCTGCCGCGTTGGCATAGCGATCAGCCGCCTTGAACAGGTCGTTGGCGGTCCAGGTCTCGTTGATCTCGAGATCCTGGGTGAGCCGCTCGTCGCGGACTCCGTTTTTGAAGGCGCGGACAACAGATTCATCCGAGATGTTCGGGATCGTGTTGCGAATCTTAATGAAACGCTTCACGAAGTTGCGGAGGGTCTCCCCGTTCATCTGGATCATCTGGTGCAGATCATCCTCCTTGCCCAGGCGCACGTAACAGCTCTGGAAGTTGGCGATCAGAGCGTCACAAAGCTGGTTCCATGAGCTGATGGAACCCTCCTGCTGATTGAACAGCCACGTCCGAGCAGCACCCTCAAGGACAGTCGGGAGGTAATTAGCCATGACTAGCTCGTCACCCCCGGCCGCCATGATGGCCGTAGCGTAGATGGAAAGGAATTCCTCTGGGTTCTGAGTCCCATTGTACCTCTCCATGTGACCGGGCTTGAACTTTGAGGGCCACCGAACAGCACGGAGCTCGTCGGAGAAAGCCCTGCAACCCGAAGCATATGACCGGCCACCTTCCCCGGCAGAACCTAGTCTTGAGAAGACATTGGCCCTGTTGCGCGGAGGAACTCCTGCTGAACGGGATGATTCGGCCTGGAGAAACTCTCTCCGGGATAATCCACCACGTTCCTTCCTCGTGGTCGCGACGACGCGCTCCTCACGAGGGGACCGTCCGCGATCATCGCGCGCGCGCTTGCCCCTGTGGTCGTGACGACTACGGGGACTTGGCGAGCGACGGCGACCACGGGCAGCATGCTCATGGACAGTGATCCGTCGTCGGTGATGCTGATCACGCGATTGATCGGAGTTGTCCGAATCTTTCCGGGCAGTTTGACTACGCTGCCTGGAGGAGTTGTTGACCTCTCCTAGGGACTTTAGGCCTTCGGCCAGTCGCTCTAGGTTAGAAGCAACAGCGTCGCCCATACGGGCGAGGTCGACCTGGTTGGTGGATCTAATCACCGAAGCCATGGCCGCAAGTCGTTCCCGACTCTGCTCTAGGGGTTCTGGAACACCCGAGGCGTCCGCGTCCTGCCCGACCGGAGTCCGGTGACGCGGGGATCTAACCCGAACAGGGGAAACTTCTGCCGGGAGACTTGGCGTGGGCACACGAGGTGGGTCGCGACGTGGTCGCTTGCACCGATCGCGGTACCGTGCCACGGTCTGGTTGATGGAATCGTCGAGATTGCGGCGAATGACTTCCTGCTCGTGAGCAGCCAGCGCAGCCTCGTCTTGAAGCCGAGCAGAGTTAACCTGCCCGACCTCGCCGGCCGCCGCAGCCCGTGCAGGATTTTCAGAGGTTCCTACATCGGCCATGTTGACGCTGCGGGGGCTGTGAGAAGGTATGCTAGACGGTGTCATCGCTGTGTCACCACAGGTAGAATCTATCGACATAGCCTTGGAATCCGATAGATCTAGACCATCGTACAGATCATCGGTTCCGTAACCATCGTCTATGACGGGAGTGCGATCCGAGGCTATCTCAGCCATATAGGCGGAGACATCTGCTTCAGATGCGGAAAGCGTTCGAGATCGAACAGATCGATCCGAACTGACAGGGGATGAGACATCCTGTCCTTCTGAGTCGTAACCCTCAGGAAGCATCTCTGTATCGCTGACGGAGTTCGACATGCTCGATCTGCGTGTCCCCACGGACGGCGCCAGCTGTCGACGGTTGGGATATCGACCCAAGTCAACCAAGGTTCTTCAAAGAGGAGATAGGAGACACGCCGAACAACCACGAACAGCAACGAACAGGAGACAGGGGTTTTTACCCTGGTTCAGGCCTCTCGGGAGAGATAATAGCCCTACGTCCAGCCTTTCTTATATATCGAAGATGAATACAAGAGGTGGCTCGACGAGACGAACAGATCTCGGCGAGATTATGTGTTTACAGGGTGTAGTATGCAACAATGCGATGACCAGGTGCTAAGTCTACCAAAAAACTAGTCCTGGATCGGCCCCTCAACATGCCGTGGGGGTCCTGTTTATATAGTGTTGAACAACCGACCTACCAAGGGATAATCGGGCCGGGCTGACCACGAGTCCGTAACGAACTCAGTACATGCCAAATACGTCCCGAGGTAGATAAGGTATACTCCAATTCTTGGGGAACACGACTTCTGCTCCAATCCGGGAAACCACGTCCGGGTCTTCACGTAGCCGTGCAGAACTCTTGTTCGAATAGGACTCAAACATGAATCCTAGGCCGTTACGCACCGTGCCAGCCAGGAAGCTGTTCGGCAAGATGCATATGGGCCAGATAGAACCTTCCAAGGAGCTGGGCCCTGATAGGCTGTTCGGTTGGGCCGTTAGGGAGTGGGCCATGGCAATGGGCCGTAATTTTATCCCCGACAACATGAATAACTCCTAAGGCAGTTTCTAATGTGTTTTTGCTACCATGGCTTGTGGAACGACATTTGTCATGGCATGGACCCCACATGTAAGTGACTCCCTTATCGCCTCTCTCACATCCCTTGTCTCTCCCTCCCCTTTCTTTTTTCCACTCTCTCTTTTATTGGGTTGATTATGAGCGTGTGGCTAGGGCATGTTGTCAGCGAGGATGGCGTCGGCTGGGGCTACCTTTATAGGGGCCGGCGGAGCCATGGAGGCTATGATGCATGGCCAGGAAGACAGTGATGGCCGCAAGGGATGAGGCGGAGAGTACTGCGGGGATTGGAAGATAAAGAGTGCGGAGCGAAATGAAGGCTAACCTTTTGCTTCACTTTAGGCCTTGTATTTAAAAGGGAGCAGCGCTAGGTTTTTCGCCTTGAGCGGGAATGGCGTTTCAACTTCTGCAAATGATTTGGGTCTTGGCCTAGGTTTTGATGGTACGATTCAAAAGAGCCGACAACTGTACACCATGACAGACGTGTACAAGTACCACTCGGTCAAACCTAGCTTGGGATACGGTATGCCCCATGATGGGCCGATTGTCAGTCACAACATCAGGCGAGACTTGGGTATCTTCCGAATTGACTTAAAAATCAATTTCTTCTCATGATATGCTCCATGATTGGGTCGATAGCCGGATACCGTACAAGTCAGAAATATATATCACGAGTTGATCCTGGATTAGGGTTTCGAGGGTATGCTGTAAAAGGGCCGCCAACTGTATCCGCGACAATCGGGTACAAGGCCAAACCCAATCAGAATAAAGATACGCTCCATGATGGGTCGACTGCCAGTATACCGAAAATTGCATTGGGTACCACTCGGAAATTCCAACACGAGGAGCTCTACTGAGCCCTTCACAGTCTCCTTGCAAGCAACGAAGCCTCGCCATGAAGAAGAAACCAGTCATGAAGTGGCGTCGAAAATTGGAAGCACTCGGCATGAAGCATGGCTAGGTTGGTATGTGATCAGAAAGGCATCAACTCGATTGTGATGGACACGGGGGCTAATGTGGAATACATGGACTCTAGGTATCTACATGTCGGGCCGAGAGGGCCACCTAAGAGGGGATGGGTCGAGTTAGCTACATGAAGATGGGTACCACCCGGACAACTGTCAACCTTGTGCCACATGGAAGGGATAAAGATAGAATATAATCCCGATAAGGAAGATGCAATTGTAATTCTGGATATCAATGTATTTGGCAAGAAAGGATAGAATCCCTACATTGTAACTGACTAGGACTGCTCCTTGTAACCCTACCCCCGACTATATAAGGCGGGCAGGGAGCCCTAGCTCGAGATATTGAACAACAGAACGAGAGATCATTAGATCGTCTCATCGTCACACACAACAATATAATCACATAGCAGAGACTAGGGTATTACCTCCACGATGAGGGGGCCTGAACCTGTAAAAACCCTTGTCTCGTGTTACCAATGAGTTTGGATCTAGCGCATAGCCCCATAATCATCATTGCCGACAACAAACGTCGACAAGGCCCCGCTGTCGATGATGTACCCGCAACTTGCAAGGAGCAACTACGATATATGAACCATCAAGATGCGTGTAGCGATGGAGGCACGGGAGGTGTGGTCTGCTGTCGATCCAAAAGGTGACGCGTATAAAAAAGGTGTGGAATACCAAAGGGACCGACTGGTACTGTCAGCAATCTATAGTGCGATTTCCGAAGACCTCATGATCACCATCACCGGAATGAACTCGGTGAAGGCGACATAGGAGGTGATCAAGACGGCGAACGTTGGGCATGATCGTGTGATAAAGGTGAAACTACATTCGCTTAAACGCGATTTTGAGAATCTTAATACGATGGACAGTGAGACCGTTGAGTCCTTCGCTACCAGGGTCTCGACGATCATCAACGGCATCTGAGCTTTGGAGAAAAACAAGGACTGACAACTGTGGAGGTTGAAGTGGTGTGTCGCTTATTGCTTGTGACACCGGAGAGATACATGCAACTTGTCATCTCGATATAGCAATGTATTGACTTGAAGACCTTAACACTGGCTGATCTGATTGGTCGCTATTAAGCATATCACAAACGGATGAAAACCACTATCAGTTATCTAAAAGACCAAGATAAACTGTTTCTCACCCGATCGCAGTGGGAGACACTGTCAAAGGAGAGTAGTCTTCTGGAGGTGGTGGAAAGAAAGCCGGTGACAAGGGTTATAGTAAAGAATCTAAGTCAATGAACATTTGCAACCGTTGTCATGGACATTGACACGGTAAGGGTGATTATGGTAATGATGACTGGTCAAGTGATATATACTAACAGCGATGGTTAGTCAAGTGATATCGACAATAACAAGTCGAGCAACGACAAACAAAACTTATGGGGTGCAAATGATAGGAGCAAGATCAAGTGCTTCAACTACAATGTATGTGGACACTATGCATCCAAGTGCTGAAAATCTTGTCGTAATCGAGATTGGCATAAAGAGGAGGCGAATCTCATCCATAAAAACGTCAATAATGAACCATGGCTACTTCTGTCCACGTATGTGCAGAAGGCACATGACGTGGTACTTTTGAGTAAAGACGAGGTGATGTGGAGGTTGTGTGTTGAGGGTGAAACACAACCTATATCCACAAAGTTATACTTAGACAGTGGTGCATGCAACTACATGATAGGGCAGAGGTCATTGTTTGAGAAATTGGAGTAGAGTTTACAAGGACAAAGTCCAATTTGGTGATGGATCTATTATGGAGATCAAGGGAAAGGTGTCAATTTTTCTCCGGTGCAAGAGCGGAAAACAGCTAGGGACGTGTGTCGTTGGTTTGCGTATGTCACCAGAGATGTGAGTTCAATAAGTACACATGTCGCTGGTTCGCGTTGCTATATGGGCTACAGCTAGGGACGACGTGCTGAGATACAAGGAGACTGTAGCACGATGGTTTGTCGTGCTATTTGAAGTGTCAATCTTGGGTTTGAAACCAACAGAAAAAAGATGAGGATGTCCGGTGATGAGGATGAAGGTGGCAGCCGAAACAAGAAGTCGGCATCTGTGGTCTCCACGGATTCCTAGGCCACAAGCGTTAAGTGCTGTGTGAGGGCACCTTGGGAAGGCTTGGGCGAAAGGAATGAGTAAATCACTTACCGAGGTGGAGATGGTGTTAGAAAGGGGACAGTTCTGGCCTGCGGCGAGAATGTGGTCACTGAAGCTCTATAAGGCATGAGAATGCAATTAA
This sequence comes from Raddia distichophylla, assembly GCA_005191435.1. Lineage (NCBI taxonomy): Eukaryota > Viridiplantae > Streptophyta > Magnoliopsida > Poales > Poaceae > Raddia > Raddia distichophylla. The sequence goes on from SPJY01035202.1 coordinate 3,252,754, forward strand.
TTCAGGAGGGAGGGAGAGTACGCAGGGAGGTGGTCGGCGCGTTTGGGTGATTGGTTTCTCACTAGGTTAGCATCGCCATGGCAGCTAGCTCGCCGGAGAGGAACTGGTTGGGGGAAAATGGGAATGGCGGACAGGGGTGGGGTTTGGCTTAACTTAAGAGTCAACGATAAGTTGAGCATGGTCACATGAAGGTGTGAGACATCTCAATGTGATGGGACAAGGCGTTCACCTTGGCCATAGCTCATTCATGGTGCGGTGGTGAGGCTAGGGGTTAGGTTTATACTTCGCGACACAGCAGTGTGGTTGACGATGGCGTGGCAAGGCACAGGCGCGAGACAACGATGCATGGCTACCCAGCAGGCAAACAATGGTGGAGTGGTGGTTAATGGTAGTGGCGGACCGGTCGGCCATAGGGCATCCGATGCCCGGGCAAGCACGCACGGGAGGTTAGGGAAGAGAGAGAGAGAGAGAGAGAGAGAGAGAGAGAGAGAGAGAACGGCTATGGCAATTGACCATTAAATTTTTCTAATCCAAGTGCAGTAGATTTTGACCTAGGTTTGCATTTTTTTAGTTTTAATTTTTATAATTCCTAATTTGCATCAAACTGGGGTGTTACGCCTTTGTGCAAATAGTAAGCGAAGGTGAAGCGGGCAGATGTAATTACACGGTGCCAAGGTTGCGGTTCGACTTGCTAAAAAGGATGACAAATGGTTTCTCTTATGAGCAAAATGTAAGTAGAAATGCGTTTGGACTTGTTTACAAGGTACGATCAACACTACGTATCATTTTATTTGTATCCGCTAATTAATAAGAGAACAAGATAGAATTATGAGACATTCAATAGGGACTCCAAGAAAATGGAGAGGTCATGGCTGTGAAGGTCTTTAAGGATTGGGTTCCTGAAAGGGTCTTCTGCAATGAGATGAACAACCTTATGAAGACCCAGCACCAAAATATAGTGCAGTTAATTGGCTACTGCTCGGAGAAGCAAATGAAGATTAAAATGCACCGCTTGAAACAAGTCACTTATGAAGAGAAACATATGGTGCTCTGCTTCAAATATTTGGATAATATGTCCCTTGGCCATCATATTTCAGGTATCACACAGCAACCTGCAACATAATATTGTTTATTTGGCTTTTGAAGAAGATGATATCCCTTCGATTAAAGTTTTGCATATACAATTTTTTTTTTCAGACGAAAGGTCTGGACTCGATTGGCACATGCGCTACGAAATAATAAAGGGCATTTGTAATGGTTTAAGATACCTTCATGATGAATTGCCAGTTCCAATTCTCCATCTAGACCTAAGTGTAACAAATATTTGGCTGGACAAGGACATGGCACCAAAAATAGGTTCTTTTAGTCGCTCAACGAACTCGGATGGAAAATGTTTCACCGGAGATTTATACTTCGATAATATGGAGTATGTCCTTGTGAGCTAAAGTCCAAGCACGCAACTCCTTTGTTTTTTTTACTTTTTTCCCCAAACAGTCGAATTGTATTCATTTTACCCTGATTATGTTTTTATGTTGTTCGTTTAACACAGTCGTTCCGAGCCCCCGGAATACATTGAAAAAAAAGTAATCTCAGATAAGTTTGACATATACAACTTGGGTGTCATTATCGCGCAGATAATGACAGGGAATAGGTACAACAGAAGATATTGCGGAGCGGACGCTCAAAAGTTTATTAATTGTCGAAAAGAGGTAAAGTAAATAAAGATCGTCACCTATTTCTTTTGCATGTTTTTTCGCTAATGACTTACAATTGTACCATATCATATTAGCTTTGAATTATGTATAAACACATAGGTTCTTGGAAAATGGGTGGAGAGGCTGAAGGCAACAGCGAAAGGAAAATCATCAATGAAATCACATTACCAGCAAGTGCAGGAATGCTTCGATATAGCGGTGATGTGCTTGGCGACTGAGAGACGCAAAAGGCCATGTATTGGGGACATCGTCCATATACTAAATGATACAAAGACCTTGATTCAAGTGCAAGATGATATCCAACGAAAGGTGAGTAGTTAAAAATCGGTGTACACGGGAGATTTAATGCTTAAGAAAAAAATGAAGGTACGTACATTTTGATAAAGTAGTAGTTATTTCGTGTCGTGTGATATGCTGAATACTAAACTTGGTTATTTCTCTTAACCACATGCTGTAAGTAATAACAAAGATCCCATGCATGTAGTAAGTGCTAACAAACGGAGAATACATAACGGATCGAAGATGAGGTAGATGCAGGTCTATCTTATGTGATCAAATGGTTTTAAGATGAATGTTAAAAAGCAAAAATCAATTGACCGAGGCGAAGAGAAAATTAAGTTTTGGTTATATAATAACATGTAAAATGGCTGAGATAGTAGTTGTCCCTAACTATTATCATGTCACATAAAAACACCAATAGAAATAGCATATACAATGGTAAAAATGATTGTAAATTTTATAGGTAATTTGGTCACGTACAAAGTTTATTAATTTTCATGTAGAGTCGAACTCTTGCTTTGGAGATGATTTAAATATCTATACATGTTCTCATGCCTCCATATCATCATATATCATATATATCCATATCATGACTTAAATATCATGGTTTCTTCAAGAGTATCACCGTCCCCTGCATGGACAAAGAGAAAGGCTAGCATGCTTTGGGGTGTACGGATCTCTCCATACACCCAATATGTTTTCAAAATCTGAGATGCCTAATAACTGATCCGAACAGTTGATCTTATTCATCTTACTGAAATGTAGCCAGTGACTAAGTTTTTTTTGAATTTATTTACTATTTATTTTGTATTTTCAAAAATATATATATACGAAACTTGGTTGGTGGCTACATTTTGACAAAATGAACAAGATCAACGGTTTGGATCGATCACTAAAGTTCTCAAATTTCAAAAACCCATCGAAGTTCACGGAGGGAGGGAGGAAGAAGGGGTTAAATGCACTAGGCGGGAAGGAAAAAGCATATGCAAGCGGTTTGTGATACAAACCGCTTGCAGATATAGCACACTGTAAGCGGTTCGTATCACCAAACGCTTACAGATTATTTCAAGCGGTTGGTGATACGAACCGCTTACAATGTCCTATCTCTGCAAGCGGTTTGTATCACGAACCGCTTGCATATGCCCTTTCCCGCCACCCTCCCACCCGTTGGCCACGAACCGCTTGTGGCGATCGGGTCGCAAGCGGGTTAAAGCCAGCCGCTTGTGATGGGCTGCTTGTGAAGCCCCGATCCGCAGTAGTGCCACGCGGCCGTTTTCCGCGGGCCAAGTCTGGTCGAGCCACATTGCACACGTAGGCAACCAAACATGCCCTTCTTTTGTACTCCCCCCTCCGATTCACAAAAACTTGACGTTTTACGTATGTCCTAAATCAAAGTTTTGGAATTTATTTATAAATTTTTTTAAACTATTTCGTCATGAAAAGATCTTACGTAACACTGTAATTTTAGTTCATTTTACAAATAAAGTGGAAGAGTTTTTAGTAGTTTAAGTTGTATTTTGAAAACCCTGTCAAAGTCGAAAACATCAGACTTACGTGAACTGGAATGAGTATCTGTATAAGTTGCTGAATAAGTGATAACAAATCGAATAGACAAATGATCGACCAATGTATTTTAGGATCTAAGGTTATCTTGATGTACTTAGCAATCTCAGTAGACAAATCAAACAATTAGTGTATGAAGGTCAGATAAATCTTGTTCACTGCCTAAAAAAATCTTACTTAAACCGACAATAATGGATTGCGATGAAGAGAAATTTTAGTTGTCTTAGTTTTAGGGAAAGAATTGTGCTAAAGATTATAGAAATTTTATGAAATATCAACAACTAGCACGCCTTCTAACATCTGGCCATCCATTCAGGTTGTAACCCAAAAATGTTTACTACTCTCTCCATATCACAGAAACTTGATATTTTTATATTTGTTTTAAGTCAAAGTTTGAATACTTTATCTTTAAAAATCTTTTGAACTATTTTGATTGGGTACATAAAATCATACATATAGATTCGTCTGGAAAAACACTTCTATAATATTATATTTGTTGTAGATTTGTTAATATATTGCATTAGTAATGCGTAGTCAAAGTTATTTTTTAAATAGTACCATGTCCATATGTAAAGTGTTAGGTTTTTTGTCAAAGGAGTACACACATGGTGCAAAAGAATTTAGAGTAATAGCATCCGTTAGATATACAAGAAATGGATCAATGATGGTAAGTATTTATTTTTGGCACTATAAAAGGGCTTTTATATAGATAAGCATATCTTATAAACTGTTGCCATGTGGAGATTTGGTTCGTTAAATCATGTAACGTGGAAATGCCCAAACTTTGCTGGAATTTAAAAGCTCATAATTCTCCACTTGGTAACGCAGGATTCTGACATGCAAAACCATGGGACGAACGTTTGCATTTGGAACTTGGAGACAATGGTCCGAGGCTAAACTCCGGGAAAGTCACTAGTGTGACATCCTAATAAAGTTATTAGGTCTCCCAAGTGTTTTTAAAAGAGTTAAAACATAAGGTAACACTACTAGAGAATGGACATTCATAAGCCGTTCAAAAAACCCAAAGTCAGCCTTTAGAAGCGGTTTATTAGCCACAAAGCTAGGAGAGCATCTTTAGAAGTGGTTCGGGACACGAACCCCTTCTAAAAGTCAAGGAATAGCAGCGGTTTATGCCCCCAACCACTTCTAAAGCACTACAAGCGGTTGGGGACTCAAACCGCTTGTAATGCTTGGGCTTTAGCAGTGGTTTGTGCCTCGAACCGCTTCTAAAGGCCCATTTTTCAAATAGATAAAAGGAAAGCTCCCCCTATCTCAACAGAGATCACTCGCGGGTGGGTTGGCTAGCTGAGTGAGGTGTGAGTCACGTGGAGGGGTGAGGTCCTGGGTTCGAATCCCACCTCCCCCAATATTATTTGGCTGGAACCGCTTGTAATGCTCCGCGAGGCATCAGTCGCGCTTGCTTACAAGCGGTTTTAGAGGCCTTACCAACCGCTTGTGTTGCCTGTATCCCTAGTAGTGTAAAATTTGGTTTTATTATTTATCTAGATAAAACCTATTACAGCTATTATTTTATGATCCGATAGGCTATTTTATGCACAAGCCTTGCTTAAAATTGGGATGGGGCAGTGTCATCACGTCCCCAAGGTTCCCAAATATATGTCTTACCTTTTACTAATTTTTGAGCAACCTGGAAATTCGGATTAAGCCCAAAAAGGCCTTATTTGGAAGGTATTTCCCATGAAATCATAAGCAATACTTAATAGACAATTATATTCTCCAAAAATTAGGGAACCTTCTATAAGCCAAAACCGACTTATCCTCCAAGGTTAAGCCGAGATCTTGTAGGGTAAGTCGGATTCCTAATTTGGCAAGCCCCGAATTATACTCCGAGTCGAATTCGGTTTCCTAAACCTTTCCTATTTCATCCCAGCCGAATCCACCCCTCCCCCAGCACTATATAAACCCCCCCCAAGACCCCCCTTGCTGTTCACAACTCGTGGAGCCTCAAGCTGGAGCCCTAGCCACAAAACCCTAGCCTCCACAAAGCTTTCCAAAGAAATTCCACCAAGTTTCAGCACCCAAGCTTTGGTGAGCAGCTAGGACGTCCTAGATCTCGTCGAGACGAATCCAATGGTACCAAGAGCGCCCAAAACCGAGGTCCCTAGCCCAAGTTATCGCCCGCCGAAGGTTGCTGCATCCACGGCCGCCATCGCTGCCCACATCGCTGCCGGCGATATCGAGGGCAACGCCGCCAACGTGTATCGCGTGGCCAACCCGCAGCCGCCATCCCTAGAATTTTATATATTTTTACTAAACTATTTTCCTGTATTGAAGTTGGTTCTTTTGCTATTTGCTTCTACGCGTAGGTCCCTACTGCGACCATTGTGTGGAGTGCTGTTCGGGAACTGACGTAGACCCGCAGAGCTCCGACTTCTACCAAGACAACCTAGATGCACATTGCTTCCTAGTTTGCTAAATCCTTAGTTACCTTTATTTGTTAATTGCATGCATAATCTGATTAGTGTGAGTTTCTATCCTAAAGTCGTATTAGTCATCACCTAATATGTACTAGCCTTATTTGTAGAACCCTTAGTGATTTACTAGCCTATCCTTTGTATAGTTACTTAGATGTGCTTGGGTAATTAATATGAGTCACTTTTAATAAAATTGCACATTATGAAGCTAAGGTTTCATGATGATTTTCAAGATAAATTGATCAAATAAAATATTGTGTTGTGGGGTTCGCGAAGTGCTAGGATTTGTGCCGCATGACCGTTCCCTGGTCATGTGTGGGTAGAGAGTACCCGTAGAGCTGCTTGATCATCCTTGGTCAAGTGTGGGCAGGGAGTGCCTGTATCGTTGCGCCGCATGTCCTTCTACGGGCATGTGTGGGCAGAGAGTGCCTGTTCCGTTGTGCCACATGTCCGTCTCTTGGGCGTGTGTGGACAGACAGTGCCTGTTTCATTGTGCCGCATGATCATCTCTTGGTCATGTGTGGGCAGCGAGTGCTCGTTTCGTTGTGCCGCATGACCGCCTATATGGGGTTATGTGTGGGTAGAGAGTGCCTGTTTAGCCGCTTGATCAACTCCTGGTCAAGTGTAGGCAGAGAGTGCCTTTGGATCTTGTGTAGTAGAATGTTTATTAGTGTTAACTAAATAATTAATGCTAAAACAAAACTTTTGAGTATGTAGGTGTTGATTTGGCAAAACAACCATCCATCTCTTGTTCCTGCATTCATTGTTAAGGATTGCTTGCTGGGTAGCCGTGTACTCATGATTATACCTATCGCGGATATATTTGTTATTCAAGTTACAAGCTGGATCAGGAGGATCCTAGCGAGGGTGCGCAGTGTTAGTTATGGTGTCCGGGTCAATCTTGGATGTCATCGCCGATTCTTCGTTGTCACTCTGATCGTTTTTTATTTCATTCTTAATATTTAGTGCTACTGAGCAGGGCCACCTGCAGTATTGTAATAAGGCGAATGTTGCCTCCTTTAATACCTTAAAATGTTATTTTATTTAGTTAATGTTTACATTCGCGATGATGTTCGTCTATTTGTCCATCATGAGATACTAACCTGGGATTAGTATCGTCTCATGGTGTTCGATTCCCTGTACAAGTACCAGGATCACGACAACTAGTAGGATGTTTCTTTGCACATTTCGACCCGCATGATCAGAATACGTTGTTTTTTTTCCACTTGCAGGCAACAATTCGCTCCATTGAAGCATCAGATGAAGAAGGCATGCCTTTGTGACTTTACATTTGCGTTTACTTTAATGCTTTTACCAATCATCAGATGACTGATTTTTATAGAAGTCTCAGTCGATTTTTTTACATAGTCAGATACTTTCGTTTAATTTTTTATATGTCTTATGAAGATGTCTGACATACGGTATAGAAAATCGATCATCTGATATTAAACCGTTTCGTTAGCTTTAATGCACTCACCGATAATCCAACATGTTCTTGTGCCTACTGCAGTTCATTCGGCTGAATTTATCCCCCGAGAGCAATGGCTCGTGGTTGGTGATGGCAACGGGTACATCTACGTGTACGGCTACGACGATGCAGAGCAAGAACACATTAAGAGCTTCGAAGCTCATGGCAGAAACATCACGTCCTTGGCTGTTCATCTAACTCGGTTTGTACCTGCTGTCATCGTCGGATGACCATCTTATTAAGCTCTAGGATTGGGAGAAGCACTATCAGTGCACGCGAACATTCCATGGTCACTCTAACACGGTGAGGCAGGTGACCTTCAACGCAAATGACCCTATAGCAGTTTTGTGAGTGCTTCCTTGGATGGCACAGTCAAGGTTTTGCCCCCTCCCCACGCCCCCCAACCCCCAATTTTGGTGACCTAATATTTTGGTGGTTCTTTATTTGATTCTGTTTTAGTTTGTATACGTTGATTCTTTGTTTTAGTTTGGTTTTAATTGTATTTGAAAAAGATAATGTTCTTTCATGATTAAATTATTAAAAACATTTTTTTTTGAATATTTGAAAAAACCTCACAAAGTCTTTAAAAGAATTAATTCAAAACATTAGATTGAGTGGTCCATATAAAAATGAAAATAATAAGAAATCTAATTAAAACTAAATTAAAATAAACAATCAAAGGGGGCCTTAAATTTGTCCTGAATTTGACAGAGATGGATCCTAGAGCCTCCCCATACTAGCAACACGCTGGTGGGCCGGGCAGCCACCGGGCGATCTGATATGTATTGATCATGGGACGGGTGGTAATCGGTGGTATTTACTTACTGGCGCAAACGATGGGACTGCACATGTGTGCTATATTTCATTAATAATGGAAGGATATATAACCTTAAACATGATGTGCTGTCCATATGTTGCATAACATTGCTGCACTTTGTTCCACTTTCCTTTTTGCTAAACGAAGATTTGGGACTTGGAGAAACAGAGACTCATTCGGAAGCTGGAAGGGCATTCGGGTCGTCTTACTACTGTCCATTGGCACCCGGTTCTGCCAATACTGACTACAGGTTCAGTTGATGGGACGCTTCGTATTTGGAACTCAACTACTTACCGGTAATGCTACCTTTTTTCTGTAAAAACTTAATTTGCAATCAAGATTTAAATAAAATATTGCATTGCCCTAACCCATTTAAAAAACGACCGTCTTTTTGATACCCCACTTAACAAGTGAGATTCATGCGCAATGTGGTTATAGCAGAGGATACAAATACGATGGCAATGTCGTTATAGCAGAGGATACAGATTCATGCGCAATGTCATTGTTATATTGTATTGGCCAGTCGGATCAGCTAACAGCATTACCCACGAGTTTTTTCTCTATTACAAATTTACTAGAAGTTTGCATTAATCATGGCTTGCAAATCTTGTAGGTTGGAGAGCATAATTACTTTCAACCTCGGTGCTGTTTATGCTTTTGGATACATAAGGGGCTCAAGAAGGTGATGCAAAATTTCTTATACCTGTGGTTCATTTGATAATGAGCAAGGTGTTCACATAATTGTGTAGCTAGATTTATATCAAAAAAATTAAAAAAAATGAAATATATAGATATTTATACTGGTATTGATCATCGTGTTTTTATTGCAATTTTATTACCGATTTTACTTTTATTGCATTTAATATGTACTCTTTTCCTAATCTTGTAGTAGTTGACTTAAGACTTGTTTATATTATTTTATTATGAATTTTATTAAATTTTGTATTATAGTTGTTATAGGCACTTTTTTAGTCTCGTAACAGTTGATTGGCCCTATTTTATATTTTGATTTTTTTTATGAAGTTGAAATGGACTTTTTTCCACACTATTTTTCTATTTTTTTACGTCTGTATTTCAATTAATTTTATTTTATCAATGCAGTCGACATGGACCCTTTTGTTTAATACAAGCTATTATAGTTCAGATTCATCCTTATTAATAGGATAGATATTTCTTTTTCTCCAATTAATATAGAATTTTTTAATATTTTAGTATAAATATGGTGCCTCTATTT
>SPJY01035202.1:3267518-3310255 GCA_005191435.1 Raddia distichophylla
GGACACAGTGGTGAGTGACAGTGGTGGCTGTTGGATTATGCTGAGGTCAAGGAGCTTGGAGAAGAACATCTCCCCTCTCTCCTCTCCAGAGTTACAGTCAGTGTCCCTGCAGTAGCCCTCCGCGATCCACCGCCTGATTAGACGCCTCCGCCTAATGCTATGGTCTTGAGGAAAAATTGACAGATAAAAGATACATGGCTTGAGGAAATCTGGACAAGTACGGAAGTAGCAATGCATCCAGTCAAGTAGTGTCCTTAAACTAGCAAATTCAGGATTGAACTCCAGCTCGTGCATAAATCTGGGATTCATAGAACAGGCAGCATCCATCCATGTGACTGTTTTGGGTGCCAAAAAGTCAGCTATAGCAACTATTACTTTTGGAAGTCCGCCACACTTTGAAATAAGTTCGTGAATCTCCGTATCTTTAGAATGAGTTAACGGGGATGATTTATTCTTCCTATGTACCTATTGTTGAAACAATTAAAGAACGAACTGGTATGTTATTTACATTGAATTTTGATGTTTCAGTTGCAAAAAGAAAATGATGAACACATTCTTGATAAATGCATTAAGAAAACCATACATTACCAAAAGAGGTTAATGAGAAAACAACTGAAAATTTAGACCCACAGATATTTGAACTGTCATATAGAGCTCATGAACTGTAAATGGGGTACTAAACAATGCATATAACATGAAGGAAGAAAGGTACCAAGCAACCCATAGTAAGAAAACTACAAAAATTTATATAAGTGGCACATGATAAAGTAATAATAATTTTGATAGGTATCTTATTACTGATGTATAAAATATCAATCCATTGTAATGTCGCTTTATTTTCACCACAGAAGGCATTTGCAAGAGATAGATTATTGCTATTGAATAGGTGACCATTATCCTATTTGGACTCGAATCCTTTTGGGGCTAAGATAAGACTAATGGTGTGTTTGGTTGGTGGTATAAGGTGAGATTGAATATGATGAAATATGATGAAAATATGAAACTACGCCATGCAATATAAACAAGAAATGTTCCCTAGTACCACCTCATCCCACCCCATCCCACCAACCAAACGCATGTACGAGAAGCCGCTTCCATCCAATCAAACCAAACAACTGAATATGAAGCATCCCATCCCACAAACACACCCTAAAAGATTTCTAAGGGTGACATAAATGAAAGGGCAATAAATGAAATTTCTGCTTCAGACTTTGACTGCAGATAGATGCTTATATAATATAATACAAAAGAAAATAAAGCAGAGGGAAGTTTCTTGTGAGTAAACACACCTCCTTTTTGAAGAGATCAAAGGCTGGACCAGATTCTAGACCTTTCACATTAAACACAAGTTCTTCTTTATCTGCAGAATGTGTAGCGATGCTTGCTTCTGTTGTAATGACAATGATAAGGCTTTTAGAAGGTCTAGGTGCCAAGGCATTTTGTATCAAGTCCCATTCTTCTTTGGACTGCAGGTCATCAATAACGACAAGGCATCGTTGTTCTTTCAGAAGCCTACGACACTCTTGAATGGGATCTCTGATTCCCTTGCCTTGAAGAGATTCTGAATGAAAATCTAGAAGTAAACTCTGAGAGAAGCCCCGTAAATTGAATGGCTGGGATACATCAACACAACCATACATGTCGAATAATCTGTCACTTCGAAGCATTCTTTCGTAGTACAAGTTTCTTACAAGAGATGATTTCCCAACACCAGCTATTCCCCAAACAGACATCACTTGAAAAGATCTGCGGCGGGCCATGGATATGTATTCACCAAGTTCATTCATTTGTGACTCACGGCCTACAAGGGTAAAATTACTCATCCAGACTTTGGCTGTATTCAGTTTAGAGGTAAGAATTCTATGGTAGGAGCAAGAGCCACCGTTGAGGCTCAATTTAGCCTTAGTTGATATATCATTGTCACTATCTAGCACCATATTGGTCTCCTCGCCAGTATCTCCATTTTCAAAAGACCCCTGAAAACATGAAATAGTTAAGCCAAGAATGTGAGCAAAGAGAGAAGAAGAGAGAAATGTCACACACAAGGGGCAATAAATTAGATCCCTTAGATAAGCACCTTGTAGACCAGGACAAGGTCAAAACCTTCAGGGAAAATAGGTTGTGTAGCATTGAAAATTATATGAATATGCTATATAGCACTGCATGTGTCTATGACATGTGGGAGACATGAGTTTTATATAGCAAAGCCATGCAAATTTATAGTGCTAGAGCCCAAATTTCCCTTTCTTAATATGGTGCCAAAGACCATACGATGAAATGAAATAACTTAATAAAATGTATCCACGAAACCCATTTACCACCCTCATTGGTAGTCGTCAGTTGAACCGGAAATAAATATTGGATTCAAATACCACTTTTATATAAAAAAAGTATAATCATTAATTATATTACAATTTTAAAAAAAAAATTGGGTAGCGTGAGAAGCGCGGAAGAACACGCGTAGTGTGAGGGCGCTGCTATCTGAGGGATGGTTCCAACACAACGCATGGCCATCACGCGGAGTCTGGGTTTCGGATCGCCAGTTGCGTGCGATCTGCGGAAGGCACCCCTGGAACCACTCTCGAAAGGGACCGGCATTGGTCGTCACTGCTGGTGATAATGGCTACACTTCCACAAAATGTCGTTAGGCTAGTGTGGGCTGGCAACCCTCATAGGTCGTAACGAGCAGTCTATGGCAAGTGTGGTATACAACGGGATTGACACATCCCGGAAGGATGGCGGGTGTTGGAAAGGAGATGGGCAATGTAAAGATTGCATTGATGAAGGTCAATATTGAGTTTGGTCGATTAGTTGGGGTAAATAGGATGTGGGATGAGTTTATGGTTGATCGATTATTGTGATGGAAACTATGGCTATGATAATTACTATGATTTACTTAATAACAACTTGAAACACTAAGCTAGATAGGGTTGTTTTAAACTTATCTTAAAAACTGGTTTTACGCAAATAAACAAACCCTTAGCTTCAGAAAGCTGTTATATCACTAAGTGCGTTAGGGAATGTGTTAACTAGCTAGCGTTTGTACGATGTTGACGTCGCATACTTATACTATTTAAACGATGGCGTCGATGTGGACCCATATGAGTGTCGTGAAGATAGAGATAAGGAATACGGTGGACACGACGAGCCTTAGGGTCGCTCTAGCCGCCTGCAAAGTTGTAGAGCCAGGGAGTCATTCTTTTGGGTATTCCTGCTTTACTCTGATTATATTTTTCTATATAGGCTACTGCTAACCTTCTTAGTGTAACCGCCTATGGGCGCAACATGGTCATGTAATATTAAGAGATTTACGATTTAATCTATTTATACTTATTATCGGCTATGCAATCTTTCGCATTAGTTTACGGATCCAAAAACTACTGCATGACATCCGACTCTCAATGTAAGTAGAAAACTAAGGGTTGATAAAGCTTGTATCAGAGCATGCGACTGTAGTAGGTATAAAACTTAGTAGTTGAATGTAGGGAAAAATAAGTATGTTCTATACTTAAAATTATTTTTACTCCTAAAATATTTAGTACTGCTTTGCTTACCTGTTCTAACAAATGTATTGTTAAAATTTCTTTTAGATGGAACGATGCAACGAGCATTACTTCAGCGATGGGAGGTCGATGCTTGGCTACGAGGACCCGTGCTTTTGGAGTTAGTGGGTTCATGGGCTTCAGCAGCTGTGCCGCTTCCTGTCCTTTAGTGACAGACAGAGGTTTTACTGGAGAGACGCTCGGTCTCTCCCTCACCCCACGTTCGTCGTGTTGGTGTGTATATTCTACAAGGAGGACGAGGTGGAGGCTCATAGTTATTACACTGAGACTCCGACGGACCATCTACAGGCGCCCATCAACGATGCGGGAGTACTGTGTTTACCTCAGGGGGAGCCTACGCCTACCCAATGACGCAGCATATAAGGGAGCTCCTTGGTTTCAGCAATGCCTCTCAGCCGATCCAGGAGCTGTTAATGCGCCTGGCTCGCCTACACGATGTGACTAAGCAGATCGTGGATGGCGCCTCGGAGGAGATCAGTCTCCTATGTTCGTCGCTTTGTGTGGCAGACAACGAGCTGATGGTGCTGGGGAGATGCCTGCACCACTACGACATGTGACTCACGATGACCAAGTGCCAGAAGGCGCTGCAGGGGCTGGCACGGCGTGTGCAGCGTGACCCTTCTCTTTCACCACCAGGGCCACAGTACCCGCCACCAGAGTACGAGAACCGCCGCACAACCATGCGGAAGAGGATATTGCCACCCCGAGCTTTGGCTGGAATCCCTCGTCATGGGTCGTCCACTTCAGCGGCCCCATAGGAGCAGGCGCATGTGGAGGTTGACACCGAGACTGACACCTACACCGATGATGATATTGCCGACGACGCCTTCGCTGGTGGAGACACCGTCCCTGCACCACCGTTTCCGAGACCTCTTCCGAGGCCCCACATCGCCACCGGCTTTGAGTTCCTCTTGTGGCGTCCATCCCCACGCTTCGTATACTCTCGTCGTCGACAAGATTAAAGCTTCTAGCTCTCTTTCGTAAGCCTTAAAGCCGTCAGCCCTATTAGACAATGGGCATTCGATTACTATGTATTATGGCTGGTTAGTGTCCTAGTAGATGATGGGCACTTGATGATAATACAAAGTCGTCATACAAATCATGAAGTGCCCATAATCTATTAGGAAAAGGTGTTAACTCGCATTGTTCCGGTGGAAATTCTTCCTCGGCGTCACCGAATCTTCCCTTAGGGTCACCTACGTCTAATCACAGATGATAATCCAAATAAATAACCGAAGGTGCAATGGAAAGCATGATACATGTACGTGACCTAGGTCGTATCTACCGACACTATGCCTAATTAGGTCGGATAATAAGTATCACCTACGGATGATATGCCATGCATGCTATAATGTAGTGACTATCCTTAATATTATTATTTAATAAACTAGGTAGTAACCCAAAATACGTCAATATACGTTAACTTAGTAATCGTGTGCTTAGGATTATATGGAACAACATGCGATAATGGCCCTTACCAAATTATACTACTAAAATTTTAATTGTGCTAATAATGACATTTTCTCGATTTTCTCTAGATAATGCATTATAATTTACTAGGATCAGCCCTATTTTTATCAAACAAGATTTGATTAAACCATTTATTGTGTTTTGCCTAATTATTCTCTTAATAAACCTATTTGGAGTATAATTGGCCCTTTCATAATTTTCTTTAATTATTAGAGTACATATCTACCTTGTGACATTTTATCATGTTTTTCTAAGATCAGATCCTATATTTCATATTAAGGGTTCTTCTAAAATTTATTTTTGGCATTTTCTAAATAGGAGAGTTGCATATCCCTGTATTAAATAGTAACTAAAAACAATGGCAACATGTGATCATATATTTTTGTAAAATCCATAACAGCCTTTCTGGAATTACTTAATTCGTTAAATCCATGGAAAAATTGTAAACAGCAACAAGCCGAGCCGGAGCACGAATCCTGCCCACGGCCGATTCGTCCCACAGATCACGCGAACCCGTGCCCGCGCGGTATACGCTGAAGGCGTATTTTGCGAGGGCATAATCGTTGCGGGGCTGGCGCTGCCCATGGTGCACCTCCACTTAAACTGACCGGTGGGCCATGGGCGCACTGTCAGTGACTCAAGCGTCACCGGTGCATACACGCGGACGAAGGGGTATTTTGGTAGGTGTGGCCCGTCTGTCATCGACTCAACGTCCACAGGTCTGCACGAATCTTAACGCACATCGAGCGGTCTGTGGTCATCGTCAACCTCCGGACGAGGATACGTGGTCGGCGGCGACGGCTCACACCGCGGCGGCACTACGGTCATGTTCCGGCCATGTGCGTTCAAGCATGGGTATCTTCGGGACCTCACGAAGCTAGGGCTACCCGCGCTGAGGCCGGAGACAGTCGGACGCGGCAGCGCGACGAGTGGCGGCGAGGCCATGAGCGCGCCGGAGTCGACAAGCCTAGCTACCGACCTACAGGCTATTAAAATGGACGGGGAGCGAGAGGGGTTATAGGGGTGCTCACCGAGCTCTTATCCGAGGCCGACGACACACGGGGGCGGCTGGCGGCATTGAGCGCGGCAGCGACCGAAACAGGGCGGCGTGGACTCGTCTAATCCGAGCAGCTCTGCTGCAATTGGAGGAGGGGCAAGATTAGGGGCGAGAAGAAAGCTCCGGGCGAGAGAGATGACTCCAGAAGCTCACGCAGGAGGCGGAATCGCAGCCAGCGGCAGATTGGGGAAAATTGGAAGAATGGCGCCGACGGGGTGGGGCTTGGGTTAAAGGCGAGCGGGTGAGAGAGGCGTGGGTCCTGTAACGAGTACGAGCGCCACGGGGATGGTAATGGCGAAGGGAGAGGGCAGAGCATGCGGGGCGGCGAGCGGCTCCGCGCAGCGGGAGCAGGGTACGACGGCAGGGCTAAAAACATAGCCTTTTGACTTGGGGCGCTCGGGGTGATGACGAGGAGAGGCAGAAGAGCGAAGGTCGCCGGCGTTGGTCCAGCGGTCCATGACGACGGATCGGTCCTCCGGCGAGGCACGCGGCGGCAGCTCCAGTGCTAGCAAACCACGGCTCGACACAACGACGTACGGGGCGCGGAGAGGCGAGCTCGGTTGCGACGTGAGCGCGGCGACGCTTGCACGGACGGCGACTGGCGCGCGGCCGAACAGAGGAGAAAAACAGGGCATCCGAGGCGCGCGCGCGCGGGAGAGAAGGAGAGAGAACGCGAATTTTTAAAATTCAATTCTAGTTTGAATTTGGCCCAAATTTGGGACGTTACAAATTGCTCATAGTCCTTCACGCAATGTTCCGAACATTACTAGCATCGCAAGCAACAAGCACACGATCAATGGCAAAACACGGTAGCATTGCCCATTGGTCCCCGAGGAAGAACAGCGCAAAATTAGATCGAACAGAGGAAGAGAAAGCGAGCAACAAGCAACAATCTTCAATCGCCCACGCAAATCACCTTGTCCCTCGCTGGACGGCGACAAGAACAGAAGCCCGCACACTTACGGAGGCCGGGAGGACCCGTGGACGCGTCGGCGGTGAGCGGCGCCGACGCGAGGGGCTA
Organism: Raddia distichophylla; assembly: GCA_005191435.1. Classification (NCBI taxonomy): domain Eukaryota; kingdom Viridiplantae; phylum Streptophyta; class Magnoliopsida; order Poales; family Poaceae; genus Raddia; species Raddia distichophylla. The sequence goes on from SPJY01035202.1 coordinate 3,274,630, forward strand.
AAACAGGATGCTCGCAAAGGTTCGGCGGCGGCGGCTTCAGCTTCGATGCGGGGCGAAGGAGAACATTGCGAGGTTGAACGAGATCGGGTTCACTGCTCACCAGTCATACTCACCAGAGAAAGAGGGAGAACCAACCTTGGGGAGTTGGGAGCTCTCTCTCCGTTTAGTTTTTCATTTTTTAAAAAAGTGATATGGTTTATTTATATTAAATATCCTTCTATTTAAAACCTTTGGCCAAAAGCCAAATTGCAAACAAGTCCACATGAACCAAACCCTAGGAAAAACATAGGGATTTGGGTTTCTCCACACGCCACCAACGACGAAACCAAAGGTCAGTACGCTACACTCCTCGCCGCTGTCATCCTCATCATCTCTAGCCTCATCCAGACAGAGAGACGAAGAAAAAGATCAAAAAGTAGTGGTAGAATATATATTCGTCATGGCCAGACTTTAAAGAATATGAAACCGAGCAACCGTCGCTAAACACAGCCGCCAACATCGTCAAAGCCGCAATGCAAAAGAGACATTGCGAGGTCGAGTGAGGTGCGATGTCTGAATGAGGTCATCATGTTTGAGAAAGAACTGGGACCTGGCCCAAATTACTTCAGTCCAACATCAATTTTATTATTGCACCTTGACTTCTAGGAGCTCTCCCTTCCTTAGTTACTTCTATATAAAACCTTTCAGTTCTTTTTTGGATGTCGGGGAAACATTTCTCACTAATAAAAAAAGAAAATGCCCAACGTCGCATGCACGGTTCACAAACAGTCTGAACCTGTGGGAAACCATTGGATAATCGGTAAACCGGTGGCCAACAGTTTCGAAAATCGACGGTTTTTACCCCTAGCATTCAAAATTTTGAATTTTAATTTAAAAAATATAAAAATACTAAAATAATATAAACATTTAGAATGTTTTGTATGAAGTAAAATTTAAAATTGACACTTTTTCATGCTTATTTACGACATATACTTGTTAGCTGCAGCTTTTAAGCTGAAAAAAGTTGTAGTGTTTAATAGAGGGTTTGTAAAAGCTAGGAAATTACCAATAAAATTCCAGCAAAAATGGTCACAAGATTTAACCCAAAAAATGATGTTTGTTGCAACAGTAATTTTTTTTTTCTAAAAAGAACAAGTCCGGCTACCTTTATGGCCTTATACATTTCAGCTTAGTGTAGCGTTTCAACAAAATTTATCTTTTTTGTATAGCCTATTTGGTGTAATAATTTGTAATCATTTTTCTCAGGCTTTTAGTAGTTCTCATAAAGATCCTAAAACTATTTTAAAATTATTTTTTAAATTATTTAAACCACTTTTTAAATACTCTTAAATTTTAGTGAAACGCTACGCTACGCTACGTTAAGCTAAAATGTACGAGGCCGGTGTAGGCAGGACTAGGAGATCCGTGAGAGGGTAAAAAGATCAAAATATTGATTCAACAGTATTGGCCACATGAATTGACGAAAATACCCTCACAATCACTGTGATTGCATCGGTGTCAGTTGATAGTGAGTTAAAAAAAAGCTTAATTATGTATGAAGTTTTTTGTTAAGAAGAGATTTCTCAGGCTTACCTCTCTGAAGAAGACACAGACAGAGTGATGAGCAGAGTACTGCCTGACCTCCATCACTTGGTACGAACTCCCGACGCACAGGCTCGCTATCTCGCACTGCTGCGTGGACACGATGATCCAGCTCCCATTCTTCCTGTCCGGAAGGATCATCCTGATAGCATCCCATTCCGCCATGGTGGTCAGATCCTCCAACACAACGAGATACCTCTTCTTATCGACTTCCCGCACGAAATCCTCGAGGAAATCACGGGCACTCTCCATCCTCCTCAGGGCTTCAACGCCGACGATTTCTCCTTCGTGTTCTTGGCGAGAGTTCGCGTAGAACTGGGCCATCAGGCACCGGATGAAGCCGCGGGGATCGAAGGGGCGCGCGAGCTTCACCCAGGCACGGATGGCGAAGTTTGGGCGGATTTCCGGGTCGTCGTAGGCCTTCCTGATGGCGGACGCCGTGCCGAGGTCGCCGGTGGTGCCCCACACCGAGATCACGCCGAGGTCGGCTGGTTTCTTGGCGATCAGCTGGGCGAGATCGGCGAGCCCTTGGTGCTGCGGCTGCTTCTTGGCGGCGTCCCTCGCGCCGGCGAGCATCTCGAACGCGTTCGCGCCGGCGGGGGGCGGCGGCGGCGGGTGCGTGGCGGGCTTGGAACCGGAGTCGCCGATGAGGCTGTAGCGGGTGTTGCGCTTGCTGACGTCCTCGACCCTCGCCTTGAGCTGCTCGATCTCGTCGACGGCCTCGTCGAGGGGCAGCGCCGCGGCGCAGGGCGAGAAGAGGCGGCGCCACCAGCGGGGCCGGCCGTCGAGGTGGACGACGAACTCGATGCAGTCCTCGACGTCGTAGGCGAGCTCGCGGACCTGCCGCACCCAGGTCCGCACCACGCCGTTCCCGACGCGCTCCTCATCGGCGGCGCTGAGGAAGGAGAGCATCATCTCGAACTCGCCGGCGATGAACACCAGGTCGCGCTGTGCGCTCCGCCGCAGCCTCGCCTCCTCTTCGATCGCGGACTGCGCCTTCGTCAGCGCCCCCTCCACCACCGACTTGGCCAGCCCGACCACCAGATCCCCCATTGCTGCTGCTCCCTCGGCCTCACTCTCTCCTCGGCTGCTTGCTCTGTGCTGTGGTAGCAACTAGCAAGGAGCTTAAGATTGGGGGTGCGAATAGCGATGAGTTTTGAGTCTTAATAAATAAATAACGCCAGGCGCGCTCCGGACGCGGCTTCCGTGCGAGGACGCGCTCGCGTGCGGCATGCAGAGTAGGGGGGCCCACGCATGACCGTTTCTTCGGGGAGGCACACGGAGCAAGTCAAGCATGCTAGAGCCCACCTAAGGTCACTGCGCTGCCTTTTTTTTTTTTTAAGTTGGAAGAAAAGTTTCCAATCAGATACAACCCGCCTCAGAAGCGGTTGCCACACCATCCACTGAAATGGAGAAATTCTTTAGCCACATACTTGGGTTACTCTTTGTCCTGGAGGCTCCAAGCTTGGCTAGCCTATCAGCCAACGAATTATAATTCCTTGGACAAAACAAAACATTTGACCCATTAAAGCAATTCTTCAGAACATCTTTTATCTCCTGAATAATCACCGATTCCACACTCTTAGTGATATCCTTGCAGTTCAACTCCAAAGCCAAGTTCTTAGCATCCGTTTCCAAAATAATTTTACTTAACCCCAAGCTTTCAGCCAATTGAACGGCTTCCCAGCAGGCTTGAATTTCAGCATGAAAAGGTGAGAGTAAATTATTCAACCTCCCTGCTGCCATCATGAGCACTTGTGCATTGCCATCCCTAGCAACAGCACCCCATCCACCTCTCGCGTGCACCCGATTAAAAGAGGCATCAAAATTAACTCTGACAAAATCTTCATCTGGAGGTAACCACTGTTGGGACATTTGGTTAGAGCTAGAATTTGGTTCTTTCACCCCCGCGGCCTCACAATCCATAACCTTACTTGCAATTAGGTGGGTTATATCCTAAGGAGACTTGAATGGCTTCGACTGAACCGCTTTATTCCTAGCAAACCACCATGACCAAAGAAGGACTGAAACCACAATTTGAGTTTTTCGATCTAAATTCCAGATCTCCTCCATTACATGGAAGGGTGAACAACAACGGGCTAGGTCCATTCTAGTTTGTTCCAAGCACATCATTCTCCAAATTTTCTTGACTTCCTTGCACTTGAAAAATAGATGACCACTGTCCTCACCAAATCTTAAGCACAAAGGGCAAATTGTGTTCACCTGAATGCCCCTTCTTTGCAAGTTCAAGCTCATTGGAAGAGAATTATGGATGAATCTCCATAAGAAGTGCTTAATTTTGGGAATCAGATTCATTCCCCATAAATTTTTCCAACTGAAGGAACTCCCACTACCAGAAGATTGTTCCTGCTGCCCCTGCTCAACAACTTTGAGTTTCATACGAAGTTGGTAAGCTGAACGAACAGAAAAGATACCACGCTTGTCCGGATGCCAGGCCGTAAAATCCTCCCATTGCTCTTGAACCGGAATACATTTGATAATTTCAGCCTCTTCTTCATTGAATATATCGTCAATCAGATCAAAGTCCCATCCCCCAGAAGTTGTGTCAATTAGATCACTGACTTTTGACACTATACTTCCTCTTCTTTCTGATTTCACAAACCTATACTCAGGTCTAGGGATCCAAGGATCATTCCAGATGTTAATGCTTCTCCCATCACCAACCCTCCAAATAACCCCTTCTTTGACTAGCTCTAGACCTTTCAAGATGCTTGACCAGGAATAAGACATCCCTTTCTTTGATTTAGCAAGAAGAACATTTGAGTCTGGGAAATAAAGGCCTTTCAGAACTTGACCACATAAGGAGTCCGGCTGTTGTAATAGTCTCCACCCCTGTTTTGCAAGCATAGAAAGGTTGAAAGCGTGCAGGTCTTTGAACCCCAAGCCTCCTTGATTTTTGGATTTCAAAGTTTTTTCTTTGCCAACCCAATGAATCTTGTTATCTTTGTTGCTCTGGCCCCACCAGAATCTCAGATTTTGGGAAGTTAAGTCATCACAGAGAGACTTTGTTAAGTAGAAGCAAGACATAGCATAGCTTGGCATGGCTTGAGCAGTAGCTTTGATCAAAATTTCCTTCCCTGCTCTAGAGAGAAACCTTTCTTTCCACCCTTGAATTTTTCCCCACACCCTCTCTTTAATATACTCAAAGGCTTGTCTCTTGGATCTGCCCATAATGGTTGGAAGCCCCAGATATTTATCATTGAAATTCTCTGTCTCAATACCTAAACACCTCATAAAACTCAACTTGTTGTTCTCCACCGTATTCAAACTGAAAAGAATGTTAGACTTATCCTTGTTAACCGACTGACCCGAATTGTCCTCATAATCTTGAAGGATTTTCTTTATATTGCTTGCCTCTGATACTGTTGCTTCAAGTAACAAGAGAGAATCATCAGCAAAGAACATGTGAGTAAGCGTAAGGGTATTCTGGTTAAGGCTTAGACCCTTAATTCTCCCTTGAGTCTGTGCTGCTTGGATTGCTGACGACAACGCTTCAGCACAGATCACAAACAGATAAGGGGACAAAGGGTCCCCTTGTCTCAAGCCTCTGCTTGGCTTAATTGTCTCCGTAAGTAAAGAGTTCACCTTAATCTTGTATGTTACCGAAGACACACACTTCATGACCAAATTTATCCATGCTTGACATAAACCCATTCTTCTCATCATTCCTCTTAGGAAGGCCCATTCCACGCGGTCATAAGCCTTGGACATATCTAGTTTGACAGCGGCATAGCTCTTTTTTCCACTTTTCTTATTCTGAAGGAAATGAATTGCTTTAGAAGCCGCTAGAATATTATCAGTAAGCCTCCCTAGGACAAAAGCACTCTGGGTGCAAGAGATAATGTGAGGGAGCACGCTTTTAAATCTATTGGCCATCACCTTAGCCACCATCTTGTACACTACATTGCATAGGCTAATAGGTCTAAAGTCATTAACTTGTTTTGGGCATTTCACCTTTGGGATCAACACAATCTCGGTTTCATTCCATGAACTCGGCATCTGACCACCATTCATCACATCTAGCACCTCCTTTGCAACTTTTTCACCCACAATGTCCCAATACTTCTTGTAGAAAGTGGCTGACATACCATCCGGTCCAGGGGCTTTAAGATCCCCCATCTAAAAAACAGCTTCTTTGACCTCCTCCACTATGAAAGGCTTTGAAAGGAACTCATTCATATCATTAGTGACTTTTGATTGCACTTGACTTAGGAATTGGGTATCGACACCCGTATTGCTCGAGCTAAATAAGGCACTATAGGATTCATGAACTAGTTCGGCCATATTTTCTTCACCTTGGACCCATTGCCCGCTCTCCTTTTGCAACTTAGAAATTCTGTTCTTCTCCTCTCCGTCGCAACGGCATGGTAGTATTTCGTGTTCTTGTCTCCTTCGTTGAGCCACAAAGCATTACTTCTTTGACGCCAATAAATGTCTCTTTGGTTCTCAATTTTCATCAATTTCTCTTTCAAAACTTGCTCTTGATTCAGACTGTTCTGAGAGATTGGCCCCGTTCTGAGAATGTCAAGCTTCTTTCTCAATCTTTTGATGTCTCCCAATTGATCACCCCTATTCCCTCTATCCCACCTTCTGAGACTACTGGCAACTCTGCTAATGCTGGACCTCACATTGTTCTGGTCCTCCTCTAGGTGGTTTTCCCAAGCTTGCCTGATAATCTCTTTGCAATCCTCCTCCACTACCCATTTTTCTTCAAATCTGAATTTGTCATGATTTCTTCTGACTTTCAACACTCTGTCCTCTGGCTCACAGCAGAGTACAAGAGGCCTATGATCAGAATGCCTAAATTCATTGTGAATAACCTCAACCATTGGATAGGAGTCATGCCACCTTTGAGAGGCCACCATTCGATCAAGTCTTTCTCTTATGCGCTTCTCAGCCTTATGGTTGTTGTTGCACCAAGTGAAAGAGTCACCCCTGCACTGAACTTCCGACAACTTACAAAATTCAAGCGCCTCCCTAAATTTCTCCATCTGACCAGGAGCTCTCGGTTTACCCCCCTCTTTCTCCTTCTGATGAAGAATCTCATTAAAATCACCAAAGCAAAGCCAAGGCAAGTCAGAGTGGTAACACAAAATTCTGAGAAACTTCCAAGTAATATCCCTCTTGTCATTGTCCGGTTCACCATACACCCCTGTCATCCTCCAATTCTGACCATTATCTGCCACCACCTCAACATCAATATGCATACTGGACATACTCAACAGATTTAAGCTTATCTCCTTTTTCCAAAATAAAGCCAGACCCCCACTCTTTCCTTTGCAATCTTTCGCCAACATACAAGGCATGCCCAACTTCCACTGAAAAACATCCATGTCAACAACTAGCTTTTTGGTTTCACTCAAAAAAATTACATCGGGCTCTTCTTGCTTCTGGAGATCCAGAAGCCCCCGAACTGCCGGCCGGTTCCCAAGCCCCCGGCAGTTCCAACTGATAATCTTCATTGTGTCTCGCCCCGCGTTAATCATTCGAACTTTCTTCGCTACACTTTCCTTGGTATTCCCTCTGATGGTTCCTTCAACCTCTTGTTCGATTTGGCTGCCCTGGTCTCCTAAAGCACCCAAGGTCAACAATTTCAACCCTGTTTTATGCTTGCACTGCTCCTCCTTCTGATCCATTGGCTTCCGCTTCTTTGAATTTTGTCTAATGCCCTTTGGACCTGACGGGAAAAGATCCTTCGCCAATTCAGTCAACTGCAGATTTTCCCCTTTATCTCTGGATGGTTTCACTGGGAAAGAAACCTCCTCACTATCCCTGCCGGCCCCCTCTCTATCCTCGGACCCCTGCCAAGATGTATCAGTCTCTTTGCTCGTTCTTCCACTTGCTGATCTAAGCCCCGAGCTTGGTGAACGCCTCGTTGAGCTGTCCCCCTGGCTGTGCTGGTCTGGATGTCCCAAACGTCTTCTATCCTCTATTGCCCGATGTTTATCATTGTAAGGCAGGCCCCCCTTTTCATCCCTCAACGCCGGGTTTGGGCATTCCAATTCAGAATGGCCAATAATCCCACAGGAGAAGCAGAAATAAGGAAGCTTTTCATAAACTATATCATACCATTCCTCTTGTTGCCTTCTTGACGAGTAAACAGTGACACTCCTGCTCAACAGTTCATTCATTGGGATCGAAACTCTGACCCTTAGCTCCTCTCCGAGAGCTCTCCCTTTCTCATCAGCATGGACCTTGTGCACATCACCAACCATGCTAGCAATCTCCTTGCCCCAACGCTCATTTCTCAAACCCAGCGGGAGATTCAAGATTTGAATCCAGATAGAAAGCTTGTCAAAAACAAAATCTGATGGTCTTAAATCATAATCATATTCTTGCAGCACCACTGCTTGTTTCCTAATAGCATACCTCCCCATTGACCAAGGCGAACCATTCAGCACTTTCAGTTTATCTCTTTCCGATTCAAACTCTACGACAAATTGATTCTCCCCCACAGATCGAGCCTCAAGACCCCGCGGATTCCCCCAAGCTGGCCTCATAGCCCCCAAAATAGTCCTGATACGCAAGGGATTTGGCGAGATTACCTTACCAATCAGCGCATGCTTCGAGCCTGCCAGATCCTCGTCTCTAGCATCCTCAAGCAGAAGCCTCTTTGTCTCCTTGCTAGTCAAATTCATCTTCCCAAAAAGATTTGAGACCCTCTCCGTTTCACCCTCCTGACTTGGCCCTCTCGGACCCCACTTTTGCTTCGAGCCATGCTCAAGCTTCACAGCTTCCTCCTCCCTCTGGATCTCCATCCCCTTGGACGACGGGAACATATCTTGTGCACATAGGATTGCTGTGCACATTTTAAATTTAAGCCATCCATCTTGCATCCCTTGCCCTCCAAAGCCCTAGCCGCCCGGGAGAAAAAAGCCTCACAGCGGACGAGCTCACCCAGCCACTCTCCTACCTCACAAGGACCCGACTCAATGTGCAGCTTAATCAGGGGATCAAGCCCACAAATCACATTCTCGAACCCCATTTCCTACCGCCATGGAGGAGGAGGAACAGGAGGGGAACTCGAGCCTGTGCGCCGTGGGTTCTTGAGGGAGGCAGGGAGACGAACAGGTGTCGCGGTCTCTTCTTCCTGCGCTGCCTTTTTTGGGGCTATACGGATGGATCTGCATGCGGAGAGAGCCCACACAGGGACAGGTCGCGGTAATTTTTTACGCACTACGTATGTGTCCAGACGTGCATTTGAAGATGAACTTGAGTCATTTTTTAGTGTTTTGTACTTTTAAAACTATAAAATCTACTAATTAAACTTAAATCTTTTCTAAAGAAACTTGGATTTTAGCCAAGTTTCATCAATATTTACCCAAGTTTCACTAGTATTTCTTTAAGTTACATCAATGCTAGCCAAGTTTCGATGTATCTTCTTCAAGTTTCAATAGTAATATAGCAAGTTTCGTTAGGTTTCCTTAAGTTTCATTTGTAGGGTCTCAAGTTTCGCTAGTAGGTTCTAAAGTTTCATTAAGTTTCGTTGGGTTTCCTAAAGTTTCGTCAATAGGTTCCTAAGTTTCATCAGTAGGTTTTCAAGTTTCATTAGTACACTCTCAAGTTTCATCAATAAATTCTTAAGTTTTATTAGTAGAATATCAAGTTTTATTAGTATATTTCTTAAGTTTTAATAGTTATTTATTCAAGTTTTTCACTACCCACCTCTTTTTGATTTTTCGCTGCGCGCTGCACACAAAATCCACACATGCACATGCAAAGAGGAGGGCCCACAGTGTGGTGGTTTCTGTGCACATTTTCCTAGAAAAAAAGGAACGGAAGCAGAGGGTGCGGGGCACGAGCGTGCATGCCTTTGACCCAATTTTTTCGGCATGTGTGCACAATTCATGGGCAGCCAGCCTGGCGAGACAAGATGGCGCGGGAGGGCGCAGGGGAGGAGCCGAGCAGGGACCAGCCAGGCGCGCCGTGCGTGGAGAGCGTTGGATCTGTGTCTTTGGCGGAGATCCGACGGTTGCGACGCGTCCGGTCGACGCACGCTCGTCCAGACGCCAGCGTCCGCCTAAATAAATTCATTCGAGCCGTAGACTTCAAAAACCAAGTCTGTATAGAGAGATGAACATGCGCCAGCACCAACATTTTATTCACAAGTGGAGAAAGATTCCAGTAATTTTTAATAACAGAATACAAACAGTTGAGGGCCTTGAGGCTGTGATTGTAGACGAGAAGTACGGTAGTGCATTCTCTTTTCTCGTGTGCACAAAAAAAAATCTAAGAAGACAGAAAAACAATCTTCCAACAATTGAGTTTTGATTCCACGAAAATTCTTGTCGTGACCTCAGTACTTGTATTGGGAATCCAGCATCACGAGTCGATACTAATCCCAGTTTATTATCTCGTGATGGACAACGCGGTGGAATCATCACAGTGTATTTAATTAAAATGAAATACAGATAAACAATAGTATTTTATTACAAAAGCAAACTGGCATACCAGTTGATAGTCCAATACAGGATTAAACATTAAGCAGAAATCATCAGAGTATCCAATTAAATATCTATGATAAATTCCAAGGTGTCGACCCGAACACCTTAGCTAGTCTTGCTCTCCCTCGTCAGAGCCTTCCTGGTCCTGGCTGTGATCTGAATAAAAAAATATGTCCGCGGGCAATCTAATGAGTACGCGGCTACCCAGCAAGCAGTCCTTAAACATGAATGCAGGGTCAAAGATGGGGTTAAGGTTATTTTACCCAAAACCTATTTCTAGTCATATTTTAGTTGATCAGGTCAAGTTTTATTATTGTGAATGCATGATCGTATAACTCCAATCTTAAGTTCAACAAAAGGTGTATCTCACACCATGCCAATCCCAGCCTAATCTAGTCAGATTTAGTTATTGAAAATGGTGAATTTACATGTGCAAACCTTTCCAGACACGTCCATAACCGCGGACACGGCTATCATGATAGTTTTAACTCTGCAGAGTGTGTACAATTTTCCCCACAAGCCCCGTCTCATCCACTAGGAGAAACAGTACAAGACTGTTCCAGCCTACTACGCCCACCACTTCACCAGCCCTCTCTTAAGGTTTTTCCGGCCCCGCCGGTGCCCGCCACAGTAGGGCGCCTTACGTCTAGGAACCACCCGTGGGTCGTTCCCTATTTAAGCCATTCGGTCTCAGGAACACACCTACCCCTCAGAGGAGGTTGCAAGCCTCCTCGTAGGGCAGTAGTGACGAAACGTAACCGGACAGCCTACGAGCCAGGGGTTAGTGGGTTTCATAGTGTACTAAGCCAGGGCCGAAGGCACAAGTGGCTGTACGGTAAGGTTCGGTCCAGCAATACACAAGCTTGAGTCCTTATTAGAGGAGACCACCTTATCTCCACCACAATCCCGGAAACATCTCTGCCGGGTCTCCCCTAAATCAACTACAACTTTTTGTTGTTTAGGTTTTTACCACAAATGACCAACGTGAAGCATACGCCTCACCAATACTCATTTTCATAGTGAATCCCAAATGCAATCCTACACATCTAGTCAAGGATAGGCTAGGAAACATACAACAGGTTCACAAAGGTGGCCAAAGCATATTAATTGATGATTAACAGGTCTAGGTACTCACGCCTAATTACATGCATGCAAATAGTTCAGAAAGATAATCAATAGTAAATTGTATTATAAAACTAGGATGGAATATGTAATTAAGCTTGCCTTCGAAATAATCAGCGCTCTAAGAATCCCACTGCGGTTCCGAGCAACAATCCACGCAACACTCGCACCCACCGTCTATACATACAAACAACAAATAACATAACAGCAAGATCAATACAGAGAAAATAAATATTAAATATACATAAAAATTCTAGGATTTAAATGTGATTTTTAGGCTCCGAAATCATCCAATTTGGAGTTACGGAGCTCCATAAACAATTCGGGGAAGTTTCGGCTAAATAGGAAAATCTACGAAAAAGAAAACCCAAATAAACCCTAAACGGGCCGAACTGACGGAATCGGCCCGATTCTCCCGCGCGCGCTCGGCCCAGCGAGGAGCGGCGGCGTGCGGCTGACATGCGGGGCCCACTGGGCAGTGGCACCCAGCGGTTGGCGAACATGACCCACCAGACAGAGGCGATGGGGCCCTGCTGGCGTGGCAGTGACGCGGCGGCGATGTGGCGACAGGTGGCCGTGACGTGGCGTGACACGTGGCTGCTGACGTGGCGGGCCACGTGGCACTGGAGTGCGGCTATGGGTGACGTGGCATGACACGTGGCATGCCACGAGGCTCTCGGGCTGACGCGGCACAGGCGGGCCCACCTGTCAGTGGCTCAGGCGTGAATCACGCGCATGCGCGTGGCACGTGGCGCCACGCGTCGCGTGCGAGGCGGCGGCGTTACGGCTGCCTCTGACCAGCGGGATCCATGGATTGACCGGCCCCGCGCGTCAGCGGCGGTGGCTGGATCTGATGCGGGTGAGGCGAAGCGGCGCCGTCATCAACGGCGGGTCCCATGGGACACACAGCGCTACCGGAATGGGCGGCGGCGACGGATCGGTCCGAAACGCCGACCGTGGCGGGACCCACGGGACGCGTGTCGCGGCGTGATTGGCGGAAGGCGGCGGCGTGGTCGGAAACGGCTGCGGCAGGTGGACCCCAACGAGACGCGCGTCGCTGTGCGATTGGTGGCGTAGCCGGCGCGGTTCCATGGGACACGGTTTGCGGACCCCGCGGGGACGCGCGTCGGGCGATGGTTGGGGCGGTGCGACGGCGACAGCGCGGGGCGACGGCGCGGGGCGACGTGGCGTGCGCTGGTTGGCTCCGGTTAATCTGCCGGCGGTGCGAACGCCGAGGATCACCGGCGGCCGTGGTGAGTGCTAACTTCGGCGAGCTCTACTGGGCGGAATACAGCACCGATTCGGGCGATCCGCATATGCATTTTACTCGCCGCGACTAGATCTATCTACTAGTACCATCTACAGGACGAGTTACCTACAGGAAAGGGACATTTACCTCGAAAACGCCCCGGGAGAGAGTGTCTTGAGCTGTAGCGTTTAGGTGTGGCGGTGGGGAGTGGAGTGGTCGGCGAGGAACAGTAGGTTAGGGTCTTATAGGGGTGTAGGGCGCTGGTAGGGGTTGGTTGGACTTCTAGGGTGGGCTCAAAGTGCTAAACTCTCCAATATGGGCCCTTAATCGCATGCACTAATAGCCCATTAGCACTTAACTCGAAATTAGACTGATGCTAAATGCATAATGCGAATGATTTACCTAAGTTTTATCTTGGAAAAACAGTGGGACACCTAATAATTTTATTAGGATGTCACAATTCTTCAGTTAAAAAAAAACAGTGAATCCTGATCAGGTGTGCTAAAGAGTTGACGAAGGTATGTGGAGGCGCAAGCTGAGCTCGACAGCATTATCTCGATGTGCCAGGGTAATATATATTTTTTTGTTTCATAGTAAAGCACGAACATTCATATAACATTATCTTTCACTCTCTGTTTTTTTTTTGTAAGAATGCGTATTGTCCTTTTTTTGGCTTTGTATTTGAAAATTGACGCAGAAAAATGAAAGCCACACGCACTATAGTCTATAGCATCCAACTTGGGATGAAATTAACACTTTGTTACAGGCTGCCATGATTAGAAACAACATTAATTCGACACTTTGTTTTTTTCTCCAATCACAAGCAAAGATATTTGCCGTATTAATTTGCACAAAGTCAAGTTCAACAGCTCCAATGTTGTCACCATATCAAAAGGAACTTGGTTCCGATGCAATGTTCTTTTATGAAGAGTACACCATGTTTTATTCCATCTTGCAATGTTTTATGAGGAGTACACACACAATGTTCAAGCTGGCTGATGGCTTGCTTATGGCTGCATCTACGTTGGAATAAGCTGAGTTGAACAGGTGGGAAGGAAGACCAAAGTTCTGTGCTCTCTGAAAACTGGAGACCTGAAATTTGGTATATCATGTTAGCACAGGCAGAATAATAGATCAAACGACATGATTATGTACATTTCCAATTGTGCATACTTTAATTTTAGCCATTCGTGCTAAACATGAATGATAGTTTCATCTTCTTTCATGGTTTACAACCACAAAAGGACTTCTTTTCCACCAGCTAGACGATTTTGTTTTTGGACAAAATTTACACCCTCGATTCAAATATATTAAGAATTCAAGGCACACAAGTGTGTGATGATATTGTATCATACCGAGGGTAAATCATAGTACTGAATAAGCCGACGAACAGAGGATATTTCTTTTTGAAATGTTAGCACCAGGCTAACCATCGATTAGTGGACTTATGGAAAAATACTAAGATCTTCCCTTAGAGGTGGGAAGAAATCTGAATGAACAACTGCCGGACTACTCTCGTAGCAACATGACTCGGTTCAGTAATGTGGAAAAAGAAATGTGAATGTGATTTGTACCATGTAGCGCCGTCCGTTGAGCTTGTTAATAATCTCCACAATATCAGGTCTCTTCTTCCGATCAATCTCCACACATTTTAGCCCCATTTCGATGCATATTTTTACTTGCTGGAGACAATCTGCATCTAATGTTGAGTACTTTGATGCTATGTGCTCATCTGTCCAACTTTGACGTACCTAGAGAATTGGAATTATAATCCCAGATGATAATATACAAACTAAAAATCTCCATTCTTTAATGCTGTCTTACATTTGCAATAAAATTCCTCCCGGACCTGTCCTCGCTGCTGGGACAATTCTTCTCTCCTGTAGTGATCTCGATGATTAGCAGTCCCAAACTATATATGTCAGCCTGGGTTGAGATTTCACCTCTGTACAGATATTCTGGAGACATGTATCCACTAAATAGCATTCACACAAGTCATAAATATTACTGGACAGATGGAGAAGCAATTTACTATATAATTAGTAATGTACAGAAATTATCAAATTTTGCAACGTATGTTCGACTTACATTGCTCCAATTACATTTTGTGTATTTATACGGGTTTGTTCTTCACCGAAGAGTCGAGAGAGACCAAAATCTGCAATTTTTGGCTCCATGTTCTCATCCAGCAATATATTATCAGGCTTAATATCCACATGGACAATGGGTCTATCCAATTCCTTATGCAGGAAATGTAAACCACGACATATCCCCTTAATTATTTTGAAGCGTGTGTCCCAATCAATTCTATGGAGTTTATCTGTAGAAATAAATTTATTAATTGTGTAAGCATTCTGAGATAAAGACCTCCCAAAGTATTGATAAATTGTGTAAACTTTCAACTGTGTCTGCAAGAATATATTTTCCATTGTGTTCTATCACTTTTCTTTGTGTTTCATAGCAGAAGCCAATTAACTTGACAATGTTTTCATGCCGAATCGCCATCAAATTGCCAACCTCACTGTGAAACTGTTTGTCCGGTGGGAATATTGAATCTCTCTGGGGGAGAGCGAGACCCGGCGGGAATATTAAAAAGAGGGAACACGGCAGCCCACACCATGGTGATAGTCCTCCTCTCTGATTCGTAGTTTGGGTTCAAATGGGCCATGCTTTTTTACCTTTGCGTATCGTTGTGTATTACTGTAGCAAGGTTTTTTATTTTTATATAGCCTATATGTTATGATAATTTGTAATGATTTTTTATGGCTTTTAGCAGTCCTTTTAAAAATCCTAAAACTATTTTTAATATTTTTTTAATCTTTAAACTTCTTTTCGAGGGCTCTCAAATTTAGTGCATTAGTATGCCAACACAGCGATACGCTGCAAAAGAACAGGGCCATGGTTGAGCTAAATTTTTTTTTCTACATACCATTCGGTGTAACATTTTGTAATAGTTTTTTAAAATTTTATGGGACTTTTCTCAAACCTCTTAAAAATATTCTTAATATTTTTTTAGCCTTTCTATGGTATTTTTAGAAATACTCGACTTTTGACTCAAGCAAACTAAATCAAACCAAATTGTGAATCAAAGATGATCATAATCTCGTTGTTCTATGTCGTGACCCTAGCTTCTACAGAATCCACTCACAATCGATTGCTAGTCCCAGAGATCAATGCTAGCAACTCATGAGTAATAATTTGTTGAACATCATCACACAGTCACAAATAATTAAGAAAATTACATATTATGCAAAAGTAATTGTTCCACAACTACTTATTACAATAGTTTGATTGTAAATAACATCATATAGTCCATAATGTATCAGAGTGCAAAAATTTAAATATGCAGTGGAAATAAAGGTATGATGATGCTCCAATCCGACCCTTGAGCGTCAGCTAATCCTGATCAAAATCCGGCACATAATCCTCCTGATCCTGAAGGTAGACCGGACCTATGTTTTCTCCTAAATACAAATTTATCAGTGGTATGTATAATGAGTACACGGTTACCCAACAAGAGTCCTTATAATGATGCAAGGATAATAACAATGACAGGGTGGCTGTTTTGCATAAAGACCTACTCTAGTAGTTATTTAAAGTGTTGTAAAACAAATTTTGTAGAGCAATTAATATTCATAGAGATTCCCAAGAAGAACACGCAGAGCTAAACTTCCCAAAACCCCTCTGTCACGCAGAGCTAAGCTTCCCAAAACCCCTCCATAGATCAAACCTGCCTCGAACCAATTAGAACAACACCAACCCATCAGGTTAAATTATTAACACATGAGACTACCATGTACAACCTTCCTCCCCTTCCATGACCGTGGGAACGGCTATCATGATAATTTTAAAATCTACAGAGTGTAGCACACTTTACCCATAAGCCTAGTGATACTTTTATATCTTAGCTCTTTTTTATGTGCCTAGACCAAGTAAACATACAAGGCGATTCATTAGTTCCTTCTATTAACACCGATACCCCCTCTAAGGTTTCGACACTACGGGTCCCCATCTTGAACCAACGGACCGCAGCCAGATCTTTTCAAAGTACCGTGTGTTAATAGTTTTCCCTAACTACTAAGTCAGGACTAGCACATGCTGCGCATCATGCTAACGCTAGCACTTATGGTTGCGCTTGTTTGGTTCAGCCAGATAAGCACACGCCAAGAGTTCTTAGACCAAGGTGACTACCCCCACCACATACCTAACGCCGTCAATACCACCCGACTTGCCACCTTTAGTCAACACACGCCACGTAGGTTTTAGTTGCTTAGGTTAATTCAACGACAACTCAGCATCACGAGTCATACCAAGTCACATTAGCAATTACTCCCTCTATCCCAAAATATAAGGCGTAGTTTGACTTCAAAAAAGTCAAACTTAGTAAACTTTGACTATAAATTCATCAAATTATATGCATCATTAGTATACAAAAGTTGTAACAATATGTTCATATTTCAAAGTGGTTTTGATACAATATCCTCTTTGTAGAAATTCGTAATATATAATAGACAAAATTTAGCGGTCAAAATTAATCTTGAAAGACTTTCAAGAAGTCAAAATACGCCTTATATTTTGAGATGGAGGGAGTATAATAAAGTGAACCTGAACAACTACCAACCCACAAGCGCTAGCCACTATGCACATGGATAGGCTAGAAAAATATAAGGCAGCAAGAAACAGGCTAAATTCACAGGGTCGATGACTCTATGTGAACATATTTAGGTTCTACCTAGACCCGTCATTTTATGCATGAGGTAAATAAATAAAAACAACAAACATGGTGAAATTTCGCAAAGTAGAAAGCAAGATGCAAACTATCTTGCCTTGGTAGTACTCCGGGTCTTGGGAATCTCCTCCGAATGGCCCTTGGAAATGTGAGGACCCGAAAATGCAGTCAAGTCTCATCTGTGCTTTACCTATTCTAGTCCCTGGTGTTGCAAATATTGCGCTATAAGTAGATTACTCAAGTAATTCACACTGAATATAGCACAAACAACAATAATACCATGAATTATAGTCAAAATCATGAATTCTACAAGATTATGCAAAAAGGCATATAAATCCATGATTAGCAATAACCCAATAAACATGGTACCAACTGAACTCAACAAAATCAGCATAAAGCTCAGATTTAATTGAAAAAGATTTTCTCTCAGATTGCTTTAAAGGGTTGCTAATCAAGTTAGCCTTCCAACGATTAAAGATGGCTTAATATCAAAGATAATAAACTGAAATTTAGGTCTAAGTAATAGATGAACAGCACTGCTCTAGAGAATTCAAGGTAAAGCACACTATGCAAATCTGCCACTGATTTAGAAACTATAACTTAGCAGTCCAGCAGTACTAAAACCGATTAAAACAGTGACAGAATGTCACTGAACACAGTACAGTACAGAACAACAATCAACCAGTAGTGGACAAAGCAGGTAGCAATATCAATTCTCCAATTAGATGTAAATCTAACAACTAGTTGATCAACAATCTAAATGCAGTGGCAACATCATACACAAATGATGAATTCTCGCAAAACAATCTAGAAGCAATGCCGAACAAACTACACAAGAACCTAAACAGAAAATAGACAATTCTCAGTTTATGCAATCATCATCGAGCATTATACTAAGCCCACAAGATCACAGTGCAAATACTGTAACACCCCAACCCAACCGGGCTTGGAATATTACTAACTTTACACAAAATTACAAATTTCTACAGCATCTCCCCATAATTTGCTCTAATTCACACATAAACAATTAACAGATTTGCATATATAATCAACCATCAACACTAATTATTTAAGCAACTCCCATGAACAGTATATAATCAACATTCACATAATCCATTCATGAGTCCATACCAACAAGGGCCAATGACAATTACCAAATTCACCTTTACCTTTAACGACGGCGACAAGGTCATTAAACAATTAACAAACCAAATAACCAACGAATAGAATAAACATTCATCTCCACACAAGACCAGAATAATGAATGGTTCACTTAATAGTCTAGGAAATGAGATAACTAAATTTACTAAATCAAACAATCATATTAAAGTGTGAGTTCTTGTGCCAATCTAAACTGTGCTAAGCTCTCCCATGCATGTCGCCTTCATCAATCACCTAAAAATAATTAGAAAGCAAGAGTGAGTCCACCACTCAGCAAGTATACATTAATCAAAGAGATTACTTTAACAATACCACATTAATACCAATCCTCATCCATTATGCCACTGTCTCTGTAACCAACTCATTTCATCAATGAATGCAATGCAATGCGATATGCGTCTGTATCTGTGAGCTCATACCGGTATAGCTACAGTGTCACCCGTCGGTGCACACCCTTGCCCGTCGTCTCAAGGCCGGGGACCAATTACTCCACTCCCATGGAGTGCCTACCGAAGTAGGGCTTTTTCCTCCCACATCAGTGGGATGCCTACCCGAGGGTAGGTCCTGTCATATGTATGCAATGTAGGAGATGCAACTTATACCAATAAACAATTTCAGTAACAGGTATACTCAATAGAATTTGCATTGCCTTAGTAATCATATCTTCACCAAGCAACATTCATCGATTGTTAAATCTTTAAATAACATATACTTGCCTTCTATTCATGAGGGCTAGCACGGCGCATAGTCGACGACGATGTCGCACCACCACCTACAGAAGGCGATACATCTCAATACAAGACACACAAACAAGGCATCATATAATGTATAACGCTCCTACGCACACCCCTTCCTTTTACAAAAACCATCTCTTTCATACCACTAACATCCACAGAATTCAACAAATATTAATTCTAGACAGCAGCACTAAAACAGCCATAATTCCTACATGTCTCGTCCGATTTACGCATTCTTATATCCAAAACGAAGATAAAGTCTGTTGAGACCCATGTGGAGGGTACCCCGGTTTGATGATGAATATATGTGACAAGATGGAATTTGAAGTGTTTTGAAGAATGTTTAAATGGTGCATTTGTCGAAATTGCCGTGGAATTGGAACCGGACCATTGTGCTGAGCTTGGGCTAGGTAATAGTTTTGATCGGATGTGGCCTGGTGGAATTTAAGCTGACACGTGGTGTGTTAGGGCTTCCTAATTGTGATGTCATGAAGGGATTATTGTGTTGGTAATTTTGTGACAGACTAACCTTGCAGGTGAGGTAAGGTGTTTTGGTTTCGTGTGTGTTAATCTTAGTGATGCAGGTATCGGTGGGTACGTGGCTGACGCTTCGCGGGGACAGCTGGAGGTTGGTGCGTCTGGAGGCGTGCAGGTGACCGGGTTCGATGACTTGGCGGTCACATGAGGTGGTGCACTCGAGAAGCTTATCCATGGCAAGGAATCCGAGGCAGCGGGAGGCTGTGGCGTTGGTAACCTGGTGGTGAAGCTGGTTCTGACCGGTGGGCCCAGGCGTGGGCTGGCGACTGAAGATGCTGCGAAGATATTTCCCGGTGGAATATGTAGAGAATATTCTCTCTCGGGAATGTGTCTTGTAGTGTGTGTGTTGTACACCACTCATCCTCAAATGAAGGGTGGAGATGGGCTCTAGGTGATAGGGCATCTCACCCATGGGCTATAAATAGAGGTGGAGGGGAGCACCTCCTACTCATTCCCTTAGAGCTGAAATTTCAGAAATATAGACAGTGAGTTGGGTGTGTAAGGGTGGCACTTAGAGTGCTTATGACCACGTGGAGTGTAGTTTGTAATCCCCCAACTCCTATGCAATGAAATCTCTCATCTTCATGATCATCTTGTGTTGATTTGCTCCAAGTTCTTCTTTCTTTTGCTTCTCCTTTTTGGAGTTTTTATTTGGAGATGAGTCTTGGTGATTTATTGCTGGTTCTTGATGGTCCATGAAGCCTTGAGGTTGCTAATATGATTTTCCACACTCTTTGCAACCATATGAGAGGCAAGAGATCAAGTTCTTGACTTGTTGCAAATCTGTCCAGAAACTTTCATCCGCGCAGCAGCCAGTAAAATATTTTTAGAAAAATCTAGAAAAATCATTTTGGAATGATTCCAGTTGGAAAAGATGCGTGACTTATATACCCATCTGTGGAAAAATTTTAAGTCCACTGGTTTCTCCATTTGGGAGCTATGAAGTGAAAACCGAGCCCCAAACTTTTTGCTCGAAGTCCTTGACTGCTCTTGGTGTTTGATTTTTCATATTTTCTGTGGATCGATTCTTGAGATGATTTTTGGTGGAGAGCTTCACGACTCATTATTGCATAGGGAGAAAAATTCCCACAATTTTTGGAGCAACAGAAAGCCATCATCTCTCTGCTCCAATTAGAAACAAACTCTGAAGAATCTGCTTTTGCTTTCCAGAAAGCAATTTGTGTTGTTTGAATTTTCATATTTTTTCTGTAAGGATTTTTAAGGATATTTTTGATGGAGTGCTTCATGACACATTTACACATAGGGAGAAAAATTCCCTTGTTTTTTAGAGCACGTTAAAGCCACGAACCTCCTGCTTCATGATAGGACAAGTTCTGAAAGAATATGCTTTTGCCTTTTGAAAGTTGCTTTGAGGTTTTGTCATGATCTCTTTTCAAAAGCAAGATTTGAATTGATTCCTCTTGTTTGGACACTTCACAATCAGGATTGTGGATATAAAATTCCCACATATTCATATGGATATCAGCCATACAAGTCATGGGTACACATAGTTGTCATGTTGTCCATCGCAATTTGATCTCCGACACGAAGCAGTTTCTGCGGAATGCTTAGAGGGGCTGCATGTGCAAAAAGAAAGCGTCAAAATTGATTAGCGTCTATTCACCCCCCCTCTAGCCGCCTAGCTCGGGTCTTCAAAGTTGCTACGTTTATCTTTGGTAATAGAACCGAGTGCTAATTCCCAACCTAAACATGCCAAAATACTAAAGAAGCTGCTGCATTTGAGATCATCAAACCAATTCTCAATCTCCCCCACTAGCCATCGATTATACCCACAATTTATCATCCAATGGCAGTAATTTCGTAGGGAATGTTCCTAATCACGCCCTAATCAGCAGTTAATCAAGAGAAATAATATGGAGGACAAGCCCTAATCTCGATCTTTACCTTTGATCCTCACTAACACCTCCTTCCCCTTGCCTCACTACCGATGGTCTCCAACCAAGCCAGCAGGATGACGAACAAGTCGATGAGACGGCGGCAACACGGTCTCAGCACAACGTCGGCGGCGCTGGGATGGACGTCGGTGGCGCGCGACGGCGCTGGATGGCGGTGGCAGTGAGGCACTGGGACGGCGGCGCCGACGTCGGTGCAGCACGGCGACGGGGTCGACGAGGAGGGCAGGAGGAGAGGAGATGGGGCGGCGGCTGGGTTGAGAGAGAAAGGACAGGGGGTGGCGGCGCCGGTTTTGCCCTGGGAACCGACGGGTTCCCACTACTCCTCCTTGCCTTTAACCCCATAGTGGGCCGGCCTGAGCCAAAGGGCCCACGGGCTATTACATTCTACCCCCTTAAATATAATTCGTCCTCGAATTCTAAATCGCTTCTACAGAACATTAATTCTCATAAAACTGTAATTCATACCTGAAGTAAATAGTTCTGGGTACTTTTCTCGCATAAGGGACTCCAATTCCCAAGTCGCCTCACGTTCAGTCTGATTCGTTCAAAGAACCCTGACATACTTTATGTTCTTACGCCGTAATACTCGCTCTGAATCTTCAAGGATTTTAACAGGACGGGATTCAATTGTAAGGTCTTGCTCAATGGACAATGGCTCTAAAGGTACGTGATGTTCCAGATCCTTTAAGTACTTCCTCAGCATAGAGATATGAAATACATTGTGCACTCCTCGCATGGATTCTAGGAGTTCCAAGCGATAAGCAAATTTACCAATCCGCGCCACAATCGGAAACGGACCCACATACCTCGGGCTCAACTTGCCCTTTGTACCAAATCGCACAATGCCTTTGGTAGGGGAAACCCTCAACAAAACCTGGTCACCCACCTCAAACTCAAGCTTTATTCGCCTCACGTCGGCATAACTCTTCTGTCTACTCTGGGCGGCAAGCAAATTATGTCAAACCTCGGCTACCCGGTCAACCATCTGTTGGACCCAATCAGGACCCAAAACAGCCTTTTCTCCCACTGCATCCCAACAAAGAGGAGATCTACATTTCCGCCCATACAAAACTTCGAACGGTGCTGCTCGAATGCTAGAGTGATAGCTATTGTTGTAGGCGAACTCCGCGAGTGCCAGATGATCCTCCCAACTCCCTTTCCAGGACAACACACAGGACCTAAGCATGTCCTCGAGGGTTTGAATGGTACGCTCTGACTGACCATCCGTCTGAGGGTGAAAAGCGGTAGTCAAACGGAGCTGCGTACCCAAAACACCCTGCAAACTCTCCCAAAACTTGGAAAGGAACTTGGCATCTCTGTCCGAGACAATGGTTTTAGGCACACCATGCAACCTTACCACCTCCCGAACATAAATAGGGGCTAAGTCACTTGCCGTGTTTGTTGTACGTATTGGAATGAAGTGTGCAGACTTGCTAAACCGATCAACCACCACCCAACTAGCATCCTTCCCTTGTGGGGTGCGAGGCAAACCAACCACGAAGTCCATACTAATATCATCCCAAGGCCACATAGGAATCTCTAAAGGCTACAACAATCCTGCCGGACGTTTGTGTTCTGCCTTCACCTTCTGGCATACTCCACATGATGCTACATACAGAGCAACGTCCACTTTCATCCTCTTCCACCAGAAACTTTTCTTTAGGTCTTGATACATCTTATTCTCACTAGGATGGACGGTGTAGGGAGTACGATGAGCTTCTCTCAAGATTTTATCCTTCACCTCAGCCTTTTGTGGAACACATAGGCGTCCCTTGAATCGCAATGCACCAAACTCATCCAGGCTAAAATCACCTTCCTTCCCCTCATCCAAACGCTTCCTTACTTGCTGGAGTAACCGATCATGCTGCTGAGCCTCCCTAACTCGCTCTGGAATTTCTGATTCGAGAAGTAACTGAGTCTCAGCTTGTGCAGTGCCAGCATAAGAAAAAGAGATGCCCAAACGCTCAAAATAAGCAACAAGACAACCTAGAGTAGGGGGTGTCTCCTTGCGGCTAAGAGCATCCGCAACCACATTCGCTTTGCCTGGATGGTACTGAATAGTGATATCATAGTCATTAATCAGTTCTAACCACCTTCTTTGCCTTAAATTTATATCCCTCTGAGTAAAGATGTATTTGAGACTCTTATGATCAGTAAAAATATCACAAGACTCCCCATATAAATAATGCCTCCTGATCTGAAGAGCAAACACAACAGCGGCCAACTCTAGATCATGGGTAGGGTAATTCTGTTCATGCTTCTTCAGTTGCCGAGATGCATAGGCCACAACTCTGCCATCCTACATCAGAATGCAACCAAGACCCACTCAAGATGCATCAGAATAGACGGTGAAGCGTCTTCCAGGCTCTGGTAAAATGAGAATAGGAGCAGATACTAATTTTTCCTTAAGAGTACAAAAACTGCGCTCACAATCATCCGTCCACTGAAACTTCACACCCTTTTGCGTCAATCGAGACATCGGCTTGGCGATGGTAGAAAAATCTCTCACAAAACGACGATAATACCCAGCAAAACCTAAGAAATTTCTCACTTCTTTCACACTAGATGGCCTTTGCAAATTCACCACGGTGGATACCTTGCTTGGATCAACAGAAATACCATCAAAACTAATGACATGGCCAAGAAACCCCACTTCTGAGATCCAGAATTCACACTTCTTCAATTTTGCATAGAATTGGTTCTCCCTAAGAGTTTGGAGCACTAGCCACAAATGATGTTCGTGCTCTTCTTCAGTTTTGGAATAAATTAAAATGTCGTCGATGAATACCACCACGAAATCATCAAGATATTCATGCAACATATTATTCATCGACTCCATGAAAATGGCAGGAGCATTAGTTAGTCCAAAGGACATAACTTTAAACTCATAATGCCCATACCTCGTGGAAAACGTCGTCTTTTCGATATCTTGCTCATGCACATGGATCTGATTATACCCAGACTGCAAATCGATCTTCGAGAATACTTTGGCTCCCTTTAGTTGGTCAAACAGATCCTCAATGCGTGGCAATGGATATTTGTTCTTGATAGTGACTCGGTTGAGCACACGATAATCGATGCACATGCGCCAACTCTTGTCTTTCTTCTCTATGAATAGCGCAGGAGCTCCCCATGGCGAGGCACTATGCTGGATCAACCCCTTTGACAACAAGTTATCCAGTTGCATTTTCAGTTCCTCTTGAAACGGTATGGCCAACCGATATGGAGATAAATAAATAAGTTGAGTGTCCGGGACGAGATCAATACGGAATTCCACCTTCTGCTTAGGAGGCATTCCCGGCAACTCAGCAGGAAACACATCAGGAAAATCACGCACCGTTGGAATCTCCTCAATACGCACCGAAGAACTAGGCTTCTCGGAAAGTGTCAACAGTACACCGGTTTTCAAAACTTCGTGACCAGAAAATAAGCTTGCTAGTAGAAAAAGAGAATGCGATGGTGCATTGCCCTGAAATACAATCTCTCCTCTAGACGGAGTCTGCAAGGTGACAGTCTTCCAGAAGCAACAAATCCTAGCCCGATAACGGTATAACTAGTCCATACCCAGAATCACATCAAACAAGTCTAACTGAATCACTATCAGATTGGCAATAAAATCTTCCCCATCAACAGAAACCACACAACCAGGACATACCGTAGAGCTAGCAACAATACCCCCCGGTGATCTGACAACCACGGATTGAGAAACCCTCTGCATACCCAGACCAACCCTTGTGGCGAAGGCTAGCGACACGAATGAGAAAGAAGCTCCAGAATCAAATAAAACAAAAGCATCATGAGAATCAACAAATATAGTACCTGTTACCACATCTGGACGGTTCACTACATCTAGGGCGGGTAGAGCATAAGTAACTGGGGGCGGTAGGTTGGCAGGAGCACCTACGTCCTGATGAGGCTGAGCAGACTGGGGTGCAAGAAGCTGAAGTGGTGCTGCTGGTGGAAACTGCCAGAAAGGATACGGTGGTGCCCAGGGAGAAACAGACTACGAAGCTGAAGAAAACTGTGGTGCGGGTGCAGCTGCCAAAGCATGCATTGTTCCTCGCGAAGAAGCGGCTGGAGACGAGGCCGATGTCGAAGCAGGTACTGGCTCCCACTTAATAATGCTATCAGGATTCACCCGGGACACCTTCTCCTTATGGCCCATAGCATTACAGTAGCGGCACAGCCCATTCCAGCTGCACTCTGCTGCCCGGTGGCCCTCACCACACTTGAAACATTTCATGCCCTGACCTGGCATCGGACGCATCGCAAGAGGAGCAAAAGAGGATCGCGGCTCATTAGCCGACCTTGATTGATTAGCCTTCGAAAAAGAACGCTGACCCCTGTCGGTACAATAAATACTAGGGTATTAGTAGTCCTAAAGAAGGCCAAGCGAGGACCCCACGCTTCAGGTGGGTGATCAGGCCCCAGCGCGTGGGCGAGCTCCTCAGCGCACCAAGCGAGGGCCCCACGCGTCAGGTGGGCGATCAGGCCCCAGCGCGTGGGCGAGCTCCTCAGCGCGCCAAGCGAGGGCCCCACGCGTCAGGTGGGTGATCAGGCCCCAACGCGTGGGCGAGCTCCTCAGCGTGCCAGGTGAGGGCCCCATGCGTCAGGTGGGCGACCAGGCCCCAGCGCATGGGCGAGCTCCTTAGAGCGCCAAGTGAGGTCCCCACGCGTCAGGCAGGCGACCAGGCCCTAGCGTGTGGGCGAGCTCCTCAGCGCGCGAGAGGCCCCCTCACTGGTAGGTGGGGCCCGCGCGGCAGGAAGTGTCCTGAGGAGAGTCTTTTGGGCGAAGGCTCTCCCCCGCTGCGAAGGACAGGAGCATAAAATGCGACATCACGCGCGGATGGACCGAGGAAGAGATGATTATCGCCACAGTGACCTCTGCAGGTCTGACCAACTGTCACTATGGCTCTGCGAAACTGACCGGCAGAGAGAGCTTACCATCACCAAGTTGGCAGCCCGCGTCAGGCGGTGGGAGCAGCGCCCCGCCTGTCAGAGACCACTTGCGGAGCGCGCGTGCACAGCGCTGCTCGGTGCCCAAGCTGCACATTTTCGTCTCTCCGGTCTTGTCTTCCAAGTCTCGTCAGTGTACTGTACTACCACCCCCTTTGCTCTCTCCGCCAATTCCCGGCATGTATAAAAGGAGAAGAGAGAGAAAGGAGGGGAAAAAGAAGCATTCTGTACCCATTTTCCACACAACCACAATACGAAAAGAGCTAAGGCTCGGCAGGAGTAGGACTATTACCCGTCAGGTGGTCTGAACCTAGGTAATGTCCGTGTGTCGCTCCTCGCTGCGCCCGACGCTCAAATCGGATCAAACTCGAGCTGATCGGCTAGCAGAGTAGAAATCTGATAGGGGTGTGATTCGCTGTGGTTGAGCGAAGAACATGCCGTCAGTGGCGCGCCAGGTAGGGGGCGCTAGCATCGGTCCACGTTCTTCGACCTTTTTTCAGGCAGCAATGGCGGATCAGCTAAATTAGGGAGGGGAAACGAAATCAGTTCACCTCGCCCACTTTTCACGTCAGTCTTTTAGTCCTCCCCAGCGAATTCCGCCGCTAGGGTTCTTCTCCGTCGCATCCTCCGCCGCCACCATCTCCGATCCACCATGGCTCCCCCATCTCCCGACCCCTCGAAAGTAGTAAGGAGCGGCAAGGAGTGGATGAAGTCCATTACGACCGAGCGGAGACTACAAAAGCTTGTCTCAATTGGCGTGCTCCCCTCCGAAGACTTCGCCTCGTGGCGCGCCGCCGCCGGGTCCTGCCCCACCCCTCGCTCCGATGAGGTAGTGGTATTTGAGTCCTTCCTCCGCGGCTTCGGCCTTCCTTGTTCTCCTTTTTTTCGAGGATTGCTGTACTTTTACGAAATCAAGGCTTCTCACTTGAACCCCAATTCCATCTTTCAAATTGCAATCTTTACCCACATCTGTGAGGCTTTTCTTGAAATCGCTACTCATTTCAACCTCTTCTGATATCTCTACCTCCTTAAGCCCTTTCCCAACAAGACTTCTCCCAAAGCCGCAGGCGGTGCGGGTTTTCAACTGCGGGAAGGGGTTAGGAAATTTTATTTTGATCTTCCTCTAAGAACCTCCAACAAGGGTTGGCACTCAGAGTGGTTTTATTGCGCCAATTCTCCACCAGTCCTTCCTTCATTCTCTAGAGAGTGCCCCACAGTCCATCCCTCCTGATATTCTCCTCTTGCCGATGGCGAAGGAAGCCAAGTAAAGGAACTTCTTGCCCTCCTTAACAGATTGAAATCTGCTGGGCTAAACGGCATTGGCGTAGTCTAGAACTACACCTTACGCCGTGTC
Source organism: Raddia distichophylla (assembly GCA_005191435.1). Classification (NCBI taxonomy): domain Eukaryota; kingdom Viridiplantae; phylum Streptophyta; class Magnoliopsida; order Poales; family Poaceae; genus Raddia; species Raddia distichophylla. The sequence goes on from SPJY01035202.1 coordinate 3,302,437, forward strand.
CAGCCCATCAAGGAGAGGGTGCATCTCGCCTTTGAGTACACAGGGCCTCAAGACGCCACTCGGGAAAGCGAGGACCCAATTTCGCAGAAGGAAGTTGCCAGCTGAGTGGCCGAGCTCTTCCTCCCGGGCTCAAAGATAGTCCACACCGATTGCCCGAGCGCATATCGCCTATCATATCCTCCTCCAGCGGTAAGCGAAAAATTCTTTTCAACTTAGCCGTGGTTTTTCGGAATGGCATTGCAATTGACCTGATCCAATATTTGCGCAAGGACACGCGGCATTCTTCACCTATCCAGTCCCAGAGGCCCCGAGCCACAAGGAGGCACCGCGCAAGCGTCCTGCAGAGGACTCGGCTGATGTTCCTCTGGCCAAAAAAGGCAAAGGGGTTGCTTCGGGGGACTCGGACTAAGATGATGATGAAGACAACGTCCCGCTCATGCGCCGCCGTCGCCCAGCGCCGAGGCTGCCTTCGGTTCCAGACGAGCCGCAACCAATCCCTCCGTCTCCCCGATCCGCTGGCCTAGAGGTCGCATCAGGGGTGGAGAAGCCCTCCGGCTCCAGCCCGAGTGATCCAGGCATCCGAATTGGAATCAAGTTTATTCCATCACGAAGGTATTCCCTCACAATTCTGTCCCTTCACAATTTGCAAAGGAGGTAGTGTCTTGAAAAGTCTCCAAATATTTATAGGAAACCCGTCATGGATGACATGCCGAGCTCACGCGGCACCAAGATGCCGGTTCCAGCACCTCCAAAGTCCAATCGCCAAGCCGAGCCCAAATCAGCAAAAGACTCGACTCTGCGTGAAACACCTCACCAGGATTCCGGTCCATCTCCTGCTACCCACCAATCCTCGCCGACGAAGAGGAAAATCCCGGCCCCGGCTCCAGAGAGCTCGGAACCAGAAATCGAGGAAATTCTGCGCCCCTCTGCCAAAGCCAGCGCTCCACCCCTCCGATTAAAATGGGGGAAGGAGATGGAAGGCTACGAGGTCGGTGATGAGAAGGAGGCCGAAGAATGGGAGGTATTGGAAAACATGGCAAGGGCTCAAGCTGAGATGTTCAAGGTAAAGCCCTTTTAAGCCTTAAATCCCCGCTTTGCACAAGGGAATCCCACTGATCTACCCTTTTTCCATGCAACGCACGAAAGAGAGGTCGAGACAAAAATCCATGTGCATGCAGAGAGCGGTAGGCGAGCTGAAATCTCGCGATGAGTTCGACAACGCGTTATACGCGGTTAAGTCGCAGTACCGCGGCAGGATCGAGAAACTTCAACAGGAGAACCCCGAACTCCGATTCTGCCACGTAGAAGAATCTAATACCATCCGAGGTATATATCCCAGAATAATACTAAACCTTTATGAAAAAATGCTCCTTGAATGATAGTCTTTAAGGCTTGCCTTTGAATGAAGCATTGGAGGCGAGGCAGAAGGCCATGGAGGAAGCATCGGAGGCGAAGTAAAAGGCCATGGAGGAAGAGGTCTTCCAAGCCAGCACTCAAGCCGAAAGGTTGGCTAAAGAACTGGAAGGTAACTTCCCACCACTGACTCTCCCTAGCTCAGCCCCGCTGAAGCCCTAGTAATTTATGACGTCCGACTGGTTGTACAGATTACCGGCAGAAGACCAAGGCACAATTCCAAGTTTTTGATGAAAAAGTGAAATCTGCCTACGAGCTTCGCAACCGTGCTCTGACAGGGATAGCTCCAACGCTCCAGTACCTTTACCCCGAAGATGAGCTGCAGTCAGACCCCGAGATCTTCGTGGCCTGGCTTGATGATATTCCTGCACGAATCAAGACCTTCTCACGGGAGGCGGCGATGACATGCGCTAGCCAAGGCCTTGCTATCGCAGAGTCAAACTTCCCCCGCCTGGACCTCGAGGCCGTGAGAGAAGGATTTGCATGCACTAAGGAAGAGGCCACCTCTCTGATGAAACAAGTTCGCCCGATTGCTGACAATTTGGCCAAACACTTATCTTTGTAGTTGCACTTAATGCTCGAACGTTTGATTGATCCTCAATACTTTTGATCTTGTTTATCCGAGTATTAAGTTTTTTTTATCCTCTTTCATGTAACGCGTCTGCCGACTGGTCCAGCCCCCGAGTGCCTGGAATAAGCACTTCGCTTTCTCCCCGTGCACATACCGAGTAGCTAAACGCTGTCTTTGACAAGTACACGCGCCATTACTCAAGAATTTTCATAATACTCAAATTCGATCAAAACATGTAGAGAGAAAGCAACTTTTACTGATAGGATAGGGTGCGGTTGACTGCGTGCACTATTTAGTGTAGCCCCCGACTTACTGCTTAGTCGTTTACGGCCAAGTAGCAAGTCAAAAAAGGAGACTAATTACACAATGCTTGAATACAAGATTTTAAGAGTAAAAACGATGTAGCTGCTCGATGTTCTAGGTGTTAGGCACCTCCGATCCGTCTTCACGTTTTAGCCGGTAAGCCCCCGGGCGTGTCACTTCATCGATCACATAGGGGCCTTCGCAAAGTGGGGGAGAGTTTATGCTCGTGCTTCTGATTCCTTCGGAGGACCAGATCTCCTTTAGAGAACGCACGGCCCCGTACGTTGCGCAGATGATTGTGACGTAAGCCCTGTTGGTACTTTGTCGACTGGATCATTGCTGCTTCCCTGGCTTCCTCGAGTTGATCAAGGTCTTCGTGTCTTGTTTCATCCGACTAGTTATCGTCGAAACCGCCCTGTTTTGTTCTTTTTCTGCACCAGGACCGGGTTCGCCAACCACTCGGGATGATACACCTCCTTGACGAACCGTGCCGCCAGCAGCTTGGTGATCTCTTCCCATATGGCGTCCTTCCGATCAGGCGCAAATCTTCGGAGGCACTGTTTAATTGGCTTCGCCTTTTCATCGACGTGGAGAGAGTGCTCAATCACCTCCCTCAGAACACCAGGCATGTCCAAAGGCTTCCAAGCGAACACGTTCTGGTTTGCCCGAAGGAAAGTGACAAGTGCGTCTTCCTATTTGCTGTCGAGCCCTGTCCCAATCACGGCTGTTTTGGCCAGATCAAACGGGTCCAACGCTATCTTCTTAGTTTCTTCGGCTGCTTGGATGGATGTTCTGGCCTGCTTCTTGGCGGGGATATCCCATTCCTCATGAACAGATGCCACCTCCAGTCGGATCTTTTCCATCTCGGCAGATGAGTCCAATGCCTGCGCCATCTCGCAACTTTCGCTGTCGCAAAGCAGGGACTGTTAACGTCACCAGGGGTGGTGATTACACCGTTGGGACCTGGCATCTTTAAGACGAGGTAGGTGTAGTTGGGAAACATCATGCATTTGGCGATCCCCGGTCTTCCCAAGATGACATGATATACCGTCTCGAAATCAGCCACTTCAAAGCTCAAACTCTCGGTCCGATAATTGTCCTTGGTCCCAAACGTGACGGGCAAAGAGATCTGTCCGAGTGGTATCGCGGACGTCCCGGGGATTACCCCGTGGAAAGGAGATGACCCCTGCCGTAGTTTGAAACGAGGAATATTCATCTGGTCCAGGGTCTTGACGAAAATGACGTTAATCCCGCTCCTGCCATCGACCAGAACCCTCTTCAACTTGTTCCTTCGCACGACCGGATCTAACACCAGAGGATACCTCCCGGGAAAGGCAATCCGGTCTGGGTGGCCCGATCGGTCGAAGGTAATGGGCACCTCAGACCAGCGCAAGTACTTTGGGGCCGTGGGCATGATAGCGTTGATCTCCCGAGTAGTAAGCTTTTGCTTCCGCTTGGACTCGTATGCATCAGAGCCCCCGAATATGTAGCTGATCTCGCGCTCGGCATCGTGGTAATCTCCGTCTGGCTTCTTGCCGTGACCGCTCTTGGCCGCCGGCTGCTTCGAGTTCTCGGCGAATTTCTGCAGAATAAGGCAGTCCTTTTCAGAATGTTTTCCTCGCGTATGAAAAGGACATACTGAGTCCATAACCTTGTTGTAGTCGTTGTCGTTGGGGGGCTTAGGCCGATTGCGCTCCATGTTGGCGACCATCTCGTCCCCCTTGCGCTTCTTATCCTTGGGTTTGCCCTTCTCATCGTTAGGCTTCTTCTTGGAGCCTCCGTCGTTGCCGCCACGGTGATTCATGATGGCTTCCTCGGCGTTGGCCTCCTGGTCCGCCATAGTGAATATGGCCTTGAGATTACACGGGGTCCCGAGTCATCTGCCTAATTAACTCATCGGATTTGCATCCGGCGAAGAAGGCATCGATGACCGTTTGTTCCGAAATATCCCGGATCTCGTTCTTCTTCTTGGTAAAGCGCTTGATGAAGTCACAAAGAGTCTCGTTCTTGCGTCGATATAGTTGTTCAATCTCCCATCTCCCCGCGGGCCTTTCATAAGTCCCTTGGAAATTGGCGATGAACTATTCCTGGAGGTCGTCCCAAGACTCGATTGAGTTCTCCGGGAGTCTTGTAAGCCAGGTCTTGGCAGTTGGGGTCAAAGCGACTGGCAAATAATTTGTCATGACGTTCTGATCACTCCTGCCGTGCTGACTGCTAGGGCATAAACCTGCAGCCAGTTATTTGGATCCCTCTCACCATCAAATTGATCGATGCCTTTGAGGTTAAAACCATCCGGCCAAACCACTCGATGAAGATCCGAGGTGAAGGCCCGAATCCCCTCCAACGGTCGTGGCCGCCTCCGCCTCGGGGATCTGCTACGATGTGCCCATGGCGGGTCTTGACGACGCTCATGGCGGTGGTCACGCCGACTGGCGATGCTCTCGGCTTGATCATCAATGCACCGGCTGTGATGGCTATGAGAGTTTTGCTCGCCGTCGATGCGCTCCCGCCGCCTGGCTTCAATGTCCTGACGAAGGTCATGGCCGGCCGTCTGGCGAGAATTGCCGGCTGCGGAGGCATGAGCCCTGCTCCGATTGGGCGTAGAACGGCTGCGAGCCGATGCGGTCGGAGCCAGATGCGCCTCGTTTTGTTGAATGGCAGCCATCTCCACAATGGCCGTCGCTCGAGCGAGAGTCTGGACAAGCGGGCTGTCTTCCGGAAGTTGCGGCACGATGGTCTCAACAAGAGTCTTCGAGGTGACGATGTTCGCCTGGGGGGTTGTGTAGACGTCCTGATCTCTTAGCTTTACCGCGCGAAGCTTATTCTGGACGTCGCGGCTGCGGATGCAAAACTGACGTATGCGGTCTTGGTCCTCCACTCGGCGTGAGTCCAGATCCGCCGCGGCAGTGGTGGTCTCCTCGTATCTGACTAGTGGAGAGGCTAGGTGGTGATCTCTCGTGCCAAGGACGAAAACTTCGCGATAGTTACGGACCTCAGTGCTCTCATCAGACTCAGAGTCAGTTAGAGAGGCTGACTTTTTCGCTCTGTCCAATGGGTTGGCCAGTATTGATGACACCCACAAACATAGTCGGATCTGATCGAATAAGTCCGACTGGATCCGATGCACTCCCCGACTGGTTATCTCCTGCCCAAATCTCGGAGGAAATATGTGCGAGAGTTGAAGCAGAGTTCTCGAGTCCGAAGGGAAATCCAGCCAGTGGCGTTAAGTTGTCGTCGGGCAGGATAGAGTTCATGCCCGAGCGGTTGAGCCCGCCGAGTCCTTTTTCGTCTTCCTCGGGGAGAGGTGCGAGGTCGAACAGCGAGCAGGTCATTCCGCCGAAGGTACTTGCCAAATTCTCCAAGCCAACGGGCAATGGGTCCCATTGATTGCGTGTACCTTCTTGTGATGAGATCTCTCCGGGAGAAAAGAGATGAAGATTACCGACGCTGTCGGCGATGAAGTCCAGGGTGCCAAAGCGAAGGGACTGCCCCAGCCTCATGGCGACCTGCGGCGATCTTGAGGAAGCCATCTAGCTTGAGAAATGATCTTGACGCTGCCCCCTACCTGGCGCGCCAACTATCGACTGACGGTTAACTGGGTGTTACCGTCGGCAATGAATTTGTACGAGGGGGTGTTAGCAAGAACCAAACTAGATGGTAGCACAAGACAGGAAATTTATACAGGTTCGGGCCCTCAGCTCCGAGGTAATACCCTACTCCTGTGCTCTGAGATTATGGTTGATCAAGATGCGAGATGCAAGATAACCAAGGTGATGATGTGGTGTTGAGAACCTATGAGATGATGATGATGATCTACGGCCTCTACCCCGTCCCTTTATATAGTGCAAGGGGAGATAGAGTTACATGATAGCACGTGATACACGGTACCTAATTCTGTTATGCCGTTACATGATATGCAGGTATTGATCTCCTAATTACATAGAGCTTAATCATACCATCGGGAACTTCCTTGATGCTCAAGCAAATCGTAATCCGAGTGGTCCTTAATTATCCAATCAGCCGACTTAAATCGCCCCCCATCTGTTCCCTTATGGGCCTTCTTGAGGATACCCGGAGCCCATGTAATCCACACGCACCACAGGTGCGCTTCCATCGCTAGTTTTAAACAAAGGGACAGGGAAATAGGTCAAACCTTTAATAGGTTTTGAAGTTTGAACAGCTAACTAGCCACTTTGCATTTGAAAGAGACACATTCTCATATAGCACGAGAAACGGAAAGATTTATATATGAAAGAAATATGTAAAAGTCAACTTAGTATTGTCGGTCCCATTACATAACCCTTTTTGGAACATTTTTATTTCACGGGTTCATCATATCTTGGCGACTTTGGACTGCTTGAACGTAATCGTTCGGAAAAGAGGGGACAACAAGGACAGTTGCTAGCTTAATGAATAATGACTAGCTATTGTCACTATAGGAAAACGAAGTGTTTTCGTCGGTCCATATTAATTTCGTCGGTTTTAGAAAACCGACGAAAATAAGGTTGTAATTTCGTCGGTTTTAGAAAACCAACGAAAATAAGGCTATAATTTCGTCGGTTTTCTGAAACCGATGAAAATAGAGCTTTATTTCCGTCGGTTCCGGCCGACGAAAACACTTGCGCATCAACTCCCAGCCTCACACTTGCGCCTCAATTCCCCAAAGTCGAGCCCCTACGACTCTCCCCCGACTCGAGAGCCGCCGCCGCCTTCGCTGGCCCCCTCCCTCTCCCTCTCCGGCGGCCTTGTGGGAGGAGAGAGGGAGGGGACCCGAGCCCGTCCTCCCTCTCAGGTCTCCCCCTTCCTCTCTCCCTCTCCTCTCCTCTCCCGTTCTCCTCGTCTTCCCCCCTTCCTCCGTCGTTTTGGCCAAGGTTCTCCTCTCCTTCACGGCGGCTCGCCGGCGTTGAGGGGCCCAGAGGTGAGCTAGACGCCGGGTTTTGGTGGAGGAGGTGGATGGTGAGCTCGAATCTGGAGAGGATTGGATCTAGATCTACGTTTTTAGGTGTAGCTGTTAGGGTTTGCTATGGTGTGGCGGCGGCGGCGGCGGCGGGAGCCCCAGCTTCGTGCTCAACCAGGTACGCGCGCTTTCTCCTGTAGGTTTGGGAATGTTTAGTCTGGCTCTATGTAATGCTCTAGGTTTTCGTCAGGACTGCTGATAGTTCTTCAAATGTTGCTTATGCAGCTGTAATTTGACACTTGGTTTTTTATAAGATTTTTATCCTCTGCCTGGAATTAGGATAGTTTCTTAAATTTGTAAGGGATGTGGTGATGCGGAGCTGAGCATTAAATTAAAGTTATGTGTTTTTCAGTTCAGCTATCATCATTTAGGGATTAGTTTGGATGTTGAGCTATGATGCTCTGGTAAATTTCTGATTATGCTGTTAAAGGAATCTTCTATATTTCGTGGAATCACAGAAACATAAGGCTGGAAAATAAACAAACCACCAGGTCCACTACACTATATACTAATGTTGTTATAATGGTGAAGCTAAATGATAGACTGTTGAAAATTGAAATGTGGCGATCAGATGA
>SPJY01035202.1:3310354-3505488 GCA_005191435.1 Raddia distichophylla
GCATCGGCCATGTTAATGCTGCGGGGGCCGTGTGAAGGTATGCTAGACGGTGTCATCGCTGTGTCACCACAGGTAGAATCTACCGACATAGCCTTGGAATCCGATAGATCTAAACCGTCGTAAAGATCATCGGTTCCGTAGTCATCGTCAATGACGGGAGTGCGATCTGAGGCTATCTCCGCCATATAGGCAGAGACCTCTGTCCCAGATACGGAAAGTGTTCGAGACCGAACAGATCGATCTGAACTGACAGGGGATGAGACATCCTGTCCTTCTGAGTCGTAGCCCTCAGGAAGCATCTCTGTATCGCTTACAGAGTTCGACATGCTCGATCTGTGTGTCCCCACGGTCGGCGCCAGCTGTCGATGGTTGGGATATTGACCCAAGTCAACCAAGGTTCTTCAGGGAGGAGATAGGAGACACGCCGAACAACCACAAACAGCAACGAACAGGAGACAGGGGTTTTTATCCTGGTTCAGGCCTCTCGGGAGAGATAACAGCCCTACGTCCAGCCTTTCTTTATATCAAAGAGGATTACAAGGTGAAACTCGACGAGATCAGCAGGTCTCGGTGAGCAGTATGTGACAATGCGAAATCTATCGGCCAGGGTCCTCTAAACGCCATAGGGGCCCTGTTTATATAGTGCAGACAAACCGACCTACCGAGGGAATATCGGGCCGGGCTAACTATGAGATCGTAACGAACTCATACATGCCAAATACAACCTACGCTAGATAAGGTAATCTCCAAGTCTTGGGGATCACGACTCCTATTCCAATCCGGGAAACCACGTCCGGGTCTTCACGTAGTCGCGCAGAACTCTTGTTCGAGACGGACTCAAACAGGATCCCTTGGCCGTTACGCGCCGTGCTAGCCGGGAGGCTGTTCGGCAAGGTGCATATGGGCCAGATAGAACCTTCCAGGGAGCTAGGCCCTGGCAGGCTGTTCGATTGGGCCGTCAGGGAGTGGGCCATGGCAATAGGCGGTAATTTTATCCCCGACAGTAGGACTAAATAACTATTCGGTGGCAGAGAAAAATTTACGGCGAGCTGCGCGGGCGGGACCAACCTGGGCGTTGCCATGCGCCCACATCCCGCAGACTAACAGCACGAGACGTGGCTAGATGCAGTTGATTAAATTTCCAATTAAACTTCTGATTTTTGTATAAAATTCAAACAGTGTTCAAAATGCGTGGAATAAATTTCATAATTCTTCTAAAATCGAGAGCAACCCATTTTAAATACTTTTTAAATTTTTTGATTTTTTTTCACTTTTTTATTTTTTTGATGTGAAACTAGGAGAATGCACTTATGAAACTTACACATATACTAGCGAAACTTGACTGTGTGCTGTTGCAACTTGGCCGTGTGCTGATGAAATCAGATGAAACTTAGATGAAACTTCGATGTAACCTGATAAAACTTGTTTTAAACCTGTTGAAACTTGAATTAACCTGATGAAACTTGAAGAAACTTGTATGAGACCTGTTGAAACTTGATGAAACTTGCATTTAACCTTATGAAACTTGACAGTTCGGCAAGTTTAACGAATATAAAATCTAAGTTTCAGTAGGCAAAACTCAAGTTTCACCAAGTGAGTTTGAAGAGTTATATGGCAACATATATCTTGTTTTGTTCGTAAAAATACGAGGAACACGTTGGTGCAAACGGTTTGTGGATTGGAGCATCCGGTTAAAAATTATGGTCACTAAAAGAAAAAAATATTGTGGGACCCACCCAGCATGCAGCGCAGTATGTTCCTACGCGTTTCGCGCGTAGCGCGCGCGAGTTTGGACCGCGCCGGACGTACGGCCTCCAGCGTTTCCGAAATTTTACCCTATTTTAAAACAAAGGGACAGGGAAATAGATCAAACCTTTAATAGGTTTTGAAGTTTGAACAGCTAACTAGCCACTGCGTTTGAAAGAGACACATTCTCATATAGCACGAGAAACGGAAAGATTTATATATGAAAGAAATATGTAAAAGTCAACTTAGTATTGTCGGTCCCATTACATAACCCTTTTGGAACAGTTTTATTTCACGGGTTCATCATATCTTGGCGACTTTGGACTGCTTGAACGTAATCGTTCGGAAAAGAGGGGACAACAAGGACAGTTGCTAGCTTAATGAATAATGACTAGCTATTGTAAAGTCTGAATTTTCTTTTCAACTTATTTGTTTATTATTATCTACCCATTTGCTTATTTTTACTTTAGAAAGTACATATATTTTAATATTTTGTTTTTTTATCTAGAAGATTAATCATGAAGCTCTACAAAATAAGTCAAAACGAAGTGTGTCGGATCCTCCAAACGAAGTGGGCAGTGGGCTGGCTCACTCGGACCCATTGGTATTGCTAGCCCTCTCTGAACTCAAATCGTAGGCACAAAGATTGAAACCAAGTGTCAATTAGTACTATAATATGTCTTCAAAAGTTATGATCTCTGCATATATATTCTTAAAGAATAGGCGTGGAACTCACTGTGCCTCCGTGGGCTGGGCCGCTGGGGGAATACTTGAAGTCTGAGATCGGCAATGGCACAGCAGTAGAATACGTTTCCATGTTACAAACTGTGCATACAAATGTTTGTTTCAGATTACAAGCCATAACAGGTCCATTAGAATGAAATCATTTTATATTTTTAGTTAGCCTTTTTACATTCTTTCTTTTCCAAGACATGAGACAAGCATGCATGGGTCTTGGAGCGATTGTATCAACTTCATATAGGCCATGTTCTTTTCAGCTTATCAGCTTAACGGCTTAACAGCTTAACGATTTATCTATGTTCTGAAAAAGCATATAATTTGAATTTTTGAGTCCGTTTTTCGCTGTTTTGAAGGTGCCTTCTAACGTTTTAAAAAGCAAGTCAAATGAAATGGATCCAAATCTCGAGACTATCTCGAGAAGCTCTCGAAATTTAGTCATTTCAGCCGTTCAGCTGTTCAGCCGTTCAGATTAGCTCAAAAGAATAGGACCATAATTGTCTAAAATCAATAAAGATTCCTTTATCTAAAAAATGAAAAAGCAAGATTAATTAACTATGTAGCATATTTTGGTTTGTTTTAGGCCTTGTACATTTCATCTTAGCGTAGTGTAGCGTTTCACTGTAACAAAATTTGCCTTTTTTATATAGCCTATATGGTATAATATTTTGTAATTAATTTTTCTGACTTTAGTTAGTTCTCTCAAAGATTCTAAAACTAGTTAAAATTATATTTTTAGAATATTTAAACCTCTTTTCAAAAACTCTTAAATTTCGCTATAGCAAAACGCTACGCTATGCTAAACTGAAATGTACAAGACCTTAGCCAAACTAGCGAAGTATTAATGAATATGGCCAGAAAAGTTCTTGGCACAAACCACGAAATCCAAACTCTCTATAGAAGTTAAACAAAAAAAAAATGTTATAAAGATATTGTGTGGCCACGTCAGGGTTAACCACGGCATCAACCACATTGGATTGTCAAAGAAAAAGTTGCCCTAGCATTTGGTGGCGTAAGGATTTACGTCAATGCAAGATCACAAACGATATCAGGAGACATAATTTTTGATAACTCAGTTTAGCTTTCGTTTACATCTGCGAGGCTCTGATTATGTGCGCTCCTCCCCAATCCATAATACCGTAGCATACCGGCTGTCCGGGTCACGGCCACATGGTGGCCACTGACCCCCTCAGACCTAAGCTACTATTATGCAGTCATTGTCATGGGTTACACCAGCACTGCCCCTCTTTATAGAGGTCTAGATAGAGTCCGACTGCTACTCTAAACAAACCCTGCCTATTATAACCACTTCACAACCTTCCCGAATGCCTTCCCTTCATGACTAACACAATTGTTCAATCCTGAACACCAATCGCTGTTTTTCAGATAGGATTTATGTCAATGCAAGATCACGAACAACACTAGGAGACACGATATTTGGCAACGCAGTTCAGCTTTCACATACATGTGCACAGCTCTAATTATGTGCGCTCCTCCCCGATTCATAATAGTGAATCATACCAGTTGTCCGAGTCATGGCCACATGGCGGCCGCCGACCCCCTCAGACCTATGCTACTGTTATGCAGTCGTTGTAATGGGTTACACCAAGGTTAACCCCTTTTATATAGTGGATGCCTGACTAGATTCCGACTCTTACTCTAAACCAACCATGCCTATCACAACACAGAGTCCAATTGTAACAATCCTCATACACATATTTGGCATAAAAGCTAAGAAACTCGTATTTATATAGGCTTCAATGCAGCTTTCCTAGCCTGCTAGCACGGTTGCCATGGGAGGTCTAGCAAGCATGGCACCTGCAGGGAGGACTACAGCTACACACCAGGATCAGCTTGCCCATGGCCATGTGCACCCAGAGGTGCAGACAGTACGGAGGCTTACTGAAGTGGTGGCGCGACGGCGAGGGACGGTGGCGAATCGGGCGCTACTGCTGCAGCTTTCTTCTCGACTTGGCGGCACTCCGGGCTCCTTCGGCGCAGCGACAAGGAGGAAGAGAGGAAGCGAGCGAGGGAGTGATGATGAAATGGATAAAGGCCACGGGATTGAACAAAGCTCGCCGGGGAGAAGCACAGGGCACGGCGTGGCGCAAGACAAAAGGAACGCGGCGCACAGGGCTTAATTTATAGGTCGAGACGTCTCTCTGGGACAGCTCGATCTTAATTTCGACGGGAGCAGCGATGCACAGTTGCTATTGTTCTACAGCGGCGGCGACGCGAAGGCTGGGCCAGACCACAGCAGCAGAGATGCGATGGCAGCCAGCGGCGGGACCGAGCTCAGGCGGAGGCAACGAGCATGGCTCATCACGAAGAGAACAGAGGGCTATAAATCCAACAGATAGAGAGAGAGGAGATGTTCTATTAAGAGGTGGATTTTCTCTTTTTGCTTGCTCTAGTAAAATTTAATTAAAACTTCTTCTCGAATCATAAATTATAGAAATTAATTTACATAGTTGGTCAGCAATGCTTAAAAGATGTTAACATTCACAAGGTTTAAAATGCACGATTCTTTTTATTCACCTAGTTGATATTTTCATTCATGATGCGCTATGACTTGATGAAGATGGTTCTTAAATTATTTTAATGCCATGTTTTTTGAAAAATTAACGTGTCAAATTTGTGTTTAAAATTTGGGATGTTACATTGGAGAATATGGTATCATCTTTAGCAGCTAGATAGTTGACGATGAAGCATTACTATTCATCAAACCAGCACTATTCGTGCATACTGCAGCCGGCCAAAACAACTGGAGCGTCCATTATGGGGTGTGCCATCCTGAACACTGCCGTTTGGAGTGGACATCCATGGAAGGTCATCCTCTGGCAAACCCAGGAAACATGTATATTTGTCGCGAGAATCCATTATGTATATGTGTACCAATCTAGCATGAAAAACAAGTGGTAACAGAAATAATATGATGCAAAAGTGTACGCACAATGGATTCTCCAACCTATTGGATAGCAGCAACCATGCTGAATGGCTCAAATTTCTTAATTCCCATGTCGAGTTAACTTTTGTACGAGAGACGACTCAAATTTCTATGTACGCTCTCTCTCCTCTATATTATTATCCATGGTAAACCTTATAGATTGTTTAAAAATGACTGAAGTGTATTATTGTGTATGTGCTAAGACCCTCTTTCATTCACGATTTTGTTCGGTTTGGTTTGGTTTAGCCAAAAGTTAAGAGCATCCATATCAGGCCCTGCACCCCGGCCGCTGTCAGTTGTGGTAATCCGCCTGTACGCCCGCCCTCCTCCTGTACGCAGTCAGCCCATTCGAATTTTTTTCCCGCGCTACAGTAAAATGGCGAGCCGGATGCAGGGCCTGATATGGATGCTCTAACAGCTTTTAAAAGAGACACGAAAAGGCTAAAGATTATTAAAAAAATATTTATTAGATCTTTAAAAAAAATTAGAAAGTTCTAAAAAAATTAATTATTACAAAATGTTATACTGGATGATCTGTATAAAAATAATAAATTTTAGTTCGATCAAACTAAACTCAAAACCGCGAATTAAAGAGAACCTAAATGTACGGTGTCTTGCTGCAAAGCTTTGCTTGCCGACTGAAAAAAGAGCCGAGGGACTAAATTAGGGCATCTTTGATAGCTTGTTTTAGTTTAGTTTTTGTTGAGATTACAACTTTTGTTATTTTTATATACACCATTCACTTTATTTTTTGAAAATAATTTTTTTATAACTTTGTAGGGTTTTTCTCAAAGAACACAAAAATATTTTTTTAATAATTTATTTAACCTTTTCATACCACTTTCAAAGATGATCAAATTTTTTCAATAAAAACTAAACTAAAACTAAACAAGTTATCAAAGAGGGCCTTAATCACTTGATTCACTTGATTGTGCATGGACTAGAATAGTACAGATGTATTATTTTGTTTAGTTAGTTTTGGGCCCGCGGGTGGGGGTTGATCGAGGAGAAAGAGCCAAAGAGGTACGCTCCCCCCAGATCTATAAAAATAAAACCAGAGGTACGCTCCCCCCAGAAAACTCGATGCGTGTATGTACTGCTGCACTGTTCATGCAACAGTACTCTTGCGCCCATCCCCACGCCTCCACCCTCCGCCGGGGCGCGCCGCCTCCACCGCCGGCCTCCCCGCTCCTCCACCGCGCCGCCTCGGACTCCCCGCGCCGCCTCCCCTCCTCCCCCGCTCCGGCCTCCTCTCCTCCACCGCGCCGCCTCCTCCTCCCCGCGCCGGCTTCCCCTCCACCGCGCCTCCTCCGCCTCCCCTCTCCATTTCCCCTCCTCCACCGCTACGCCACCTCCGCGTCCCCGCGCCGGCCTCCTCTCCTCCCTGAGGCGGCGAGGCCTCCCGCCTCCGCCGTGCCGCCTCCCGTGCATCCGCACGGGGCTGTCATCTAGTTACATATATATGTTGTTCTGAATTGGCATCGCTCGAGCTGAAGCCATGGCTCTCATCAAGTCCATTGCTGACGAGGGGTGGGAAGAGGTAAGGTTCATCAATGGCTACGCCTATCACGTTGGTGTCCTCTCCTTGCTCATCAGGGGGTTTAGCATCCTGATGGTTTCGTGGACCACCGTCGTTCTCCTCGGCGGCTTCGTCCCCATGCTGGGGAAGAAGGACTTCTGGTGCCTCACCGTGATTTTGGTCGCCCAGACACCAGGGTTAGTCTCCTAAACATATAGCTGAAGCATCATTACTGACTCATGGGTCTTGGAGCGATTGTATCAACTTGATATAATTGTCTAAAATCAATAAATATTCCTTTATCAAAAAAAAAGAAAAGCATGCTTAATTAACTGTGTAGCATATTTTGGTTTGTTTAAAACCTTGCACATTTCATCTTAACGTAGTGTTGCATTTCACTGTAACAAAATTTGTCTTTTTTATATAGCCTATATGGTGTAATAATTTGTAATGATTTTTTCTGACTTTAGTTAGTCCTTTCAATGATTCTAAAACTATTTAAAATTAATTTTTTAGAATATTTAAACCTCTTTTCAAAAACTCTTAAATTTCGCTATAGTGAAACGCTACACTACGCTAAACTGAAATGTACAAAATCTTAGCTAAACTAACAGAGTATTATAGGCTATTTGGTTGCTTGCATCCAAGGAGTTTTGCATCGGAGATATAAAACTAGGGTGTTTGGTTGTCTTCTCACCCATCTGAACCAGACTCTCCAGATGCAATTACGCCCTTCGGAACGGACTCTAGAGATACGACCAAATTGGGCGTTTCCCCATAGCCAGGCTCCACGGATGCAGCAACACAACCACATGTGCAACACATTTATTTTATTTTTTCTATATCTTTTAATTAGTATTTTCGATTACCGAACCGATTTAAAAAATGGGTTATTGATATTTTTCGAACAAAACTAGACCACACTTTCTATATAAATTTCAAAAGTTTAAAATTTTCATTTTTGAATTTATTTATTTATGAGACTTTCTTTTGATTTTTTATTTTCGTATTTGATTTTTTTTTATTTTGATTTTCTAGAATTTATTTTTTAATATATTTCATCCCTCTTTTGAATTTCTCCATGCCTTTCTCTCCTTAGTGTAGTCAACCAAACAATATCTCAACGCAGCCTGTGCAAGCTCATACACCTAACCAAACAACAATCATTTGCATCATCTCAGCCTGGCTCCAACTAGCCTGGCTCAACTCATACAGCCTGGTTCAACTGAGAAGGCAACCAAATAGCCTATTAGTGAATATGGCCAGGAACGTTCTTGGCACAAACCACCAAATCCAAACTTTATATAAAAGTTAAATTCAAACTCATACACCAGGGCTGCAACCCTTTATATAGTAGAGGTCTAGATAGAGTCCGACTGCTACTCTAATCCAATCCTGTCTATTATAACAAAGAGTCCAATTGTAACCACCTCACAACCTTCCCGAATGCCTTCCCTTCAGATTCAACACAACTGTCCAATCCTGAACACTGACCTTTTTTTAAAGATATGAGTTCTCTCATTTTGGTAGTGTTAGGATTTACGTCAATGCAAGATCACGAACGACAACAGGAGACACGATGTTTGGTAACACCTACATCTGTGCGGATCTAATTATGGGCACTCCTCCGCAATCCATTACACTGAAGCATACTGGCTGTCCGGGTCACGAGCACATGGCGGCCGCTGACCCCCTCAGACCTATGCTACTATTATGCAGTCGTTGTAATAGGTTATACCAGGGCTAACCCCTTTAATATAGTATAGGCCTGGCTAGAGTCCGATTACTACTCTAAACCAACCATGCCTATCACAACATAGAGTCCAATTGTAACAATCCTTATACACATATTCGACATAAAAGCTTAGAAACTCCACCTTGGAGAATATGGTCTTCTTCACCGTGAAATCGTCCTAGCGTCTTGTGCGAATTTTGTACCCGATTTTTGGTTGCTTTCTTCGCAGTTCACGTCGAACCGCCCAACAAGTCCACCTCTTTTGGCCCACCGCCTTGCCAATATTCGACTCAGTAGCTCCACCTGCAACGGCCCTCCTAGCATTGAAATGCACAATTCTCTTTGTAGCATGTACACATATGCGATGTCGTACTCTCCTCGATAATCACAACCTTGCCACCTTTTTATGATCTCGATGATCTTCTTATCATCAACTTAAAGCACCATCCCATCACGTGGGTGACCAGTGGTTTCTCGCAGTTTCGCCATCGAAAGGGTCTTTAAAATTTGGCAAAATTTATCTTGGTTAGCCGTGATTTTTGGCGGTTAGGCGTGGTTTTTTGGCGGTTAGCTGTGGTTTACTATATTTTATATTTTTTTAGCACAAAAAACATGAAATGATGATAAAAATTTTGAATTATAATATTATGATTAGCTCAAAGTGTTAGAGTAATTAATATTTTTTAAAAAAATTTGTAAATTTTTTAATTCAAATTGCATTCAAATAAATTTTGTTCGGCGCAAACAGTCGGTTGACAGAGCCGTCCAGGCATGGAGGACTGGAGGCCCGTTAACCGCGGCCGTGTGTCGCAGATACTTGGATAAAAAATTGTATCCGTATTTTCAGAATTTTTCATTTTCATGGAGCAGAGATATAAGCCGGGTACAATGCGTGGTGCCTGCGGCGCGGTGGCGGGTCCGGCGGTGGCGCCGCCGGGCTCGCAGCTGCTCCGTCGTACGGCGGCTGTCCTATTCCTACCTCGCCGTGCTTAGGCCGGAGCCGTCGCCGTCGCCGCTTGCTCCACGGGCAGGTCTCAGCTCGGACATTAGTGGGGTGGGTGTGGGGTGGATCCCGCCGCATCTGTGATTGGCGGCAGCGCATCACCTTGCACCGGAGACTCCGGTCCGGCGTCCCCGTCGGCATTCGGCCTCCCCCCTGGGACGCGTTCAACCTGTTCGGCGAATTGGCTACGCACCGGGTGAGGTGCTTGCGTTCGAGATGCGCAATAGAAAAGGTTGCATCTGATGCTCAGGTAACTTGGGAATGTTACTCGTATGTGCCTCTTGCTAGCTTCTATTGTCCACAGCCTAGTTGTTTAATCGACACATAAATCACCTCTGCTTCACATTGCTGTTACACATATCAAGTATGATATCAAAGAGAGAAATGAGAAAACAATTTGGGCAGCTTTAAGAATCTTTAAATTACCATTGTGGCTACCAGAAACGATGATTCATAACAATAATGAACACTCCCCATTTTTAAGCGTGCACCTTGCATCCATTGGTTCAGGGTGCTCTTAACCCTGATTTACTGTAGAGGTGCGCTATTAAAAAACGTCTGTGCCAAACTAAAAAAACAAGTTATCTAGTGTACCAATACTTGTACCTTTTATTGCTCCATTGGGTTGCTATCGTGGAAATGGTTCCTTATATTTACTGTTCTCATAATCCAGCTAACTAGAGTACCATGTACCCATTGTATAACTGTATAGTTTATTTAAGCAAATCCACAATACTCCAGACAGATTAATACCCATCCTCTCTAAATAGTAGACTACAAACGCAATAGACATCATCATAGTCATTTTGAGGATACAGTTGCTTGTACTAGGTGTACCTGTAAAACGACAATAGCCATGAACCACAGCAAGGTCCACGCCTGATCCTAATTTCGTTCCAATTTTATGCAAATAATTGCAGCTTATTGATTTAATAAATGAAGTGGCAATTCCTATTAATTGCACACTTCACATTAGGCACATACATGGGAATATCACTTTAGGTGGCCTAGCGCTAGCTTAAACTAAACAGCTGTTGTCCAGTCCCCAACGTGACTATGTATTCTGAGTCAAGAAGTTATCTTCCCTCTGTATCTCATGGAGCAGTGCAGAAAATGCACCCAATTCAGTAGGCTAAGAGCGACCATCATCCAGAAGAAATAGTCCAAATGACCTTCGTTTAGGTTATCTGGGATCCACCCTGGTGACCCACCACGTTTTGTGACCACTGCGACAATGCCAAAAATGAATGTATTGAAGTAAGATCCTGATGCGATTGCTAGCTGCCCAAGCGCTGCACACAGGCTTCTCATATTATCTGGGGCTTGGTCATAAAAAAACTCAGTGACACCAATGCTGGCAAAAACCTCAGCTGCACCTTGCAGGATGTGTGCTGGTGTCTGCCACAGAATATTCATCGGCACAGGCACATTCTGATCTGTCAGTCCACTTGCTTGTGCTATCTCTAGCCTCTTCATCTCGAGCAATGCAGAGTACACCATGGTGAGCACGGACAGTGCAAGGCCAATTCCAAGGCGCTGCATCTGTGAAAAGCCCTTTTCCTTGCCAGTAAAACACCTCGCAACTGGCACTAACACAGTTTCGTAGATGGGAACCCAAATAAGGACACTGAACACACCAATGATGGATAAGGACGCAGGTGGGATTGAAAACGGGCCAACACGGTTGTCCATGACCATTCCCTGCTCGACAAATGTCGAGGACATCTGCCCAGAAACTGCGTAGAACATCA
This sequence comes from Raddia distichophylla, assembly GCA_005191435.1. Classification (NCBI taxonomy): domain Eukaryota; kingdom Viridiplantae; phylum Streptophyta; class Magnoliopsida; order Poales; family Poaceae; genus Raddia; species Raddia distichophylla. The sequence continues at coordinate 3,321,794 of SPJY01035202.1, forward strand.
CAAATGATGCCCATATGGGAGACATGCGAAGCAGCGTCTTCAGCTCCTCAACTTGTGTCACTGTGCAGAGCCTCCATGAGCTTGCTGGTGTAATGCATTTCTTGTCTGTTGGGGACACAATGGCAGCCTTGTCAATGAACCTGAAATACATTCTGACATAGCTTTTAGGATGAATTTTGAGATAGATTCAAGACGAAACTACTATCTGGATTTTAAATTTCAAGTGACGTTCTTCTAATAGATTTATTTTCTACAGGCAGCAAATCTCTTATTCATAACTTTATTTGCAGGAGGTAATAGCTGGAAAACAAGTACATTTTGCTCAGATATCAAAATTTCTGTACGTGCATTGCTCAGTGCTTGTGAATTGTTTTCAGATGTCAATTTTGGACTTTAGATTGACATTTATTTTGAAATAATTTATTTACCTGAATTGATTTGTATGCTGAATCTTGTGGCTTGCTTCAGTTGCAGAAGCTGAACTGGTCAGTTCATACAGAAGTGAGCTATCATCTGGCAATTGCAGATGACACTTCCTGACAGCCGCGACAACCACCTGAGAGAGACTCATTAGTGGGCTTACTCCCAGTTTCCTGTACCTGTATACTCTTGAGCCGGCAATGAATACTGCGAGGCTGAAGAGCATGAGCACAGTTGGGATTGCAAAGCTGATCCCCCATCCAATATTGTCCTGCAACCAAACAATCAATGTGCCTGACAGCAGGGAGCTTGTGCTGATCATGAAGTAGTACCAGTTGAAGAAGGAGCCCTTCTTCACTAGTTCCTGTGGGTCAGCACTATCAAACTGGTCTGCACCAAAGGTTGTTGTGCAGGGCTTGACACCACCATTTCCAAGGGCAGCAAGATAGAGTCCTAGGTATACAATTGCAGGATGAAATTTGCGATGGTTGGATGATGGGAGTGATGCTGAAACGGTGAGAACGAGCAGCCCCTGATGAAATGGAAGAGTTCAGAGTTGAAGATAACACAAAACAGATCAGATTGACTAGATGTTTTGTACTTACAGCAATATAAACTGGGAGGGAAATAACAATCGTCCAGTATCTTCCCCAATATGTGTCTGCCAAGAAGGCCCCAATAAGTGGTGTCAGGAAGCAAGTGCCGCCCCATGCAGAGGCATTTGTCGCAGCTGTGATTTTGCTCTCATGGAGCACTGTGGTGAGGTATGTCACCAAATTCTTCCCAACTGTGAAGAAGGCGGTGCATTCGCAGAATTCAATGCCTAGGACATGCTCAAGTGGTTAATGAACATGAAGGACAAAAAGAGAAGCCGGAGCAGTTGTAACAGCGTGTTGGTTTGTTGGAGTGATGGTACCTAGAATCATGTAACACGCCCTCCAATTCCCTGTGTTATGCCTCAGAGCAGGCTGGTTGTTGATATCCAACGACCCATCACTTGTATGTTCTGCATCTACATTCTGCATCGAAGCAACCAAAGTTTCAGTTTTGCTTATTGGATCTGTAAATATTTGTGGAGAATTTGATGGAAAGAAAAGGGGGAACATATTGTTTGGCTTTCTTGTTTCTGAATTTTTGTTGGGAGAAAATAGTGGTCGTATACTTGTAATAAATAGGCACCATAATTTTTGTAACTGGCTATGTGAAATCAAACATGGGCTATCCTTTATGTGTGACAAGGAGATGCTTTATCTATGTCAAATTGAAACTAGCGAAGTGTCTGGGAACCAAAAACTGATATGTGGTTAGGAAATACTCTCTAATTCTTCATATACTTGTTGGCTACTGCCATAAACCAAATGTTCGAATTTATGACACCCACAAAACATAACTGTGATAGCTTGGTAAGAGAAGATAATAATATACCTGAGGAGGTTGGAGATGAAGCAGGGGTGTCTCCTCGTCTAGTGCATCATCCATGGCTGCCTGCCTAAGAGAGTTTACTGGGAGGAATAAGCTCCAAGCACCTGCTGTTTAACAAAAAAGAAAGATTGCAAAAACAAAACGGAAAGTAAGGTCTCTTTTGCAGCTGCGTGTGTGTGCGAGAGACTTTGCAGCTGTGTGTGTGTGTTTTTAGGGAGAGAGAGAGAGAGTAGTGAGCAATGGAGGGCAAGTAAAGCTTTTTGAGGGAGAAGAGGAGAGGAGAGGAGGGAAGAGAGGTGGAGGTGGAGGTGGGAGTCAGGTAGTGTGACTGTACTGCTGTGTGGCCCTGCCGCTTTCGTCCTCCCGGCTTTATTCGCCTAAACAGCCGAGCTAAAGATGCTGCTCAACAGTCACCACTGTTCACCGACGTGATTTATTTGTACTGGACGCTGTCTATCTGTCGCTCGTAATTAGGAGCGGGTAATTAGTTTATGTGGGGTATCTAATTATACTATTGCTGCCGGGTGAAACCTGGACTAATTAACTGATGGATCAACAGCAAAGAGAAATCAAGCGTTACTGAACGGCTATGCATGCGTTAAATGGTGCCTTTGGAGCTTTCATACGTTAGCTTTTGTGAGTTAAGACGCAAAATTTCTACTAGAAAAGAACGTATTTCTACTAGAAAAGAACGTAACCATTAACTCTCAAAACATTAGGAAGATAATTTTCTCGCACACAATTATTCTAAAAAGACAGGAGAAGATAATTTTCTCGCACACAATTATTCTAAGAAGACAGGAGAACTTGGAACATACACATGGCACGTACAGATAAACAGAACGCTGTCCGTTTGTACTGGACAGTAAAGAGAACGTGTTGTACTGGACAGTAAAGAGAACGTGATTAATTTGTACTAGACGCTGTCCATTTGTTCTACGTAATTAGGAAGTGGTAATTAATTTAAGTGGAGTAGCGAACGCTGCAGGATGGAGTAGCTAGTTATACGAAGGCTGCAGGGTGGAGTAGCTAATTATACGAATGCTGACGCTGCAGGGCGTTATTGGCTTTCCAGGCAGCTGCGCTAAATGGTTATCTTTAGAGCTTCGATAAGTTAGCTTTTGTGAGTTAAGATGCAAGAACGTGACAGTGTTAACTCTTAAAACATTAGGAAAATAATTTCCTCAATCACAATTTTTTGAGAAAAATACGCCATTGTCCCCTAAAGTTGTACCGAAGACTCACAATACGAAGGTTGGTTCTATTTGCACGGTAGGTTTTATGCCGTGATTTTTGCCATTAAATGTTAAGCTGGACATTGACATGGATAATTTATGGAGAAAAATAAAATATTGTACCCTAAACTTGTACAAAAGTTTACCTTAGCCTCTGAAACTTGAGAGCAGCGACGGTGACAGATGGATGAGCTCTATGAAGATGCAACTCTTATATACAGCCGACGCTCTAAGCTTTTTGAGATTGATAAATAGGATCATCTCTAGAAATACGTTGACATTCGTAGTGATGAAAATACGTTGACATTCGTAGTGATGGGTTGATGCGTCAATTTGAAGTTTTTTTAAAAAAATTTCAATTGAGGATTTTACCAATTTTGATATTCGTTATTGTGATTTCAACACTTGATTTTTTGTTCCTTGTTAAATTGTAGGTGCCAATAGTGAGCTATTTACATTAGAATTTATTATGGGAATATTTTGCAGGAACCAAATGAAAGAAATATGTCGGCAGTAAGGAAAATATTTTGCAGTAAGAATGATCCAAGGTTTGTAACCCTATTAGACTAGTGGAGCACAATGCAGTGGATGAGAATGAATGAGAAGACAATCGGGCTCAAGTTCTGCGGTCAAATAATACATCAATACAACTTTAATTGGACAAAGTATATATTTTTCACAAAACATCCATTTCAGAGTCTGACTGAGCACTCCACGATAAAAATCACGTCATGGGACCTATCATGCAAACTGAACCAACTTTAATGGTCCGAAAAAGTAATTTCAAGTTCCGTGGTCTATAACCTTGAGAAAGAAAATGACAATTATCTCTTTTTTTAAAAAAAAAAAGACAGGAGAACTTGAAACATACACAAGGCACAAATAAACAGAGCTGAAAAAGAAGGGAAAAAAGAAAATGGAGAAGAATGAATAGAAAAAAAGAACTGTGCAAAGCTATGGAAAAATTACGAGAGCACGAACTAAAACAGACGCTTAGACCTAATAGCCGCGTAAAGTCAAAACTTATTATGGGTAGGAAAAAACAATTGTTTTGGTCCACTCATTTTTGACCCATGTTTATGATCCTGAGCGAGCTATGATGCTGGGCCAATATATACACATCATGATATACTCCACATGGTCCGCAATTCGAAATGAATGCCTAATCAAGTAGTACTAAGTACTCCATCCGGACAATAAGCATGAAGAGATGGAAGATGGCAATCGCCAATTAATACTCATATGGAGTATATCTGGTAAGCACATCTAGAAGCTGGAGTTATAGCTAATTATACATTCACCGATAAAAACATAATTAATTTGTATTCCTCCTGCTCCCATCAAGAACACGAGCATATACTGGAGCAAGGCTTTCGTTAGACAAACCACCGCTCTAAACCGTATGATCCTAGTTAGCAGTTCACCAAAAAAACAGCCAAAACCGGTTGAAATTTGACATGTTTTGAATCAAAATCAAATGTAGAACGGTTTCCCAATTTTGACCAAATTTAAAAATTTGTTTGAATTCAAATTTTCGCTTGAATTTCGCGCTGACAAGTGTGCCATCTTCTCTCTCTCTCTCCCCCCCGCCTGGTGGCCTTGCCCCGCCGCACTGCCCTTCTGCTCTGCTGCTCTGCTCTGCCGTGCCACACGCCGCATCTGCCCCGACCGTGCCACTCGCGCCATCATCACCAAGCTGCGCCGCGCCGTCGCGTCGCGTCGCACCGTGCCATGCCACGCCGCTCACGTCTCATCGCCGCGCTGCCCCCTTCCTCACGCCGCTGAGTGCGCCTTTGGGCCAGCCGTCCCACCCCACGCCTATAAAGGCCGAGAACCTCCCCCGCCGACATCTTTTCCGTGCTTCCCCCAATTTCTCCCACGCCGACGCCGAAGACATCCCCGTCGATTCCGTGAGCCTAAGGCCAATTCCTCTCGCCTCGAGCACTCTCAGCTTATCCCTAAGCTTTGCCCTCGCCCAATTTCAGGGAAGCTGCTCGGTGAAATCGCCCTCGCGGAGCCCCTGTTTCGGCAGCCGTTGAGCCCCTCATCGCTAGCCGTCCCCACTTCGCCCTGTGCTTGTCCGAGCGCTCGGTGAGCTTCCCCTGTGTTCTCTCTCACTCCCCGTAGAATTTCTTGGCGTGTAGATCCTTAGCGAGGGCGGGCAACTCCGACGAGCCTTCGGCTCCGCCGCCGCTCGTCGCGCCACCGTGTCCGGCCATCTCCGGCCTCGGCGAGGGCGTCGTTAGGACCGTAGAAGGCAGTAGATGCGAGAGCATGCATGCACACGACCGGAGCAGGGCAGGATCGCCGCTGCATCGCTTGCCGCCGCCGTCAGCCACGTCGCCTGTCCTGAGGAAGACAATGCCGGAGAGCCGTCGAGTCTGCGCCAAGATTCGTGCGTATACGAGGCCGTTAAGCCACTGACATGCGGGTCCCACCATCTAGTAGAGCCGCTACGCGCGGGGGATTAACCCGTGGCTCTATGTCTCTGTCATGTGGGCCCCGGCCCCACTGGGCAGTTTAAGTGGAGGCGCCACTGGCTAGGGCGCCTTCTGCTCGCGATAGCGCCACGTGAAAATAAGCCTTCAGCGTAACCACCACTGGTTGGCGCTGGCGCGCGCGTGCTTGGGCTATGGGCTGAATCCGTAGCTGGCCCGGCTCACTCGCTAGTTCGGCCCCAAGGGATTTAACAAATTTCCACTGATTTAACCGTTTATTTAAATATAGACATGGCTGTAGAATTATTTAAAATAGCTAGAGGTTCCCAAAAATTCTAGAAAAATTCAAAATAATAGGTAAGTCTGTTCTGGACTGTACAAAATTATGAAAACAACCACTGTAATGGAATAATGACACTGTTTAATAAAAATGAGTAGAAATCCTATAAGGAAATGGATTAAACTAGAAATTGGGTGATTTTGTTTATATTAAATAATGAATCTGACCCTATAAGATTATAAGAAAAATATAATAGGTATGTAAATGCCTTAATAGATATAGAACCTTATAAACAAAATAAAACCATTTGTTGTGACTAATTTTGCCACTGTATTAATTAGGGAGGTGCAATTCTTTTATTTTAGAAAATCCCAATAAAGGGCTAAATGAATTCTGGATTATTAAAATAGGGGTTCTGACTTTATAAAATCTTGATAAACTACCATAGAGTGTATAAGCATGTTAATAACTAGAGAGAGTTATGAAAAAGTAATTCTTACCCATGTAAGTTATTAAATGAATCATTAGGCAAAACACAATAAAAGGATTAGTGAATTTTATATTAACAAAAATTGGTTCCAACCCTCGAAAATTATAATAAATTACCATAACACCTTGTAATTAGAGAAAGTTAGAAAAGTTATTGTGATTTCCATTGAGGATTTTACCAATTTTGATATTCGTTATTGTGATTTCAACACTTGTTTTTTGTTCCTTGTTAAATTGTAGGTGCCAGTAGTGAGCTATTTACATTAGAATTTATTATGGGAATATTTTGTAGGAACCAAATGAAAGAAATATGTCGGCGATAAGGTCATTTGGTTTGATAGATGCACTTTGGATACTTGGTCAATGCTCTAGATTGACGATTTTGTGGTGCAAGTTGCATACGAGGAACGGTAATGTGATAATTGTGGTTTATAGCCTAGGAAGGATAATACGGCAGAAGGAGAATGATCCATGGTTTGTAACCCTATAAGGAGTATCAGACTAGTGGAGCACGATGCAGTGGACGAGAATGAATGAGAAGACAATCGGGCTCAAGTTCTGAGGTCAAATAAGACTTCAATATACCTTTAATGGGACAAAGTATATTTTTTTTCACAAAACATCCATGTCAGAGTCTGACTGATCACTCCATGATAAAAATCACGGTATAGGACCTATTGTGCAAACTGAACCAACTTTAATGGTCCGAAAAAGTAATTTCAAGTTCCATGATCTATAACTTTGAGAAAGAAAATGACAATTATCTCTTTTTGTAAAAAAAAAAAACGACAGGAGAACTTGAAACATGCACAAGGCACAAATAAACAGAGTTGAAAAAGAAGGAAAAAAACAAAATGGAGAAGAATGAATAGAAAAAAAGAATTGTACAAAGCAAATTGCGAGAGCACGAACTAAAACAGACGCTTAGCCCTAATAGCCGCGTAAAGTCAAAACTTATTATGGGTAGGAAAAAACAATTGTTTTGGTCCACCCATTTTTGACCCATGTTTATAATCCTGAGCGGGCTATGATGCTGGGCCAATATATACACATCATGATATACTCCACATGGTCCGCAATTCGAAATGAATGCCTAATCAAGTAGTACTAAGTACTCCATCCGGACAATAAGCATGAAGAGATGGAAGATGGCAATCGCCAATTAATACTCATATGGAGTATATCTTGCTGGCACATCTAAAAGCTGGAGTTATAGCTAATTATACATTCACCGATAAAAACATAATTTGTATTCCTCCTGCTCCCATCAAGAACACGCGAGCATATACTGGAGCAAGGCTTTCGTTAGACAAACCACCTCTCTAAACCGTATGACCCTAGTTAGCAGTTCACCAAAAAAACAGCCAAAACCGGTTGATCTCTATTAACATGTTTATCTGTATTAATTGCAGACATACACTGATCCTTCAGAGAGATTAATCATCCTCTTAGGGTTTGTTAGGGAAACAGGATCCCCGACTATTCCCGGGGCTAGGAACCCACGAGGCAAAGAGGTTGAATGTTTGGCTGCCCACAAAAAACGAAAATCCCAACCCAATCCCTGTGTCTTCCACGGAGAAAATACCCATATCTTAGGGATTGTTTGGGAAACGGGATCCCGGACTATTCCTGGCGCTGGGAACCCACGAGGCAAAGAGATTGAATGTTTGGCAGCCCATGAGAAGCGAAAATCTCAACCTAATCCCTGTGTCTTCCATGAAGAAAATACCCATATCTTAGGGCTTGTTTGGGAAACGGGATCCTAGACTATTCCCGAGGCTGGGAACTGTAACACCCCGGCCCAATCAGAGCCCAAGATGCTACTAAGTCCTTAATCTCTGCAAAATTTCGACCGCATCTCCCCTATAATTTGGACATCCACTCAGCAGACAAAGAAACATAATTTATATATCTCATATTATATATCAACCATCTTATTATTTCATCCACAGTTCACAACCCAAAAGCCAAACTGCTGGACTTTTCACCAAAAGCTTACCTCAAGCGAGTTTAACAGTAGCGATATTAACCATAGACAATCCTGGCTAGAAAGGGCGACCAACACCATCTCACAACACAACTAGCTCATCCTCACATCCGAATACATATGTAAATACATAACTAGTTAAAAGTCTATATCATGATATTATTTATTATAAGTTCACTGTTAGTTGCTGATTATTTGATAGTGCGAATGTGTGTGCAGCTACCAGCCCGCATGCGACATCATCAAGAGTGACTTAAAAACAAAACAGAAAGAGTAAGGGTAAGTCTAGGACTCAGCAAGTACATATTTAATCAAAGTAAAGTATTAAAAATAGCAGACGGATAACATAACAACATATACCCAATCGTAGCTCCAAATTTACCATAACCCATCTCCAAGCCAACACAACACAATGCAGTGCAGTATGTGTCTCTTCTCTGTGCTCATACCGGTATAGCAAAGGGCTCACCCGTCGATGACGCTTTTAAGCCCCATCCTTTCTCATACTGGTCAAAACAAGTCGTAGTCATATGACTTTCTCACCGACCTGGTCACAGCACTCCGGACTAGTCATATGACCATCTATCGACTTAGCCCCACTCCCGTGGGGTGCCTACTCCCGTAGGGCTTAAAGCACAAGTCATGGTCATATGTCTTTCTCATCGACCTGGCCCGAGGCACTCCGGACTAGTCATATGACCATATCACTGACTTGGCTCATGCACATGAATGCAAAAGATGCACAAATATCAACCAGGCACTTTTCACTTTAGCAAAGCACTAAATATCTTATTGACTCAAATCACACAGATAAACATCATGAGAATCAAAATAATAAGCAATAGCAGACGTGCACTTCGGACTAATTACACGACCATCCATCATCCAGGCCCATGCACGAGAACACAAATGATGCATAATTATCAATCAAGCATAACCACTTTAGTGAATTAGAATAACTAGCAAAAATGCCCGTGCGTTGCAACGGGGGAAATAAAAAACTTCGCACACCAGTTCATTCAAAAATTGTTCACTAAAAAAAGGTCATCCAAAAAATTGATTAAAGTACAAGTTAATTTGTGGTTCATTGTATCAAAAAAGTAGTTCATCATAAAACAAAAACATAAATATTTTAAACAAGTTCGTTATTTTAAACAAGTTCGTTATGTAACACGCAACAGCAGCTGCCTGGTCAAACCGTAAGCACCAAACAAGATGATATGTCTGATGATATAAAACACAAAGGAATTACTCACAAAATATTGGAATTACTCACAAAATATTGACAATTATATTGTTTCACCGAGGACAATGTTGAACAGAATTCAAAGTTTCATGGCCAGCATACCAGTTCAGCTAAAGCCTTGTTTAGCTTGCCAAACCGAGGTGCCATCTGTTTTCAAGCTCGGAAACAATTCTTTCCTACAAATTATTTTGAGACAAATATATACCTAATAATAAAAGATAATAGAGTTTCTTCTCACTTTTTCTCCCGTCCCACCAGCAGATTTAATAACCAAGAAGCCAGCCTATAGAAACAGAAATAGAACAAACGGTCCAATCAACTATTTGAATGCTAGGATATGAAGCCAAATAAACAATCACATAAAAGGATCAATGAATATCTAGGTAAGAAATCGTGGAAAAAGAGAAAAATACAAGAAGCCAAATCGGATAGATCAAACTAATACCTTCATAGCATCTCCAAAAGCAGAATCAACAACCCAGTTACTCTCAAACATGTTTGGGATGCATTCCAGCAGTTGCTCCAGATTCTCACGGCACTAAAACAAAATAAAAATGAGATATTTAAAAATATATTCAAATCAGATAACTGCAAATTGGATCAGTTTGAATGCAAACCTCAGCAACTGGAAGGATCAGGTCGGTTTGAAGAGGTGTATATACATCTTGCACATCGGGAACAATAAGCATCAAGCCATCAAAGGCTGCAAAGGATAGATCAAATGGATATTGAGTGGTTAATACTTGATATATTTAAAACTTTGAAAAAAAGTACAAAATGTGTAGTATTTTTTATTATTTATGCAAGAAAACTTTCTGGAATAATTTTTAAAATTGTATCTGTAAGCTTGAATTGCGTTAAAAAAGAGAGAACGACAGATGACATAGAACAAGAAAAAACTAACCATACTCATTTTTGTATGAGTAGTTAACTGTCTCTTTAAATATCAAAAAAGAATGCATCTAAATTCAAAGATGATGAAATTGAGAAACATAACTACTGGCAAATTCAATCAGTTTGGGTCCCTGAAAATGGTATACAGGCATATGCTAGAAATAAAAAATGCAACTTTGGTTACATAAGATTATCTATGTAAGACTTATGCATCAGAATTCTGTCAGAAGTAGAATAAATGGTATCAAAGTTGAGTTCCTTCTCACCATACAACACACATAGGTATATTATAGGAGTTTGTAGCTCACCTCAAGTTCTTGATGTCTACAAGACACAATGATATGCATCTTACATCAAACGAGCTTTTGGTGAACTCAATAATTCTTTTGTAGCACCCTATCTCTTTTGCTGCTCTCTCATCGCCTTTCGACAGCCTGCGATTCTTGAGTGAGTTTATGCCTGCATTGCCGTTCATAGATGCCTTAGGAACGAGACTCCTGGCACCTGTTGAGCTTTGATGTACTGCTCAGCTCTAACTCTATTGCATCCGTGGTTTTATCCAGCTTGTGGAAGATGGTCACCATTAGTCTGATTAGCTCTTCAAAAAGTTTGTTTGGACTGGACAAGCAGATTTTCCTCTCAGGGAGTATCAAACTATCAAATGAGTGGCTGCTCCTTCGGATCTGCTCAACTTCCTCACCTAATCAAACGCAATTATTATGAGTAAAGTTGTTCTTTTGAGATGTATACTATATAAGTAACCTCAGAGAGTATTGGAAGGTTGAAAATAATTCTCTTTACAGAAAATATGCAAAGCTGAAGCTACATTCATGAGGCTCTTATGCTACATCAAAATTCATCCATAATGAAGTCATTACGAACATTCTGAGATCATAGAATGATTATTGAAATTTTGGTTGAATTTTATGTGTAGGACTCCTAAGTTTTTGCATACTAACAATTGTGCATGCTGAACATTTTATACCTTTGGCAGAGACAGATCCAACAGAAGCCTTGCTATCACATTCAAGAGCTTCATCACTGCCTTGACAAGGTAGCTTTGGGATGAGTTCACCTCCTTGGATCTCCCTATGACAGCCCAAACCGCAGACGGAGGAGCCCCTTTTCTGGTTGTTTTGCAGGAAATTCTGCTGCTGCTGCTGCTGAAGAATGCTCTGGTCAGTCCATTTGCGCTCCCGGTGAAGGCGCAGCCTTAGATCATCGAGTTTCTTCTCCACGTAGAATATCTCATCCTCCACTATTGCTAGTTCTGCAAGGAGCCCCCTAACCTACACCAATGGAAACAAAGCAGTGAATACTGATTTCAGAAAAATGTTCAGTGATACTATCTTTGTCATGTTGCAATCATTGATTAGAAGGGAGCACTGGAGCAGCACAAACATGTTGCTCGTGTTATCAAATTCGGTATAATGTGTGGTCAGAAAAGAAATTTACTTTGACTATTACTTTGGCTAGGAGCGGCGGTGGCTACTGAGGCGGCGTCACAGCCTGGGGCAGCACCGGATGGAGGGAGACGACGACACGGTGAGGTGGGAAGGCGAGCGCCGGCGAGGAAAGGAGCAAACAAGGCAGCAGCTCTGAGAAGAAAAGCACGGCAGCAAAAATGGTTGGGGACTAGAGACCAACGGGGTAAAAAAAAGAAGAGTGGGAGAGAGGCTAGAGTGAGAAACTGGAGAACGAGGATTCTGGAGAGATGGGGAGAGTGGACGAGCACAAGGGAGGGGGCAAAAAAAAATCCCCTGCTTAGGGCAACCGTCCTCCAAATAAATGGGCAAGTTTGGGGTCGGTGCTGACTCGGGCCAGTTGGCCTTAGGCTATCTTCTGCAGGAACCCTAAATTTGATCTCCTATAGTCTTATATACAGGTTCCCTTAAAAAAAATCTCTCCTTATATTTCTCCTATCTCCAACAGCGTTCTCTATATAAAGAATTGTATAGAGGGAGGAGAGAGAACCCCTATATATAAGGGAATTGAGAGAAAAACTCTATTTTAGAGAACGGAATAGGAAATGCTGTTGAAGCACATAGGGAAAAAAATCCGTCCCCTATTTTAGGGTAGAGAGTGCTTTAGGGGAGCTTGTTGGAGACAACCTTAGGCCTTGTTCTTTTCAGCGTATCGTTGCGTTGGCGTAATACTGTAGCAAATTTGAGAGCTCTCAAAAAGAGATATAAAGATTATAAAAAAATAATTAAAAAATAGTTTTATGATCTTTGAAAGGACTATTAAATGGCACGAAAAAATCGTTATAAATTATTGCAGCATATAGGCTATATAAAAATAACAAAATTTGCTACGGTAATACGCAACGGCATGATACGCTGAAAAGAACATGGCCTTAGCCGGCCTGCTGCTGTTTTTTTTCTTTCTAAAATCTGGTATTACAGGAACCCATAGGGCAAAGAGGTTGAATGTTTGGCTGCCCATGAGGAAAGAAAATCCCGACACAATCCCCATGTCTTGCACGGTTGAAAACACCTATATCTCTTCACATCGGGAAACTAAGCTTGTCCCATCCTCTTCCTCCTCGAAGATAACAGTCGACTTTCAAAAAAATGAGACCATATTTTTCTAGAAAGAATCCATAAAAATTTTTACGTTCACGAAAAAGTTTGAAAGCAGCACCAAATTTTGATTTAAAAAAAAATGAGAAATAACAGACTTAAAAAGGAAAAAAATTGTTTATATGCCACTTGGATGTTGTGCAATACCACCTACATTTGCCATCTAATGTTTTTATAATGGTTTGCTAACATTGTGCAATGTTTTATTTTTTTTGCTACTTAGTTATCCACGTGTTTTCGTAGACAGATCCCCATATCGAAGAAAATCATTTTTGGCGACAGTCATGGTTCGTCAGGCTTTGGGCCAACGTCCCCGGTGAGGTCACGCTGGCGCTGCAAGACATTCCCGAATCCCGATAGCGTTGGGTGGCGCGGCCCTCCATTTCCACATCAACATCAGTAGTAGTACGGCTCATTAATTATGTACTCCACTTATTAAACCCTGGCCTTACAGGCACGGGCACTGCTCCTAGATACCGCATGATTTTTGTCTCAAAAAAAAAAAGATACCGCATGATTTAGCTATTTTTTCATAGAAATATAAGACAAGTACGCTATTTTCATAAGGAATTTATTCTCCTCAGTTATCTATATTTATTCATTAGCACACGCTGCATTCTTCCATCTTTTCAAAACAATTATAAAAAGATTTATTAGCATGTATAATGATACACGTAATCTATCTTTTAAGTCATTTATAAGTTTTGACATGTAGGATGGATGATGATGTGGGAGAGAGCCCTGACCCTGTGCCGTCCTCCCACCCCCAACCTCAAACCCTAGCCAGCCGCCACTACTGCTACCGGCGACCGTGGCCCCCTATTCCTACCCTTCTTTCCTCTCCCTCTCCTTCCCCCTTAACGCTTGATGATGGCAGCGGCGGTGGCGGTGGCGGTGTGGCTTGGTGACGCGCCCAGCTAGGGCGGCACCTTCGTCGCGCTTTTTGTGCTATGCAACGTGGTGCCATGGTGGCGCTGGCTGGATCTGGCATCAGCAAGCCCAAACGTCTGTTAGGCTACCGGATCCGGCCACGGGCAGCCGGCTCCGTGTTGGGACGTTGTTGAAGGAGCTTGGGTCGGTTTTCTCGGCGCCCCCATGCCTTTGTGGTGGCTTCCTCATAGCATGGAGTTGCCGCCGGTGGTGGTTTGGCCGGATTTAGTGGTAAGAGTGCACGAATATGGCGCCGGGTGGCTGTTACCGCCGCGGGCACCCTCGTGGAGCTTAGGTGGCGCTTTTTCCCTACTTCAGCGGCGGGCGGCTAGATTCTCCCCCCTGCCAGCCTTTGCCGGCGACGCTTCTCGCCCTCCTAAGTCTTGTTGTTGCTGCTGGTGCTCTGTGATGCTTCAATTTGCCCGTCTAGTTGGAGCCGTGTGGTGCCAACCAGCTGCATGGGTGGTGGTCCTGGCAGGTTCCGGCAGCTACGATCTTCACATCTTTGCTCTAGTTTCCTGGCAACGTAGTTTCGAGAGAAGAAAGTGCCATGCGAAAGCTTTGCACAGCTTCTGTTGTGCCGACGGTGGCGACGCTTCTGGCACCATGCCCCCTCTTGGTGGCACCATCATACGTGCTCCCTCGTCCCTTGGTGAAAGCCCTAGTGTGGACGGGTGACTACAGTGACCTTGTTGTCGCTTTCTTCTTGAAGATGTGTTGACGTCAAATAAACACCAATTCTATACGTCAACATATTCCGGAATTCCGGCATTTCGGAGGGAAAATTAAGGTTTATACTAACATTTTATTTATTCTAATAAAGTTCCACAAGTTTTGGTGAGTTGTGGGTCCATGGGTACAAAATGGAAAGAACCGGAGCCGAACCGGGCAAAAAGCCAGGCCGGCCGACCCACCCTAGGTCGGCCGACCTGGCCACGTCACCAACCCGGCTCCGGCTTCTCTCAAGTGGCATAAAAGCACAATTAGAAGACATCTACACCATCCATTGCAGTCGGTTTGATCAAATGGACACGGTTGCTTCACAAATGAGCATAGGATTCCCTTGAATTTCTTTCTTGCGCATGTCAACTTAATCCACCGGCTTAAGGGGTTAATCTCCACCATCAATGAAGCATCCTAGAAGAAATCCACGGTCGAGAGGTGACGAAGGTGGGCCGGCTGACCCCCTCTTGATGCTCCTTGGATTCCCTTTTGGAGGGTGGCAAGATGACAAGTGTCCCATGCCATGGCACCTTCCCATTGGCTCCGGAACACTATAAAAGGACCCCTACACCTCAGTTTCAAAGAGAACACAACACATTCCTCACTTTCATTCCACTTATTAGAGTAGCTCTTAGTTAGTAGTAGTTGGGAGTTAGAGTCAAGTCAGGCTGAAACTCGGAGTTCCGGAAGTGTCTTCGGGAATTCGGGTAATAGCTCTTGTACCCTTTCCTAATTGTTTCAATTAGTGAGATAACTTCATTCATTGCTTATGTGTTGAACTTTATTTGAGCTGAGTATATCAACATAAATGAGTTGTGTAGATTTGCCTTACCGGTAGCTTGTATTCATCTGGAATCAGTTTATGTTCTCACTCATATACTGTAAGAGCGAAGCATTGAACCTAAATCAACTTCTTTTTGGTACTGAGGAAGATTGATTAGAAAGAGTAGCAGACGTAGTGTCTGAGACTAGGACTAACTCGGTTTACACCCGGGCCCACGTATATGTGGTAGGTGGTAACAGCCCTATCCATCCGTAGATATTAAGTATCTTGTGCGTAACCCATAGCGTCCGGGTTTGGATCAGTAGAGCCCTATCGGAATGATCATAACCATTCGGGATTCCAATTCAGGATAGCGGGTGGTAGTGAATGTCCGAGCTCCGACGACGAGTACCAAGTGAAGCACTGTTTGATTACCCAAGCTCACTCAATAAACTGAATCACACGATTTTGCGAACTTATTAAACTTGACTCGTTGTCCTCCCAACTGTCTATCTAGCTAGAGTAGCTTTCTCTTTATTTGTGTGAATATTTATCGTGTGTGTGTCAATGGTCTTTTTATTTATCCTAACTCCCGTTACCTAGACTGGCTGGTATTTTAAATAATTAAGATATAGAGGATTGTCTCTTTAAACCCTAGTTCCCTGTGGATTCGATAACTCTAGGAATACTCATGGTGAAAACTACAAGCGATATCCGTCCGCTTGCGGATTAATTTCTTTGAGCGTAAGTATCGCCAAAAAGTTTTTTGGCACTGTTGCCGGGGAATGCATCGGTTTTTGAAATGAGATTTCCAAAACCTACATCTAAATTATTTAATCTACCAGCCTAGTTTAACGGGAATTACCCTGCTCCGTCTTTGTTATGTGGAACTAGCAGAGCGGTGGATGACCGGTTTTGATCTCCCGGAAAACTTCCGACAAAATTCGAAGTCACTGGTGCGAAGGACAAGACCTCAAGTCCTACCTCCGCAAATCCGTGTCTCTAAGTCATCAAACCTCACGAGCAATCCTTTCCTCCTCACCAAGACACCTTCATCAACGATGGCTACCGAGAAGACCATTCTTGAATTCTCAGCCCCGTCAAGCACCAATGTCCCCACTAGACCTGCCACCAATGTGGGTGACGGTGGTTTCGAGCTGAAACCAGCTCTTATCAACATGGTTCAGGCGAGCCCCTTCTGTGGCAAGCAAACAGAGGACGCCAATGCACATCTGCAGCACTTCTTTGAAATCTGCAGTACCTACACCATAAAGGGTGCAACTCCTGATGCTGTCTGGCTACGCTTTTTTCCGTTCTCATTGATCGGAAAGGAAAAACAATTGTTTTATGCCAACAAATATGCAGTCTCAACTTGGGAGAAGTGCTCCAATGCGTTCCTGACCAAGTACTTTCCCCTGGGCAAAACCAATGCCCTGCGGAACAAGATTTCCGCATTCCAGCAAAACACTAATGAATCCATTTCGGATGCCTGAGAGCGACTTCAAGAATATATACTGGCTTGCCCCCACCATGGGATGCAAGACTGGTTTATCATTCTAAGCTTCTATCATGGGCTGAACCGTACCGCCCGTGAGCACCTCGACGCTGCTTCTAGAGGAGCCTTATTTTCGCTCAGTGTGAGTGCTGTCCGCACTCTCATCGAGAAGATGGTCTCGAGCCAAGGCTGGAACGATGAACGTTCACAGCCGCGCACTCGAGGAGTCCACCAAATCGACAACATGGATATGCTCGCGGCCAAAATGGACTTATTAGTGAAAAAACTGGAAGCGCCAAATCAAACCGTTCAGGCACTCGAATCTCGCATGACTTGCGAGGTTTGCGGGAGCCTTGGACATTCTGGAGACAACTACACCGAGACCCGAACGGAGGACGCAAACTTCATCAACAATGGGTTCCGACCTCAATCCAACTACACATTGGGTTGGAATTCGAGGCCGAACTTCTCCATCGACAACCTTCTTCAAGGAGGTAACAATGGCAATTTCAATCGCAATAAATCTCCTCTAGATGATGCAAATGCTCAACAAAAAGTGAATGATAGCATTAGTAGAAAATTCCTTGCTAATGAGAAAATTCCTTGCTAATGATAAAATTCTTGAGAGCATTAATTTAAAATTAAAAGGATTTTCAACTGCCATGCATAGTCAGATGCGCTTTAACAAAATGTTACAAACTCAAATTGCTCAACTGGCTGCTTCAATCCCTACAATTGCTTCGGGAAAGCTCCCACGACAGCCGGAGGCTCCCCCGAAAGAAAATGTTAATGCGATCGCGACCCGATCGGGTAAAACTACCCGAGACCCGTCGCAAACTAACGCTGCAGGGAATGAAAATGACACCTCCAACGAAGAAGAGGAGAAAGGTGAGCACGATGGAGAACCAAAAGAGGAGCTGCCGAAGACGATTAAAAGTGAAGCGCGGACCAAGACATGTCCCGCTGAATTCACCGACACGCAACTGCTACCCTTCCCACGTCGCCAACGCAAGTCAACTGCAGACGCGCAGTTTGGCAAGTTCGTTGAGGTAATCAAGCAGTTATATGTCAACATACCATTGCTAGATGCGATGCAGATACCGACATAAGCCTAGTACCTGAAGGACATCCTCAACAACAAACACCCGTTGCCGACGTTTGAAGTCATTAAGTTGACGGAGGAATGCAGTGCGGCGATCTTGAACACTCTCCCTGAGAAGACGAAGGATACTGGCTACCCTACCATCTCATGATCCAATGGTGCGCAACACTTCGAGCGTGCTGTGGGACCTTGGAGCAAGATTCAGCATCATGCCCAAGGTAATTTATGAAAGATTGAATCATTCTACCTTTTCGCCTACTGGCATGACCCTGCAGCTAGCGGATCAATCGATTCACCATCCAATTAGAGTCGCGGAGGACATACCAGTGAAAATTCAAAATTTTCTGGTACCCGTGGATTTCGTGGTGCTAGACATGGAAGTAGACACCAAGACACCCCTCATTCTTGGGAGGCCATTCTTGAGCATGGCGAATGCGACGATCGATGTTGGTGCAGCAGAAATTTAGCTCAACATTAACGGCTCAGTTGAAACATTCAATTTCAGGCCAAGAGCTGAACAATGCTCACAGGTACGCACA
The DNA here is from genome assembly GCA_005191435.1 of Raddia distichophylla. NCBI lineage: Eukaryota > Viridiplantae > Streptophyta > Magnoliopsida > Poales > Poaceae > Raddia > Raddia distichophylla. The sequence continues at coordinate 3,340,339 of SPJY01035202.1, forward strand.
TTTCATGGTAAAATTCTAAACCGGTGCAGGAGGAAACAAGGGCTATACCAAGACCTCAGGTGGATAGCATCATTGCTACGATGAGGAGAACTCTTCAATTGTTGGATGAGCCATTGCGTCATCCATATTGGAAGGAGAACAAGGGGAAATGTAAGCCCAATCGGAAGAAACATGCGGTCGAGAAATCGGAGCCGCAAGGGAAGATCAACGCCACTCAAAAATCTCAGATCAAACAAGTGTGGCGTAAAAAGGAAATTCAACCGGCCGCAGTAACTTCAGCTGTGGAACCAATTCAAGACAATTGAAGGTTGAAAGCGGTCCGGCTCGTCGACCGCAAAAATAAAAATTCGAGCCTCCAACGGGAGGTAAGCTGGAAGTTTATCTTGTATTCATATTTATTTTTCATGCATTTTCCACAGCATATTTAATTTTTACCATGCATTTATCCTGCCGATAAAAATGAAAAAATATCAAAAAAAATGATTTGGTGGAAAAGTGGGGCCGGCCGGCCCCACCTAGGCTGGCCGACCCACTTCTTTCAGCCAACCACCCCAAGTGCGTGGGTCTTTTCACCTCATTTCCACCACTCATTTTCCACTACAGCCACCACTCTATCCATATAAGCACTAGGTAGGGTAATTTGTCTTCCTTAAGTATGCATTTAATCTCACATTTATCACTAATCATGCATTAAGAAAATCTGTAAATACGGGAGTGTCCTACAGGTTGAGATCACATTCCTGCGGTGATTGCATGATCTTGCCTGCAGCTCTCCTCTGCACTGCATATTTGCTTTCATCTGCACGCATATTGTCAACTAAATATTGAGCAAAAATAATTTTTGTGGAGGCAAAGGACTGCTAATTTTGACGACTAATTTTGGACGACTAACCCATAAATATTTCCATATATCCTTCGGGTATTTGTTCGTCCTAACCCTCGCAGGGAAATATCATCATTGTATGGTAAGTTTGGTCGCACCCTCGCCAAGGGAGCGAAGGGCGTCCACAAACGATTCAGCTCGTCCAGCTCAGACCGGACTCATACTCCGACTGAGGTCGTGGAGAGCCAATCAGGAGATACAATGTCTATGGATTCCCGATTTTCGGGATACCACCACGAATATTCTGAAGCTCCAACAACCTCCGGGGCTGGCCCAGCCCCGAGGATGAGGATTTTGGTGTCGGAGGGGCAAATTGTGCTCCATACCGACCGAGAGCGCAAGTCTTCGAAGCGCTGAGGCGCCGGTCTTCTCAGCACACACGAACCTATGATCCGACGTTGCTGATTAAGACCGGCCTGCTGGATGAATTCCACGAAGCCTTCCAAGCCGTCGGATGGTAGAATTGCACGCCCATCGTCGAAAAAGGTTCGCGCCTTCTAACCCTTGAATTTCTTAGTACTTTACGCATTCTTGATAGTGGGAATAGGTACTGTTTTAGATTCATTAATGAAGAATTTGAATGCTCATTAAAGAACCTAACTAGACATCTAGGCTTTTCCATCTTGTGTAGAGTTACTCCTGATAGGTTAGCGGGTTTTGATCGCAATGAATTATGGGAATCCATTTCTGGCAAAGGGTATAGCAACACCAACAAACCTCGCATGAACGATATTCACAACCCCACACTTTGGTTCATGCATAGGTGGCTAGCAATGGTAATTAATTCTAGGCTAGACATGCGCACTGTGCGCCTTGATGAGCTGCAGTACCTATTTGCAATGGTCAACAAAAATCCTGTCAACCCGACCGCAAATATGGTAGTTCACTGGGTAGAGATGATAAACCAAAAGGGGGATACTGACTGCACGTCCCTAATCACTCGCATTGCGGAGGGTATGGGATTGTTAGAACATTGTGAATTGGCCTTCCTAGACACACAATTCCAAACAATAGGAAAGGATCATTTTATCCAAAGCCATATCCTTCGGGTCGATGAGTCGGACGCTCATTTCATGAGATTTTCGGGCACCACCGCTGAGATCCGTTTGCCTAATCCAAGGCTCGAAATCTACAGAGCCCGGACACTGACCATCAATTTTAGGGCCTTGGAACCCCATAGGCATAGCGTCTCTGGCCCTGTGACACGCAGCCGCGCACGCCAGCAGCAAGAACAGCCTGAGCCCAGTGAGCCCCACCACGATTAGTGGACGGGGGCAGCTGCGACCCCTCATCGCTCCGACTTTAGTGCGGGTTGGGATCAATGGAACCCGTCCGCCTTTGCTTCACATGAGTACGGAGGTTGCGGCACGAACAACTTTGAGGTCGGAAGCTCAAGGCAGTATGATGCCAGATGGACCCACTCACCTCGTGAACAAGGACCAGAGATAGGACGGGGAGGACCGTCGTCGGCCCACTACCCTTCCAACTTCGAGCCCTTCGCACAGGACGTCCAAGCTTTAGGACGGAGAATGGATACCTTAGTTGATGATATGGGCCACGTACATCAAACGTTGGCCCAGCACACTAGGTACCACAAGGACACCACCCGTGACCTTAGAGCCAATACCACCGCGACACAAGCCACGAACGATGCCCTTGCGACATGGTTCCAGCATATTGGTTTTGACCCACCGGCTCAATAGGTGTGTCCTGCTCTCCGTCGCTGCCTGCTGTTGCCGCCATGCTTAATGTCTTGCCGTGCATTGCTAGTACCCTGCCAGATGAGTTCCCAGTTGTTCTTGCCTGATCTGCCTTGCCAAAACTCTCATTTTTCCTTGCCCCATGTGTGAATAATTTTAGCTTTGCTCTTAGTTAATAGTATGCCTCATAAAAAAATCGTTAAAAATGCAAAAATTATAAAAATTTGCAAAATCTAAAAATACCAAAAATATTTCCCTTTGAATAAAATGTATAAATGTTGATTTTACCTAGAAAGGATATGATGAACATTGCTATATTATTGTGATATAAATGCTGAGTCTACAATTTAGTACTCTCATTTAAGTTTGACAATTATTGGTATGAGTAGTCGTCCTGCCTAATCTTGCTCATCGAGTGTTGACATTTTTGAACCAATTCTAAGTTGTTGAGGGATATGATATAACAGAGATAAGGACCTCGTTACTTATGCCCCTACTAAGGCATAGTCTTGGAATTTATTTTGAAAAGAGAAAATTATTTTGAGTTCCACATTAGACCTTTTTCATCTTATCGGAGCCAAAAATGCTACATAAATTCAAAGCCTTCATTCAACCACTTTGGTTGTGTTGAATTTTGTCAAAAGTAAACCCTTAGGAATTAGTGCTCTTCAAAGCTGGTCATTTCTGTCGACGATTGGGATATTGACCCAAGTCAACTAAGATTCTTCAAGAGAGATAGGAGCCACGCCGAACAAGACGAACAACAGCGAACAGGGAGACAGGGGTTTTTATCCTGGTTCAGGCCTCTCGGGAGAGATAATAGCCCTACGTCCAGCCTTTCTTATATATCAAAGATGATTACAAGAGGTGGCTCGATGAGACGAACAAGTCTCGGCGAGATTACAATGATCAGGTGTCTATGAAAGTGCTAAGATGCGAAAGCTCTTGGCCAGGATCCTCTAAACGCCATAGAGGCCCTGCTTATATAGTGCAAAGCAAACCGACCTACCGAAGGAATATCGGGCCGGGCTAACTACGAAGTCGCAACAAATTCGTACCATGCCAAATACGCCCACAGCAGATAAGGTATACTCCTAGTCTCGGGGATCAAGACTCCTATTCCAATCCGGGAAACCAACGTCCGGGTCTTCACGTAGCCGTGCAGAACTCTGGTTCGAGACGGACTCAAACACGATTCCTTGGCCATTATGCACCATGCCAGCCAGGAGGCTGGCCGGCAGGATGCATATGGGCCAGATAGAACCTTCCAGGGAACTGGGCCCTGGTAGGCTGTTCGATTGGGCCATCAGGGAGTGGGCCATGGCAATGGGCCGTGATTTTATCCCCGACAGCTAGCCCCCGAGACTCAAGTGGAAGGACTCACTTGAGTGGGGTTTTCCTCTTTAGACTCCAAGTCACGAAGAGGGAAATTTTGCTGCTACAAAGACTCGTAACAGGCGACCGAACAGGTTAAGTTTCTCCCGAACAGGAGTTGTTCGAGACCGATCAAACCTGATGAGTACCGAGCAACTCTGTTGCTCCGAACAGGAAGCAACATCTGTCCGAGCAGAGCACTCAGCCTTCAGTGTGGACACTGGAAAGGATAACCGTTGGCAGATTTCAACGGTAACTTCCCATCGCTGCGTAGTGAAAACAGGCAACCGTTTTACCTAGCCATTGCGGTAAAAACTAGTCGTTTTGTGACAAAGCGTTGCAGAGCTGCTCGTATGAGTCAATAAAAGCACCCAAGTCGTTCGCGGCTAGCCACTTCTGCTCTCACGCCTTCCCTCTCCAAGCCCTAATTCCAACCGCGCTCAGCATCAAAAAGCCGAACTCCACCCTCAAACCTGTTCGCCCAGCCCTGGGAACTGCTATGGCCAAGTTCTCTGGCACTAGCCTGACCGAGGAGGACCTGAAGGTCTGGGAGGAGGAAAGCCACATCGACGTCGGTAGCTGGAGGCTGTCCGGAGAGGAGAAAACTCCGGAGCCACTTGAGGGAGAGTTCGTCAACTTCGAACAGTTCACACTGTTCGGGTTGAGGTCTCCTAAGAGCGACTTCATCGAGGCCTTCTTCAATATCAGCGGATTGGAGGTGACGAACCTCAATCCTAACTCCATCCTCCAGATGGCCGTTTTTGCACACTTGTGCGAAGGCTATCTGGGAATGTTCCTCCATTACTACACTGTAACGAGGAGCAGCTCCGCCGCTTGGGTGCTACTACCTCAAGCTCCGGGCCACTGCCGACGACGCGCCGTACCCTCGTCCGCCGCTGCTCGACTCAATGGGCGCGTGGTGGACGAGGAGGTTCTACACCAGGCGGAGTGACGACAGCAAGCTCTTCTTCAATGGGAAGGCGCCGGCGAAGGGAATGCCAATGCCTCGGCCGGACATGTCCGCCGAGGACTGGTACTTGACAAGGAAGATTGCCTCCCTCGTGAGCCTCGGGCTCACGGGCAGGGAGATCATCCGCGACTACACAGCGAACAGGTTCTGTCCGCTGCGGAGGAGACCCTACCCCTTCTACAAGATAGAAGGGTGGGAAGACATCTCCAGGGAGAGCACGGGTAAGTACCTTTCAAAATCAACCTTTCTTTGATGACTCCTCCGAACAGGAACTAAGAGGCTCTTCTGCTCGGGCAGAGAAACCAACCGACGCATGGGTGACCGAACGGGTCGACTCCATGCTGAAGGCAGCAAAGGAGGACGGCGAAGTCACCGGCGAGGTGGCCTTCACCTGCCCACGCAACGTACTTGTCCGCACAGACGAGGTAAGTCATTTCAAACTCAGCCTGTGTCACTAGACTCGTACTGTTGAACATGCTAACAATTGCTCCTCAAATGAACAGCAGGATCAGCTGATCCTTGGAGGGATGGTGGAGGAACTCCCCGGATCCGAAAAGGAGAAAGCGAGGAAGGGCAAGGCCAAAGCGGCCACGAAGCCCAAGGTGGCGGCTGAGCTGACGCGGAGTTCGCCGCGCCATGGCGGCCGCCAACCCTCGAAGAAGCTGCCCGCGGCGACGAAGCGCACCGAGCAGACCAAGCGAGTGCGCGGTCAGCCTAGCGGGAAGAGACCAAGCCCCTCCCTCCTCGAAGCGCCGGGCGAGGGCCGCACACGTCAGGCGGGCGACCAGGCCCCAGCGTGTGGGCGAACCCCTCAAGCGCCGGGCGAGGGACCCACACGTCAGGCGGGCGACCAGGCCCCAGCGTGTGGGCGTGCCCCTCAAGCGCCGGGCGAGGGCCTCGCACGTCAGGCGGGCGACCAGGCCCCAGCGCTTGGGCGAGTCCCTCAAGCGCCGAGCGAGGGCCCCGCACGTCAGGCGGGCGACCAGGCCCCAGCGTGTGGGCGAGCCCCTCAGAGCGCGCAAGGCCCCTCTCTGACAGATGGGGCCCACGTGGCAGGGAGCATCTTGAAAGGAGTCTTTCGGGCGAAGGCTCCCCCTGCTACGAAGGACGGGCGCATTCAATGCGACATTACGCGCGGATAGGCAGAGAGAGAGTTTGCCATCATCAGGCCGGCCGCCCGCGTCAGAAGGAGCAAGCTGGGCCCCTCCTGCAGTCTCACTGGCGTGTTCACCCGGGTCAGAGGCCACTTGCGAAGCATGCGTGGGCGGCGCCATGCGGCGCAGTAGCAGCACGTTTTCGCCTCTCCTGTCCTATCCTTTATGTTTTATCAGTGTACCGAGAGTACTGTACTGCCTACCCCCTCGGATAAAAGGGGCGGAGAGAGAAGGGAGAGGGGTTCCAACATTGCTCGTTCCCCGAACAACCATCAAAGGGCAAGCTCTGGTGGAGTTTGTTAGCGAATGGACTCCGGCGGACACAGAAGTTGAAGACGCCCCAACACCCTCGCCGTGGACTCTCTTCTTCAACGGCTCGTTCCGGCTGGAGGGGGCTGGGGCCGGCGTCGTCCTTGTGTCTCCCACCGGCGACGTGGTCCGGCACCTAGTGGTGCTGGAGTTCCGCGCTACCAACAACGTCGCGGAGTACGAAGGGCTACTCGTCGGGCTCAGGGTGGCTTCGACCCTGGGCATGCGGCGACTACAAGTAAAAGGCGACTCCCTCCTGGTCATCAACCAGGCGAGGAAAGAAGTCACCTGCTAAGATTCCACCAGGGCGGCCTACCTGGCGGAGGTGCGCCGTTTGGAGCGGCACTTCGAGGGTTTGGGCTTCGCGCACATCCCTCGCCGCGACAACTATATGTCGGATGAACTATCTCAGATTGCCTCGTCAAGGGCACCTGAACTATCCCAGATTGCCTCGTCAAGGGCACCTGTCCCGGCTGGGGTCTTTGAAGAAAGACTCACGCGTCCGTCTGTCGCAACCCCCGTTTCTGGTGGGGACAGCATGATTCTTGATGCAGCTCCCACATCCGGTGGAGGCATCAACATTCCCGCAGCAGCTCCCCGGCCGGAGGGAGGATGGGGAAGAATTGCCGAAGCGGTTGAGGCGGAAATGCCAGGCCAGGCAGAGTACGTTGGCGACCATGCTAACGTCGTCGCACTCGTCCGAGAAGGTCAGTGAACGGACCCTATCCTAGCCTACCTGCGGGACGAAGTGATCCCCGACGATGACGCGTCAGCTGAGAAGATAGCGCGTAAGGCCAAGCGCTATGCCCTGGTAGGTGGGGACCTGTATCGCCAGGGCGCTAACGGAGTTCGACTGAAGTGCGTCACTTGGGAAGCGGGGAGCGAAATCCTCTCTGAGATCCATGAAGGCATGTGCGGGAGCCATTCAGGGAGCCGGGCGTTGGTCGAAATGGTCTTCCGCCCCGGCTTCTATTGGCCTACTGCCCTCCAGGATGCCTTTGAGCTGGTGAGGAGATGTAAAGCGTGCCAGTTTCATGCTAAGCAGATCCACCGACCAGCCCAGGCGCTGCAAACCATTCCGCTTTCTTAGCCGTTCGAGGTCTGGGGGCTGGACATCCTGGGCCCATTCCCGTGGGCGACCGAGGGCTACACGCATCTGTTCGTCGCCGTCGACAAGTTCACCAAGTGTGTGGAAGCCTCGCCGGTCCCGGCGATCACCTCTGCTCCAGCCATAAAATTCATGCGAAGCATCTTCGTCCGGTTTGGCGTCGCCAGCAGAATCATCACCGACAATGGCGCTCAGTTCAAGACTGTTGACTTTCAAGATTGGTGTGAAGAGCTGGGCACCAAGCTGTGCGCCTCCGTCGCGCACCCGAAGAGCAATGGGTAAGTGGAGCGGACGAATGCAGAGGTACTCAACGGACTCAAGACAAGGGTGTTCGATCGCCTAGAAAAGCGTGGCAAACGCTGGGCAGAGGAAGTCCTCACCGTGCTCTGGCTCTGCGGACAACCCCCAACAGAGCTACTGGCGAGACCCCTTTCTTCCTGGTGTACGGTTCGGAGACAGTGCTCCCATCAGAGCTCGCCTTCGGATCCCCAAGGGTGGCGGCGTACAGCGAGGATGGTGACCCTGACCGACGTCAGGACGAAGTAAATCTCCTGGAGGAGATCAGAGACAGAGCGGCGATCCGGGCCGCCAGATATCAGCAGTTCCTACGCCGTTATCAAGCAAGAAGGGTGTGTGAGAGAACACTGGCAGTAGGTGACCTCGTCCCGCGCAGAGTTCAGGTGCAGACAGGTCGCAATAAGCTGCCTCCCCCGTGGGAGGGCCCCTTTAAGGTGGTCTCAGTATCCCGCCCAGGCTCGCCTTCGAGGATGGTCGCGAATTGGCGAACACCTGGAACGTCGAGCAGCTGAGGAAGTTCTACCCGTACGTAGCTATTTCAGAAGCTTTTGGTCTTCCCTTGGAGCCGAGCGACGAGGTCTTCCTCCTTTACCGCTCGCCTCGGGGGCTGCCATGCACAAAGCCATCTGCAATATAAAGATAAGTTCTGTCTTTCTGTGAGCATCTGTCTTTCGCCTCAAAACGTCTGTTAGAAAACATTCTGTTGAAAACTGGTAGCGAGGAAGTACTTAAGGCTGATGGCCCCTTAGTTGCAAGGGCGAACGCTTAAACTTGCGCTGGGCGAGGCAAGGCAGACGGAAGGCGTGTTCTAGGCTGGTGTGTCTGCTCGATCTAGGCTCTACGCCTACGACGGCACCAGCGTCTAGACCACTTCCAGAAGCTAAGTTCTCACCACGCAATGTTTAAGGTCGGTTTGCGGAGACGCCATAAGGGGTGAAGTAACTAGATGCCTAAGAAAAAAGCGCTCGCTTTCAACAGAACGTTCTGTCTAAAGCTTTTGGTGGTCGCTTGCCTAAGTCCTTTTTTCCGCAAGTAAAAGATTGCATAATGGATTAACGAGACTTGTGGCAAGAAAACCAAAAGATTGTATTAACAGGTCTTATGTACAAGACGAGCGGCAATAGGAACCGATCATTCCTCGTCGTCGTCGTCCTCCGCCGATGCAGCGCCACCCATCAAGGACACTCGATCCGCGGCGACTTCGACGCGAGACTGCTCGTCCCGATCCAGCTGGCGCGGAGGCTCCCCGGTGGCGGTGTCGAGGTCGAACGCGGTGTTTTGGGAAAGGCAGTTGCCCAAGACGAACTGCGCTGCTTCGAAAGCGCCGCGGCAACCATCCTTGATTGCCCGCATCCGCATCACCATCGGCAGGTCACTCAGAGCCTCGGCGGCACGCCCCACTGCGCCGGCGTACTGCACAGCCGTCTCCTCCAACGGGGCGTAAAGAGTGACTCCCAGCGGGTCCAGGACATCCGCGAATCCACGGTAAGCGGTCCGTAGAATGGCGGTGAGGGCCCAGAGGTGTTCAGAGTGCGCCGCGCGGAGGTTCGAAGTTTCTCGGGCGACAGAAACGGCGACGGCTTGCGCCGCCGCAGCCAAGAACCTGCCGCAGCTCGCCGACAGCTTGCGTCGTCGAAGCCAGAGCGCCTTCTCGCACCGCCCGGGTATGGGCGAGGGCGCGGAGCGCTCGAAGGAGCGCCCGATGTCGGCGGCGATGGCAGAGACAGCGTCGGTGTCCACCGCAACGGCGGCCGAGAGGTGCTCCACCATCAACGTCGGTGCCGCAACGTCCTCCGCAGCAGGTGGCGCCGTCTCCGTCGAAGGGAGCGGGAGCAAGGCGGGGGCAGGTGGATTGCGCGGCCCGGAGCTTGAAGCCCTAGCATCCGGCCTGTCCCACAAAAAAACCAGAAAAAGGGTTCAAGCATGCGAAAAAACGTGCAGCATGCTAACCCTAATACGAAAGTACATGCATGCAGAAAGCTACCTCAAGCGGCCCCCCCAAAGGCGAAGGCGGAGGGGGCAGCCTCAAGCCGCTTGGCCGCGGGACCGGCGCAGCCACTCCTCCTCCCGATGAGGGAGGCGGAGGTGGCGGCGGAATCGTCGCAGCCGACGCTGTCGAGATGGGCGTCGCACAGGAGGTGCCGGCGTAGGCGGCGCCGGATTCGGAAGAGCAGCCGCACTCTCGCCAGGTGGCAGAGCGGCGGTATCAGCAGCAGGGCCCCACTAGAGGGGGGCCAAAGAAGGTGGAGGAAGCCTAGGGCTCGCGGGACGAGGCCTTTTTGGGCTCGTCTCCCCCTCGTCGTCGTCATCGTCTTCAGAAAGGATGAGGCGGCGCTTCCCCAGCACGCGATCGGCGTCGGTTGGGGCGCGAAGCGCGACGGCCACAGAAGGAGCGGCGGCCGCAGGAGCTTCTGCGGTCGTCGAAGGTTGGTCGCGGATTTGCAGGGGTCGCTAGACCACCTGGACCATGGGACCAGAAACTTCCTTCGGGGGCAGCGCACGCAAGTACGGGTTGCGCTCCCATGGGTCCCAGTCGCAGAGAGGGCGGACGCTCGTGGGCAGAAAGACATCGCCGGTAGGCGCGGGCAAGAGTCCCGCCAGCCATTGGTGGACTACTTCCTCTGACACGTTCCCCGCGGCTGGGCAAAAAAAAAAAAAGAGAGGAGCTGCGAGTTAGCAAGGAATCAAGAAGCAAAAGAAAGGAGAAAACGTCCCACGAAATCAGAAGATCTGAAAGAGTCAAAAGTACTCACCTCCAGGGGCAATGCGGGTCCCATCGTCGTCGCCGTAGTATTGCCAGGCGGGGCGCGCCCTCATGCGAAGCGGGCAGAGGCGGCGCCGCAAGAAGTCCGCCGCCACATGGGTTCCGGTGAGCCCATCCTGGCGGAGCTCAGCAATGCGCACCAGCATCGCCTCTGTCTCCGCCGAGTCGTCGGGCAGAGACCCCCAGCAGGCGAGGGATTCCACGAAGCCCTCAGGGAAGACAAGATCGTCGCAACCGCTGGAGTCCTCCACGTACAACCACTGTCGCGACCTGTCCTTCTAGTTGGAATTGAGTGCGAGCGGGATGAAGGCGTTGGAGTCGCGGAGCGAGAAGTAGCAGCTCCCAACGGCCCCGCTCGAGCGCGAGCTCACGTGCAGCGTGAAGAGCCTTCCATGACCCCAGTCTCTTCTGCCGTCTCCACCAGCGCCCCGACCATGACCTGCGCAACTGTCGCACATGGGCCCGTCAAATGGAGGACTTCTACGCTGGCCGCAGCCCCATGCTCGAGCTACCTGAGGGCACGGCTGCAGCACCTCTTCTGCAGGGTGGCCAGGACCAGGGTTTCCCTGAAACCCGTGGCCACGTTGCCGTCATCTTCGGCGGTACGTCAACCTACACCTCTCGCCGCGAGCTGAAGGCCGCGTCCCGCGAGGTCCTCCACATCTCTCGCGGCGAACCCGCGGCGGAGTCTCTGCCTTGGTCCAGCTAGGCCATCACCTTTTTGGTGACGGACTGCCCGGCCGGGCTTTCCAATGCCACCATCAGCAACACCCGAGTCGACCGCATCCTTGTAGACAGCGGGAGCTCGCTATACATCGTCACGGCGCGAGTTCTAGGCCTCATGCAGGTCCCGCACTCCAAGATCAAGGACATCACCGTCCCCTTCCATGGGATCGTCCCGGGATCGTCGCTTCGCCCCGTCGGGCAAGTCATGCTGCCCGTCACGTTTGGCTCCTCCGCCAACTTTCGGACGGAGTACATCACCTTTGAGGTGGTTGTTGGCGATTCTTACTGTCGACTGGTGGTAAACTGGGGGTTACCGTCGGCAATGAATTTGTACGAGGGGATGCTATCAGGAACTAAACTAGATGGTAGCACAAGACACGGGTTTATACAGGTTCAGGCCCTCAACGGAGGTAATACCCTACTTCCTGTGCTCTGGGGTTATGGTGATCAACCTGCGGGATGCAAGATGACCGAGATGATTACAACGTATGCTCTTAGATGAACTTACTTGCCTATGGCCTCCACCCCCTTCCATTATATAGTATAGGGGGGATAGAGTTACACGCTAGCACGTGATACATGATACCTAATCTTGTTATGCCGTTACATGTCATGCATGTGTTGATCTCCTAATTACATGGAGATAGATTTTATCCCCGGGAACTTCCTTCAAGCTCAAGGCTCACGTAGCCCGAGTGGTCTCTGACCTTGACCGGCCGACTTGGGTCGCCCCCCATCTGCTCCCTTATGGGCCTTCTAGAGGATACCCGGGGCCCATGTAGTCCACAGTAGCCCCCGAGTGCTTTACGATCGAGTCAGATGTCCGGCCGACTGATTTCACCGATATCTTCTGTAATCTGAAAAGAGATTGTAAAGAACTCAAGAAGTCTTAAGTTTTATGTTGAAGCAATGCCTAGATTGGCAATACCAAATCCAGCTTACTTGGCCCATTGGGCACATCACCTCAACGGAAAAATTCGACTCCTGGGCATCCACTCTTGCAATGCAAAAGTAGCTATTGGCCCATCATGCGGCATGCCTTAAGCCACGCCATTACAACTTCTGTCTTACAGCATGCTGTAACTTTAGCGTTTCAAGACGTATCGACATCAGGTGTGTGGCCTTAACATGTAAGAACCAGCACTCTGCCCAACATGGCGCACACCATTCAGCAGGGTGGTATCTGTCCCACCCAGAGAAGGGATCAGCATAGGCCCCTAGGGGCATACCAATTGGATACAGTTTGGCCGAGAGATATTTGTATCCGGGGAGCGGTATACAACTAGCGACCGTAGAAAAGGCATACCTCCGAAACCGTAACCAAATTTTACCAACACCCAACCTTGAGCATGCAAAGTTGGCTAGTGACCCAACATGGGGTATGCCGTGAAATATTTTTAATTTTGGCGCTGCTGGTCATATGCCCTCCAGGGTGTACTGAGGCCGAATTAGGCTCGATTTTAACACATTGCCACCGTAAGCGGCGTGTTAAGAAAGCCTGTTAAAGGGATCGCCCTTTGCAGTTTTTAGCCCAAGCCCAATTAAGGGAAGGCGAAGCGTTTTCGCGCCCTTTTCTCACACAGCCGGAACGGCACGCGCTCCCACAGGGGAACGTCTTCGCGTCCACTTCCGTCCCATCGGCATGATGGTTTTTACTGTATTCAAAACGGATTACAAGGCATGCCCTTTGAACTCCCTTGGTGTATAAAAGAAACCGCAGGAGCAGAGTACTACTTCACCGCCGGCTTTCGAGTTTTCAAGTCTTCCTCTTCTCGATCGACACCCAGAAAACTCCGCTTTCTCCTTTTCAAGAGCGACGGCGAACATTATGGAGCTGATAGAGATGTGGATCGCCGAGGCCCGTGCGAAGGATGTGGCGGAAGCCGCCGCTAGAGCCGCCGCCAAAGCCTTCGAAGACGAGCTCTGGCAGGATTTCGTCCTAATGAAGGCGAAGATCCGAGCGGAGGAATCCATTAGGGTTCTGATCCGCGGATTCCCACAGCTCCACAAGGTGTGCTTCCCCCTCAAGGACGCACTGGTCGCCGCCCTCCTCGCCGATGGGCAACTCTGAAGTCCTCCCGCCAGGGGGCTCTTTTTTTTACTTTTGATCCTACGCGAGCCAGCGACGAGCCCTAGCTCAATGTGTTGCGCCGTAAATAGGCCTAAGTGCCTTTTAATAAATATCTTTTGGAAATCCAGATGTCTTTCTTCATCTTGCTTTGTTCTCGAATCCGCGACATTGCTTCTTCACATTTTGGCTCTGAATCCGCAACATTGCTTCATCTGAGTAGTTAGGACTGCGTGCTCCCGGACCAGCATTCAGCGCTTAACTCGAACCTCTCGGAGGGAACCACTCGCATAGCCGAGTGATCTCGCCCTTCCCGAAAAGGGCGCATCTAGCCCGAAACAAAGGCCCGGCCCAGAATGCGAACGCCGCCCGTTGCGATAAATTTGGAACAGGTGAACGAAATTGGTTCACCTTGCTCACTTTTCGTGCCAGTCTGTTAGCTTCCCCCAGCGAACTCCACTGCTAGGGTTCTTCTCCGTCGCAACCTCCCCCGCCACCATCTCCGATCTGCAATGGCTCTACCTTCTCCCGCCGCCCCAAAGGCTGCAAAGAGCGGAAAGGAGTGGATGAAGTCCATCACGATCGAACGGAGGCTACAGAAGCTGGTCTCTCTCGGCGTACTCCCCTCCGAGGAGTTCTTGTCATGGCGCCCCGCCGCCGGCGAATCCTGCCCCACCCCTCGTTCCAATGAGGTAGTGGTCTTCGATTAGCTTCTCCAGCAACCTTCGCCGCTAGGGTTTTTCTCCGTTGCCACCTCCGTCGCCGCCCGTCTCCGATCGCAATGGCTCCACCATCTCCCTTCGCCCCAAAGGCTGCCAAGAGCGGGAAGGAGTGGGTGAAATCCATCACGACCGAACGGAGGCTACAGAAGCTGGTCTCTCTCGGTGTGCTCCCCTCCGAAGAGCTTTTGTCTTGGCGCCCCGCCGCCGGTGAATCCTGCCCCACCCCTCGTTCCGACGAGGTAGTGGTCTTTGAATCCTTCTTTCTCCGTGGCTTCGGCCATCCTTGTTCTCCTTTTTTCTGGGGAATACTCAATTTTTACGGGATCGAGGTTTCTCACCTAAACCCCAATTCCATCTTGCAAATTGCGATCTTTGTTTACGTCTGTGAGGCCTATTTGGGGATAGCTCCTCATTTCGACCTTTTCAGATATCTCTTCCTCCTCAAACCCTTCCCCAACAAGAACTTTCCCAAGGCCGCCGGCGGCGGGATTTCAATTGCGGGAAGGGGTCTGGAAGTACTATTTTGATCTCCCCTTGAGAACCTCCAATAAAGGCTTGCACTCAGAGTGGTTCTACTGTGCTAATTCTTTTCCAGTCCTCCCTTCCTTCTCCGGAGAATGCCCCACGGTCAGTCCCTCTTGATCGTCCCCTCTCGCCGATGACGAGGGAGACCAAGTAAAGGAACTTCTCGTTCTTCTCCAGCGTGCGAAGACCGCCCGGCTGACTGGCATTGGTGTAGTCTGGAACAACACTCAGCGCCGTATCCAGCCCATCAAGGAGAGGGTGCATCTCGCCTTCGAATACTAGGGACTTCAAGACTCCACTCGGGAAACCGGGGAAAGTCTTACGCAGAAGGAAATTATCAGCCGGATGACTGAGCTCTTCGCCCCAGGTTCGAAAATAACTTACGTGGACTGCCCAGGCGCGTACCACCTGACGTTGCCACCACCAGCGGTAAGGAGAAGACCCTTCTCAACTTAACCACCATCTGTTACGTAAACTGATTGCAATTTGATCCACACGCAGGGACGCGATGCTTTCTTTTCCATGCATCCAGTTCCAGAAGCTCCACACCACAAAGAGGCACCGCGCAAGCGTCCCGCAGGGTACTCGACTAGTGCTCCTCCTGCCAAGAAAGGCAAGGGGTCGCTCCCGAGGACTCGGAAGAAGATGATGAAGATGATAATGTTCCGCTCTTGCGCTGCCGCCGTCGCCCAACAACCAAGTCGCCCTCCGCTCCGACGACGCAGCCCCGAAGCCCCCCATCTCCCCAATCAGCTGACCCAAAGCCGCGTCGGGGGCGCAGAAACCTCCCGGCTCTGGCCCGAGTGGTTCGGGCATCCGATTCGGATTCAAATCCTTGTCATCGCAAAGGTATCCCTTCACGATTTCTTTCCTTCACGATTTGCAACGGATTGGTGTCTTGAATAGTTCTCCAAATACTTTCAGAAAACCTGTTAATGACGACGAGCCGCCAAGCTCGCATGGCAGCGAAGTGCCAGCTTCAGCACCTCCACAATCCAATCCCCAAGCCAAGCCCCAAACGACGGGGATTCGACTCGGCATGACCCACCTCGCCGAGACTCCGGTCCATCTGCTACCACTCGTCGATCCTCGCCAGCGAAGAGAAAAATCCCAGCCTTGGCTCCAGGGAGCTCAGAGCCAGAAATCGAGGAGATTCCTCGCCCTTCCGCTAAAGCTCACACTCCACCCCTCC
Organism: Raddia distichophylla; assembly: GCA_005191435.1. NCBI lineage: Eukaryota > Viridiplantae > Streptophyta > Magnoliopsida > Poales > Poaceae > Raddia > Raddia distichophylla. Next base: position 3,356,131 of record SPJY01035202.1, read on the forward strand.
AACTGAAATGGAGAAAGGAGATGGAGGGCTGCGAGGTCGATGACGGGCAGGAAGCCGAAGAATGGGAAGCATTGGACCAAATGACGGCAGCTCAAGCTGTGATATACAAGGTAAAGCCTTTCCAGGCCTCGAATCCTCGCTTTACATAGGAAAATCCCGCCAATCTCCCTCCCATTTTCATGCAGCGCATGAAAGAAAGGTCAAGGCAGAAGTCCGTATGTATGGAGAAAACGCTGGGCCAATTGAAAACCAGCAATGAGTATGACAACGCGCTGTATGCTGTTAAGTCGCAATATCGCGGCCAGATCAAAGAACTCCAACGAGAAGTCACTGAACTCCAATTCCGTCACATGGAAGAGTGCAACACCATCCGAGGTATAAATCCCGAACGATGCTAAACCTTTATAAATAGAATGCTCCTTAGATGATAATCTTCGAGACTTGCCTTTGAATGCAGCACTAGAGGCGAGGCAGAAGGCCCTGGAGGCAGAAAGCGACGCTCGGCTGGATGGTGACTTCCCGCCGCTGGCTCTTCCCGACTCAGCCTCATTGAAACCCGATTGATCTGTCAATCCTGATTGGTTGTGCAGAGCATCGGCAGAAGTCCAAGACGCAACTCCAGCTTCTCGAAGAAGAGGTTAAAGCTGTCCATGAGCTTCGTCGCCGTGCTATAGTTGGAATAGTCCCAACACTTCAACGCCTTTATCCGGAAGAGGAGCCGCCGAGTGATCCCGACCTCCTTGTGGCCCGTCTTGGCGATGTCCCCGAGCGGATCAAGGTCTTCACGCGGGAGGCGGCAATAACCTGCACCATTGAAGGCCTCGCAATCGCGAAGTCAAACTTTCCCGTCTGGATTGTGAAGCCGTGGAGGAAGGATTTGCATGCACCGAGGAGGAGGCATGTGCTTTGCTGGAAGAAGTTCGTCTGGCTGCTGTGCAGATCGTTGAAGAATTGGACTTGTAACTATAACTTTGATTGAAACGCTCGATCGATCCTCGATATTGGTGATCTTATTTATCCGAGTACTTAGCTTTATCCTTTTTATGAAGCATTTTTGCCGACTGGTGTAGCCCCCGAGTGCCAGGAATCCGCACGTGGCTTTATCCCCATGCAACAACAGAGTAGCTAAACACTGTCTTTGGCAAGTACGAGCATCACTACTCAAGAATTTTCATAACACCCGAATTTCATCAACACATGTAGAGAGAAAACGACTTTTATTAATATGATAGGGTGCGGTTGACTTCGCACACTATTTAGTGTAGCCCCCGACTTACTGCTTAACCGTTTTACGGCTAAGTAGCAAGTCAGAAAACAAGGACTAATTACAATGCTGCTGGAATACACGAATTAAGAGTAAAAACGACGTAGCTGCTCGATGTTTCAGGTGTTGGGCACCTCAGATCCGTCTTCGCGTTGTAGCCGATAAGCCCCCGGGCGGGTCATCTCAGCAATCACATAGGGGCCTTCCCAGAGTGGGGAGAGTTTATGCTCGTGCTTTTGATTCCTTCTGAGGACCAGATCTCCCTTGGAGAACGCACGGCCCCGCACGTTACGCTGATGGTAGCGACGCAAGCCCTGTTGGTACTTAGCCGACTGGACCAATGCTGCTTCCCTGGCTTCCTTGAGCCGATCGAGGTCTTCGTATCTTGCTTCATCCGACTGATTATCGTCGAAACCGGCAACCCGAGGGACCGGAACTTCAATTCAGTCGGGAGGACCGTCTCTAAGCCTGTGGACAACATGGACCCCGGGTATCCACACGGCGGGCCTAAAAGACCACCCGACAGGGGATGGACCAAGTCGGGTGGATGAGGACGGGAACCACCTGGATTCTAGAAGACTTGCCCGGCAAGAAAGGACACGAAGATAGAAGCCTATCCCTAATAGGGAAGGTATACTTGTAATCCCTAATTAATAGGAATCCGACCTCGTAACCAACTAGGACTCCTCCCTGTAATCCCACCCCCTACACTATATAAAGGGGGTAGGGGCCATAGTTCGGCAGAACAGATCCCATTGCTTGTTGGAGCCAAACATAGCATCCCGGGTTGACCCTTTTCGACGAAGCGAGGCCGAAAGTTCAAATAGGTGCTATGCATGCATGGGTCAGTACCCTAGGTGGGCTAGGCTCTAGGCGAATTTGAGACAGGGTGTTACAAATGGTATCAGAGCATCAACCCTCGCTGTGCCGCAGATCGTGTGGGTTTAGTTGCGCAAGCATACTGCGTATGGCTTGGGTCGGCACTAGACGCACGACCGTATACTGAGGTGGATCCGACGATGCTTGTTGGAGCCAAACATAGCATCCCGGGTTGACCCTTTTCGACGAAGCGAGGCCGAAAGTTCAAATAGGTGCTATGCATGCATGGGTCAGTACCCTAGGTGGGCTAGGCTCTAGGCGAATTTGAGACAGGGTGTTACAAATGGTATCAGAGCATCAACCCTCGCTGTGCCGCAGATCGTGTGGGTTTAGTTGCGCAAGCATACTGCGTATGGCTTGGGTCGGCACTAGACGCACGACCGTATACTGAGGTGGATCCGACGATGCTTGTTGGAGCCAAACATAGCATCCCGGGTTGACCCTTTTCGACGAAGCGAGGCCGAAAGTTCAAATAGGTGCTATGCATGCATGGGTCAGTACCCTAGGTGGGCTAGGCTCTAGGCGAATTTGAGACAGGGTGTTACAAATGGTATCAGAGCATCAACCCTCGCTGTGCCGCAGATCGTGTGGGTTTAGTTGCGCAAGCATACTGCGTATGGCTTGGGTCGGCACTAGACGCACGACCGTATACTGAGGTGGATCCGACGATGCTTGTTGGAGCCAAACATAGCATCCCGGGTTGACCCTTTTCGACGAAGCGAGGCCGAAAGTTCAAATAGGTGCTATGCATGCATGGGTCAGTACCCTAGGTGGGCTAGGCTCTAGGCGAATTTGAGACAGGGTGTTACAAATGGTATCAGAGCATCAACCCTCGCTGTGCCGCAGATCGTGTGGGTTTAGTTGCGCAAGCATACTGCGTATGGCTTGGGTCGGCACTAGACGCACGACCGTATACTGAGGTGGATCCGACGATGCTTGTTGGAGCCAAACATAGCATCCCGGGTTGACCCTTTTCGACGAAGCGAGGCCGAAAGTTCAAATAGGTGCTATGCATGCATGGGTCAGTACCCTAGGTGGGCTAGGCTCTAGGCGAATTTGAGACAGGGTGTTACAAATGGTATCAGAGCATCAACCCTCGCTGTGCCGCAGATCGTGTGGGTTTAGTTGCGCAAGCATACTGCGTATGGCTTGGGTCGGCACTAGACGCACGACCGTATACTGAGGTGGATCCGACGATGCTTGTTGGAGCCAAACATAGCATCCCGGGTTGACCCTTTTCGACGAAGCGAGGCCGAAAGTTCAAATAGGTGCTATGCATGCATGGGTCAGTACCCTAGGTGGGCTAGGCTCTAGGCGAATTTGAGACAGGGTGTTACAAATGGTATCAGAGCATCAACCCTCGCTGTGCCGCAGATCGTGTGGGTTTAGTTGCGCAAGCATACTGCGTATGGCTTGGGTCGGCACTAGACGCACGACCGTATACTGAGGTGGATCCGACGATGCTTGTTGGAGCCAAACATAGCATCCCGGGTTGACCCTTTTCGACGAAGCGAGGCCGAAAGTTCAAATAGGTGCTATGCATGCATGGGTCAGTACCCTAGGTGGGCTAGGCTCTAGGCGAATTTGAGACAGGGTGTTACAAATGGTATCAGAGCATCAACCCTCGCTGTGCCGCAGATCGTGTGGGTTTAGTTGCGCAAGCATACTGCGTATGGCTTGGGTCGGCACTAGACGCACGACCGTATACTGAGGTGGATCCGACGATGCTTGTTGGAGCCAAACATAGCATCCCGGGTTGACCCTTTTCGACGAAGCGAGGCCGAAAGTTCAAATAGGTGCTATGCATGCATGGGTCAGTACCCTAGGTGGGCTAGGCTCTAGGCGAATTTGAGACAGGGTGTTACAAATGGTATCAGAGCATCAACCCTCGCTGTGCCGCAGATCGTGTGGGTTTAGTTGCGCAAGCATACTGCGTATGGCTTGGGTCGGCACTAGACGCACGACCGTATACTGAGGTGGATCCGACGATGCTTGTTGGAGCCAAACATAGCATCCCGGGTTGACCCTTTTCGACGAAGCGAGGCCGAAAGTTCAAATAGGTGCTATGCATGCATGGGTCAGTACCCTAGGTGGGCTAGGCTCTAGGCGAATTTGAGACAGGGTGTTACAAATGGTATCAGAGCATCAACCCTCGCTGTGCCGCAGATCGTGTGGGTTTAGTTGCGCAAGCATACTGCGTATGGCTTGGGTCGGCACTAGACGCACGACCGTATACTGAGGTGGATCCGACGATGCTTGTTGGAGCCAAACATAGCATCCCGGGTTGACCCTTTTCGACGAAGCGAGGCCGAAAGTTCAAATAGGTGCTATGCATGCATGGGTCAGTACCCTAGGTGGGCTAGGCTCTAGGCGAATTTGAGACAGGGTGTTACAAATGGTATCAGAGCATCAACCCTCGCTGTGCCGCAGATCGTGTGGGTTTAGTTGCGCAAGCATACTGCGTATGGCTTGGGTCGGCACTAGACGCACGACCGTATACTGAGGTGGATCCGACGATGCTTGTTGGAGCCAAACATAGCATCCCGGGTTGACCCTTTTCGACGAAGCGAGGCCGAAAGTTCAAATAGGTGCTATGCATGCATGGGTCAGTACCCTAGGTGGGCTAGGCTCTAGGCGAATTTGAGACAGGGTGTTACAAATGGTATCAGAGCATCAACCCTCGCTGTGCCGCAGATCGTGTGGGTTTAGTTGCGCAAGCATACTGCGTATGGCTTGGGTCGGCACTAGACGCACGACCGTATACTGAGGTGGATCCGACGATGCTTGTTGGAGCCAAACATAGCATCCCGGGTTGACCCTTTTCGACGAAGCGAGGCCGAAAGTTCAAATAGGTGCTATGCATGCATGGGTCAGTACCCTAGGTGGGCTAGGCTCTAGGCGAATTTGAGACAGGGTGTTACAAATGGTATCAGAGCATCAACCCTCGCTGTGCCGCAGATCGTGTGGGTTTAGTTGCGCAAGCATACTGCGTATGGCTTGGGTCGGCACTAGACGCACGACCGTATACTGAGGTGGATCCGACGATGCTTGTTGGAGCCAAACATAGCATCCCGGGTTGACCCTTTTCGACGAAGCGAGGCCGAAAGTTCAAATAGGTGCTATGCATGCATGGGTCAGTACCCTAGGTGGGCTAGGCTCTAGGCGAATTTGAGACAGGGTGTTACAAATGGTATCAGAGCATCAACCCTCGCTGTGCCGCAGATCGTGTGGGTTTAGTTGCGCAAGCATACTGCGTATGGCTTGGGTCGGCACTAGACGCACGACCGTATACTGAGGTGGATCCGACGATGCTTGTTGGAGCCAAACATAGCATCCCGGGTTGACCCTTTTCGACGAAGCGAGGCCGAAAGTTCAAATAGGTGCTATGCATGCATGGGTCAGTACCCTAGGTGGGCTAGGCTCTAGGCGAATTTGAGACAGGGTGTTACAAATGGTATCAGAGCATCAACCCTCGCTGTGCCGCAGATCGTGTGGGTTTAGTTGCGCAAGCATACTGCGTATGGCTTGGGTCGGCACTAGACGCACGACCGTATACTGAGGTGGATCCGACGATGCTTGTTGGAGCCAAACATAGCATCCCGGGTTGACCCTTTTCGACGAAGCGAGGCCGAAAGTTCAAATAGGTGCTATGCATGCATGGGTCAGTACCCTAGGTGGGCTAGGCTCTAGGCGAATTTGAGACAGGGTGTTACAAATGGTATCAGAGCATCAACCCTCGCTGTGCCGCAGATCGTGTGGGTTTAGTTGCGCAAGCATACTGCGTATGGCTTGGGTCGGCACTAGACGCACGACCGTATACTGAGGTGGATCCGACGATGCTTGTTGGAGCCAAACATAGCATCCCGGGTTGACCCTTTTCGACGAAGCGAGGCCGAAAGTTCAAATAGGTGCTATGCATGCATGGGTCAGTACCCTAGGTGGGCTAGGCTCTAGGCGAATTTGAGACAGGGTGTTACAAATGGTATCAGAGCATCAACCCTCGCTGTGCCGCAGATCGTGTGGGTTTAGTTGCGCAAGCATACTGCGTATGGCTTGGGTCGGCACTAGACGCACGACCGTATACTGAGGTGGATCCGACGATGCTTGTTGGAGCCAAACATAGCATCCCGGGTTGACCCTTTTCGACGAAGCGAGGCCGAAAGTTCAAATAGGTGCTATGCATGCATGGGTCAGTACCCTAGGTGGGCTAGGCTCTAGGCGAATTTGAGACAGGGTGTTACAAATGGTATCAGAGCATCAACCCTCGCTGTGCCGCAGATCGTGTGGGTTTAGTTGCGCAAGCATACTGCGTATGGCTTGGGTCGGCACTAGACGCACGACCGTATACTGAGGTGGATCCGACGATGCTTGTTGGAGCCAAACATAGCATCCCGGGTTGACCCTTTTCGACGAAGCGAGGCCGAAAGTTCAAATAGGTGCTATGCATGCATGGGTCAGTACCCTAGGTGGGCTAGGCTCTAGGCGAATTTGAGACAGGGTGTTACAAATGGTATCAGAGCATCAACCCTCGCTGTGCCGCAGATCGTGTGGGTTTAGTTGCGCAAGCATACTGCGTATGGCTTGGGTCGGCACTAGACGCACGACCGTATACTGAGGTGGATCCGACGATGCTTGTTGGAGCCAAACATAGCATCCCGGGTTGACCCTTTTCGACGAAGCGAGGCCGAAAGTTCAAATAGGTGCTATGCATGCATGGGTCAGTACCCTAGGTGGGCTAGGCTCTAGGCGAATTTGAGACAGGGTGTTACAAATGGTATCAGAGCATCAACCCTCGCTGTGCCGCAGATCGTGTGGGTTTAGTTGCGCAAGCATACTGCGTATGGCTTGGGTCGGCACTAGACGCACGACCGTATACTGAGGTGGATCCGACGATGCTTGTTGGAGCCAAACATAGCATCCCGGGTTGACCCTTTTCGACGAAGCGAGGCCGAAAGTTCAAATAGGTGCTATGCATGCATGGGTCAGTACCCTAGGTGGGCTAGGCTCTAGGCGAATTTGAGACAGGGTGTTACAAATGGTATCAGAGCATCAACCCTCGCTGTGCCGCAGATCGTGTGGGTTTAGTTGCGCAAGCATACTGCGTATGGCTTGGGTCGGCACTAGACGCACGACCGTATACTGAGGTGGATCCGACGATGCTTGTTGGAGCCAAACATAGCATCCCGGGTTGACCCTTTTCGACGAAGCGAGGCCGAAAGTTCAAATAGGTGCTATGCATGCATGGGTCAGTACCCTAGGTGGGCTAGGCTCTAGGCGAATTTGAGACAGGGTGTTACAAATGGTATCAGAGCATCAACCCTCGCTGTGCCGCAGATCGTGTGGGTTTAGTTGCGCAAGCATACTGCGTATGGCTTGGGTCGGCACTAGACGCACGACCGTATACTGAGGTGGATCCGACGATGCTTGTTGGAGCCAAACATAGCATCCCGGGTTGACCCTTTTCGACGAAGCGAGGCCGAAAGTTCAAATAGGTGCTATGCATGCATGGGTCAGTACCCTAGGTGGGCTAGGCTCTAGGCGAATTTGAGACAGGGTGTTACAAATGGTATCAGAGCATCAACCCTCGCTGTGCCGCAGATCGTGTGGGTTTAGTTGCGCAAGCATACTGCGTATGGCTTGGGTCGGCACTAGACGCACGACCGTATACTGAGGTGGATCCGACGATGCTTGTTGGAGCCAAACATAGCATCCCGGGTTGACCCTTTTCGACGAAGCGAGGCCGAAAGTTCAAATAGGTGCTATGCATGCATGGGTCAGTACCCTAGGTGGGCTAGGCTCTAGGCGAATTTGAGACAGGGTGTTACAAATGGTATCAGAGCATCAACCCTCGCTGTGCCGCAGATCGTGTGGGTTTAGTTGCGCAAGCATACTGCGTATGGCTTGGGTCGGCACTAGACGCACGACCGTATACTGAGGTGGATCCGACGATGCTTGTTGGAGCCAAACATAGCATCCCGGGTTGACCCTTTTCGACGAAGCGAGGCCGAAAGTTCAAATAGGTGCTATGCATGCATGGGTCAGTACCCTAGGTGGGCTAGGCTCTAGGCGAATTTGAGACAGGGTGTTACAAATGGTATCAGAGCATCAACCCTCGCTGTGCCGCAGATCGTGTGGGTTTAGTTGCGCAAGCATACTGCGTATGGCTTGGGTCGGCACTAGACGCACGACCGTATACTGAGGTGGATCCGACGATGCTTGTTGGAGCCAAACATAGCATCCCGGGTTGACCCTTTTCGACGAAGCGAGGCCGAAAGTTCAAATAGGTGCTATGCATGCATGGGTCAGTACCCTAGGTGGGCTAGGCTCTAGGCGAATTTGAGACAGGGTGTTACAAATGGTATCAGAGCATCAACCCTCGCTGTGCCGCAGATCGTGTGGGTTTAGTTGCGCAAGCATACTGCGTATGGCTTGGGTCGGCACTAGACGCACGACCGTATACTGAGGTGGATCCGACGATGCTTGTTGGAGCCAAACATAGCATCCCGGGTTGACCCTTTTCGACGAAGCGAGGCCGAAAGTTCAAATAGGTGCTATGCATGCATGGGTCAGTACCCTAGGTGGGCTAGGCTCTAGGCGAATTTGAGACAGGGTGTTACAAATGGTATCAGAGCATCAACCCTCGCTGTGCCGCAGATCGTGTGGGTTTAGTTGCGCAAGCATACTGCGTATGGCTTGGGTCGGCACTAGACGCACGACCGTATACTGAGGTGGATCCGACGATGCTTGTTGGAGCCAAACATAGCATCCCGGGTTGACCCTTTTCGACGAAGCGAGGCCGAAAGTTCAAATAGGTGCTATGCATGCATGGGTCAGTACCCTAGGTGGGCTAGGCTCTAGGCGAATTTGAGACAGGGTGTTACAAATGGTATCAGAGCATCAACCCTCGCTGTGCCGCAGATCGTGTGGGTTTAGTTGCGCAAGCATACTGCGTATGGCTTGGGTCGGCACTAGACGCACGACCGTATACTGAGGTGGATCCGACGATGCTTGTTGGAGCCAAACATAGCATCCCGGGTTGACCCTTTTCGACGAAGCGAGGCCGAAAGTTCAAATAGGTGCTATGCATGCATGGGTCAGTACCCTAGGTGGGCTAGGCTCTAGGCGAATTTGAGACAGGGTGTTACAAATGGTATCAGAGCATCAACCCTCGCTGTGCCGCAGATCGTGTGGGTTTAGTTGCGCAAGCATACTGCGTATGGCTTGGGTCGGCACTAGACGCACGACCGTATACTGAGGTGGATCCGACGATGCTTGTTGGAGCCAAACATAGCATCCCGGGTTGACCCTTTTCGACGAAGCGAGGCCGAAAGTTCAAATAGGTGCTATGCATGCATGGGTCAGTACCCTAGGTGGGCTAGGCTCTAGGCGAATTTGAGACAGGGTGTTACAAATGGTATCAGAGCATCAACCCTCGCTGTGCCGCAGATCGTGTGGGTTTAGTTGCGCAAGCATACTGCGTATGGCTTGGGTCGGCACTAGACGCACGACCGTATACTGAGGTGGATCCGACGATGCTTGTTGGAGCCAAACATAGCATCCCGGGTTGACCCTTTTCGACGAAGCGAGGCCGAAAGTTCAAATAGGTGCTATGCATGCATGGGTCAGTACCCTAGGTGGGCTAGGCTCTAGGCGAATTTGAGACAGGGTGTTACAAATGGTATCAGAGCATCAACCCTCGCTGTGCCGCAGATCGTGTGGGTTTAGTTGCGCAAGCATACTGCGTATGGCTTGGGTCGGCACTAGACGCACGACCGTATACTGAGGTGGATCCGACGATGCTTGTTGGAGCCAAACATAGCATCCCGGGTTGACCCTTTTCGACGAAGCGAGGCCGAAAGTTCAAATAGGTGCTATGCATGCATGGGTCAGTACCCTAGGTGGGCTAGGCTCTAGGCGAATTTGAGACAGGGTGTTACAAATGGTATCAGAGCATCAACCCTCGCTGTGCCGCAGATCGTGTGGGTTTAGTTGCGCAAGCATACTGCGTATGGCTTGGGTCGGCACTAGACGCACGACCGTATACTGAGGTGGATCCGACGATGCTTGTTGGAGCCAAACATAGCATCCCGGGTTGACCCTTTTCGACGAAGCGAGGCCGAAAGTTCAAATAGGTGCTATGCATGCATGGGTCAGTACCCTAGGTGGGCTAGGCTCTAGGCGAATTTGAGACAGGGTGTTACAAATGGTATCAGAGCATCAACCCTCGCTGTGCCGCAGATCGTGTGGGTTTAGTTGCGCAAGCATACTGCGTATGGCTTGGGTCGGCACTAGACGCACGACCGTATACTGAGGTGGATCCGACGATGCTTGTTGGAGCCAAACATAGCATCCCGGGTTGACCCTTTTCGACGAAGCGAGGCCGAAAGTTCAAATAGGTGCTATGCATGCATGGGTCAGTACCCTAGGTGGGCTAGGCTCTAGGCGAATTTGAGACAGGGTGTTACAAATGGTATCAGAGCATCAACCCTCGCTGTGCCGCAGATCGTGTGGGTTTAGTTGCGCAAGCATACTGCGTATGGCTTGGGTCGGCACTAGACGCACGACCGTATACTGAGGTGGATCCGACGATGCTTGTTGGAGCCAAACATAGCATCCCGGGTTGACCCTTTTCGACGAAGCGAGGCCGAAAGTTCAAATAGGTGCTATGCATGCATGGGTCAGTACCCTAGGTGGGCTAGGCTCTAGGCGAATTTGAGACAGGGTGTTACAAATGGTATCAGAGCATCAACCCTCGCTGTGCCGCAGATCGTGTGGGTTTAGTTGCGCAAGCATACTGCGTATGGCTTGGGTCGGCACTAGACGCACGACCGTATACTGAGGTGGATCCGACGATGCTTGTTGGAGCCAAACATAGCATCCCGGGTTGACCCTTTTCGACGAAGCGAGGCCGAAAGTTCAAATAGGTGCTATGCATGCATGGGTCAGTACCCTAGGTGGGCTAGGCTCTAGGCGAATTTGAGACAGGGTGTTACAAATGGTATCAGAGCATCAACCCTCGCTGTGCCGCAGATCGTGTGGGTTTAGTTGCGCAAGCATACTGCGTATGGCTTGGGTCGGCACTAGACGCACGACCGTATACTGAGGTGGATCCGACGATGCTTGTTGGAGCCAAACATAGCATCCCGGGTTGACCCTTTTCGACGAAGCGAGGCCGAAAGTTCAAATAGGTGCTATGCATGCATGGGTCAGTACCCTAGGTGGGCTAGGCTCTAGGCGAATTTGAGACAGGGTGTTACAAATGGTATCAGAGCATCAACCCTCGCTGTGCCGCAGATCGTGTGGGTTTAGTTGCGCAAGCATACTGCGTATGGCTTGGGTCGGCACTAGACGCACGACCGTATACTGAGGTGGATCCGACGATGCTTGTTGGAGCCAAACATAGCATCCCGGGTTGACCCTTTTCGACGAAGCGAGGCCGAAAGTTCAAATAGGTGCTATGCATGCATGGGTCAGTACCCTAGGTGGGCTAGGCTCTAGGCGAATTTGAGACAGGGTGTTACAAATGGTATCAGAGCATCAACCCTCGCTGTGCCGCAGATCGTGTGGGTTTAGTTGCGCAAGCATACTGCGTATGGCTTGGGTCGGCACTAGACGCACGACCGTATACTGAGGTGGATCCGACGATGCTTGTTGGAGCCAAACATAGCATCCCGGGTTGACCCTTTTCGACGAAGCGAGGCCGAAAGTTCAAATAGGTGCTATGCATGCATGGGTCAGTACCCTAGGTGGGCTAGGCTCTAGGCGAATTTGAGACAGGGTGTTACAAATGGTATCAGAGCATCAACCCTCGCTGTGCCGCAGATCGTGTGGGTTTAGTTGCGCAAGCATACTGCGTATGGCTTGGGTCGGCACTAGACGCACGACCGTATACTGAGGTGGATCCGACGATGCTTGTTGGAGCCAAACATAGCATCCCGGGTTAACCCTTTTATACGAATCGGGACCGAAAGTACAAGTAGCTAGGTGATATGCATACGAATATGGGCCAGGGTGTTACACACGTATATCCTTATAACAGTGTACCATCGGACGGTAGCTCTCCTTTATTTTGCGATGTAATTTTATCAATAAATGGCGCATTTTTACCAACTCTTAAATTTGAAAAAGGGAAAATGACAAAAGTTTGCTTTCAACTAAATAGGCAAACACGTAGAATCTGTAGGCAATCCAGCTTGGTAAAAGAAGATCTGGCGAAACAGTTCCAAGCACAATCACTGATCCATTCGTCCTTTTCAGATTTAAAAATCCAAAAAACAATTCCTCAAAAAAGAAATCCAAAAACAAGATACGAGAAGATCTTGGCGAAGGCAACAAAACAAGCCAGCCCATGCACGTAGTGGAAGCGAGCACGGCTCCTCCCCGCAGGCGGTCACCGGCCGAGCCCACGCCCTGCCGGCCTGCCGGCCGGTCCCCGGCGAGCTTACGGTCGGTGCCCCGCCACACCACGAGCGGCGCCGTCACGCGCCGGCGAGGCCGCGGCGTCGACGGTCGACCGGTGGTGGCGCGCGGTCAAACTTCGCCGGCCGCTTTCGATCCCGGTGCACGTGCGCGATTCCGCCGCCCGAATCCGATGGGGGAGGCCGCTCCGCCACACGTGGTGATGTGGTGGTGGTTAAGAGCTGGTATCGTACCGGGAGGACACCGACCGACGGCCGACGCGGCATCAGGTGCGGGCGAGGGACGTGTGAACGGGCGGGCGCTCTGGGGGGCGCCGCGGCAGCGTCAGCGTCGTGGTGGGGATTTGGCGATGGGGACGCCACGGCTCGCGTATGGTTTTCGGGGCGTGCGGGCGGGCGACGTCGCGTCGGCACAAGGCACTGGCTGCGTGCGCGCGCGCGGGTCCTTGTGTTCTTGTGTGTTGGGGACGGGACGAAGCGCGCGGCGCGGCGCGGGTACGTGCGTGGTGGCGAGCCCGGCGGCGCGCGCGGGCCGGCTCCGGGGTCCGGCTCCGTGCCCGTGCGCGTGCGCGTGTTTTTTTTTTGGCGATTGGGGCGCCTGTTTCCCGATGTGTCGATCGCGTGTCGGTTCGGCTTAAGACAGCGGGGCCGGGCGGGGACTCGGACGGGTTTGGATCTTCCCGGAAGGGCGGTAGTGGCGTGGTAGCTAGCACTGTCTCCTCACTGGCTTAGCTCGGTGCTTTGTTCACAGTACATAGGATTACGGAGTATCCTCTGCAGCTCTGCCTTTTCTTTCCTCGTATAACTTCGTATAATGTATGCTATACGAAGTTATTACGTCATGGACTGCTCGGAAGTAGAAGACATTAAAGATGACTCGTATAACTTCGTATAATGTATGCTATACGAAGTTATTACGGACTAGTACAGCCCTCCTCTTTGGATATACATATTTGTTTGCATCTGTAATTGTAATGAATGGGGGAGTGAACCATCTGTACAACGGCATCCACATGCTTCCCATGTAAAAAAAGAAAAATGGACACCACCTCTCTTTTCTCTTCTTCCTAAACATCATTAGATATATTAGGTACAAAACCTCAAGGCAATGCTGTGTGATTGATTACACGATGGACACACCTCGATTAGTCGATTTGGTATCCCCTTGACGTTCTTCAAGTATCACAGCTCTACCTCGTGAAGATCTTCCCCCAAACCACTCAACTGAGCGGATGAGTTGCTATTGGAGCGGCTGTGAGAAGGTTTCCTTCCAGCCCCAGGTATCAATGGCGGCGACTGCATGGTCTGTCCATCAGGTGATCTGGCAGCAACACTGCTGCTCAACTGCTCTGAGTATGTTCCACTCCATGATGCTGCACGTGACCTTGAGAATGAGCTATGAACCATGTCTGCGGGGGCCATCATGTTGTCCATACTTGGGTATCGCTGGCGTTGAATGCCAGGTTGCACTTGCATTGGCACCACTGGTGGCGGTGGCGATGCCGAGGATGATGCCCCCATTGCTGGAGAGGGAGATGGTTCATCCTGATGTGTGGTTTCGCTGTGGGTATGTGCTGTTGCATCAGCCATCTGCTCTGATGCAACAGCAGCTGGAGTTGGCACGAAGAACGTAGCACCAGACAGAGGATTCATAGATGGAGGGGGCAGTTTACTGTATGATGTCGCTGTTGCTGCTCCAAAGGCATTCGTGCCTCCTTTGTTAAATGTGTCAACATATCTATAGGAAGGAGACGTCGTGACCCTCAAGGTATTTGAAAAGGGAACTCAAGAGTGGTTAGGTAAACAAATTACCTGGATCTAACACCCATTCGCCCACGTGCTGAGAACTGATTCTGGCTGGGTGCTATCGGTGGCATCCCCGAACTAAGCTCGGAAGGATTCAAGGGCTTCACTTCTGCAAATCCATTAGCAGTAAATCCTCTGGTGCTGGGTCCATTCGAATTGTAATCTGGAATACCGTTCTGGAAAGAGGTTGTTGTCGGAGGTGGTGGAAGTGGAGGCTCCTCAGCAGGGATCTCAGCACCTTCTTCTACCCATCGCTTCAGCTTCTCATCATAATAGAACTTGTTCTCATCCCCCAACTTTGCCTTCAAAGTTCAAACCATAGGAAAGTTAATTGTTGCTGCACAGAGCAGAAAATAGGCACGAGTACTTAATGTATCAATAAGTACCTGGTGATGAGATTTTGAAACAAAATCCATTGTCTTCTGCAGCAACCATCCAAAACGTGAACTGCCTGAACCTGATGTGCTCTGTGCATTATCTGATCCTGCAACCTGTTAGAATTTCAGCATCAGAAAAGAGAATGGAGAATCTCTAGAAATATTCCAATCTAAGGTGCACCTGTTTTGGGGTTCTGCCGAAGTCTGGTTCAGAGACACTCCTGCCTTTTCTGCCAGGGCCACTGTTTCCTGCCATTTCACTCATGGACTGCTCGGAAGTAGAAGACATTAAAGATGACTCGTATAACTTCGTATAATGTATGCTATACGAAGTTATTACGGACTAGTACAGCCCTCCTCTTTGGATATACATATTTGTTTGCATCTGTAATTGTAATGAATGGGGGAGTGAACCATCTGTACAACGGCATCCACATGCTTCCCATGTAAAAAAAGAAAAATGGACACCACCTCTCTTTTCTCTTCTTCCTAAACATCATTAGATATATTAGGTACAAAACCTCAAGGCAATGCTGTGTGATTGATTACACGATGGACACACCTCGATTAGTCGATTTGGTATCCCCTTGACGTTCTTCAAGTATCACAGCTCTACCTCGTGAAGATCTTCCCCCAAACCACTCAACTGAGCGGATGAGTTGCTATTGGAGCGGCTGTGAGAAGGTTTCCTTCCAGCCCCAGGTATCAATGGCGGCGACTGCATGGTCTGTCCATCAGGTGATCTGGCAGCAACACTGCTGCTCAACTGCTCTGAGTATGTTCCACTCCATGATGCTGCACGTGACCTTGAGAATGAGCTATGAACCATGTCTGCGGGGGCCATCATGTTGTCCATACTTGGGTATCGCTGGCGCTGAATGCCAGGTTGCACTTGCATTGGCACCACTGTTGGCGGCGGCGAAGCCGAGGATGATGCCCCCATTGCTGGAGAGGGAGATGGTTCATCCTGATGTGTGGTTTCGCTGTGGGTATGTGCTGCTGCATCAGCCATCTGCTCTGATGCAACAGCAGCTGGAGTTGGCACGAAGAACGTAGCACCAGACAGAGGATTCATAGATGGAGGGGGCAGTTTACTGTATGATGTCGCTGTTGCTGCTCCAAAGGCATTCGTGCCTCCTTTGTTAAATGTGTCAACATATCTATAGGAAGGAGACGTCGTGACCCTCAAGGTATTTGAAAAGGGAACTCAAGAGTGGTTAGGTAAACAAATTACCTGGATCTAACACCCATTCGCCCACGTGCTGAGAACTGATTCTGGCTGGGTGCTATCGGTGGCATCCCCGAACTAAGCTCGGAAGGATTCAAGGGCTTCACTTCTGCAAATCCATTAGCAGTAAATCCTCTGGTGCTGGGTCCATTCGAATTGTAATCTGGAATACCGTTCTGGAAAGAGGTTGTTGTCGGAGGTGGTGGAAGTGGAGGCTCCTCGGCAGGGATCTCAGCACCTTCTTCTACCCATCGCTTCAGCTTCTCATCATAATAGAACTTGTTCTCATCCCCCAACTTTGCCTTCAAAGTTCAAACCATAGGAAAGTTAATTGTTGCTGCACAGAGCAGAAAATAGGCACGAGTACTTAATGTATCAATAAGTACCTGGTGATGAGATTTTGAAACAAAATCCATTGTCTTCTGCAGCAACCATCCAAAACGTGAACTGCCTGAACCTGATGTGCTCTGTGCATTATCTGATCCTGCAACCTGTTAGAATTTCAACATCAGAAAAGAGAATGGAGAATCTCTAGAAATATTCCAATCTAAGGTGCACCTGTTTTGGGGTTCTGCCGAAGTCTGGTTCAGAGACACTCCTGCCTTTTCTGCCAGGGCCACTGTTTCCTGCCATTTCACTCATGGACTGCTCGGAAGTAGAAGACATTAAAGATGACATAGCCATTACTGACTGACTAGTTACAACTTTCGTAGCTGAAGGAACAGAATAGGTATCTCTGTCGTTAGAAGAGCCCTGTGGCAATGGTGGTAATGATGCAGGTTGTGTACCCATCATGCGGGACAAAGATTTATCAAGCGATGTAAATATCTTTCCAACAAGCTTTGCAGGGGCAAGATTTGTGCCATACCCACCCTAAAGAACAGTCAATAGATTATCAATGAACAGGAGGGAAATGGTCTGCTAACATGTAGACAAAAATCAAGAAATGACATTAAATACGATAAATTCATGCCTGCTGGTGAGTGCGTATCCGCTCCTCCAGGGATGAAAACAATTGCTTCCATGCTTCTAGTTCAGGTGCACGGCCAGAGGCTTTCAGCACCTTCAAAGATGCTTGACAATACCTTGAGAAGACATTTACAGTGAATGTGAGTGCTTGTAATTAAGAAACCTGGGGGAATGTTGAAACAGTAACATAACACCTTACCTTAGTGAATTAGAAACCTTTCCAACCTCCGCAAGCATGTGTGCGTATATCAGCTTATATGGTTGAAATGGCAAGAGGATATACTGAGAATTACCAAGAACCTTCGCGTATTCATACAACTCCGTTCTCTGTGGATGGCATTAATTGTTCAGAAACAGCAAGTGACAATGGCATAAATTTAATTAATCGAACATGACTAGAAACCAGTAGCTAAGGTAAATTAGCATGTGATGCAACCAATCATGACATTTTACAAGATACAAATGGTACCAATCTAACAGATCTAGCAAGACATCTGATCTGCAGGTTAGAACTTGGAACTCATTTAGTCATTTACAATAATGGGGAAAACAATTTGAACCAATATATACGACTATCGATAGCTGGACCATTGCTGGACAAAATGCATGGTCTCTATGTCATGATAATACCACACATGTGCATCCCAATGACTGCTTGTCAAAAGCACCTCAGCACCTCTAGGTTATCTTCAGAAAATACATGAATAGGAAAAAAAAAAAGAAGTAGATTTAAAAGACCTGGATAGCTTCAGGGCTGGTAAATGTACGAGGACATCTCCAGTGGTCTGCACCAATTAAACATATTCTTGCACTTTCGGAGTATGAATCAATATTTAGCTCAGCAACTAAATAGCATGAATGAGCAGCTGCAACCTGCATAAAGAAAGGTATAAAGGCCTTGTTCTTTTCAGCTTAAATTAAATTAATATTTGTCATTTTCATACAAACCAAATGATGTAATATTTTATAGTTATTTTTATGGGGTTTTAAATAGTTCTTAGAGTTCTTGAAAATAAATTTATAATTTTTTGGACTCTCCAAAACGTCTCTTGGGGGCTCACAATTTTTTCAGATTAAAACTTTCAACAACTTTGAACTGAAACAAACAAGGCCAAAGTATTAGGCTCAACCATATAAAGAAATCATGTATATTCAACACAGAATATTCAAACCTCGTTTTTCTCTTTCCAAAGGCAATCCCCAAGGTGAGTAATTACAAGTTCATCGCCTTTCGTCCTGTTGGCAGTTATAATAGCCAAATTTTCTTGCCAGTTGTCCAGCATGCTCTTAGGAGTACCCTGTCCGACAAAAACGCTCAGATTGGTTCAAACAAGTAACATGGTTTGGTTAGTGGCTCAAATTAGCTATGAAGGGAGCTACAAAAGAGGGGCATTCCTAATGCAATGTCTGGAAATCATAACATGAGAAGTCAAGAGAGCCAAGCACAATCCATGTTATGATATACTAAAAAGGACACCCAAGCACAATCCATCTTATGATATACTATTGCTTCCAAGCATTAAAGACTTGTAATGCAGTAATGAAGTAATTGTGTTACCTCTGCAGGCTGCTGAGGTCTGCGTAATGTACCAGAATAGCCATCGACAGGGCTCTCAACACTAAAAACATCTGCAGGCTGTCCAGCAATTAGAAGACACAGTGTCCTTAATGGTGTTCCAGATACAAAATGACCGCGAGCCATTTTATTCACAGTATCGGCATAAAACTGCATCATCAGTCAATAAGACAACAAATAATTATTTAGGGAAAAAAGAAAAGATGCATGCCATATAACCAATCTATAGATCGGCGACCTATATTGAGTTCGGACCTTATCACCAAGTTGTAAACCAAGAATTAGTGCGGGTCCCCATAGCTGACCTTCCTGTGCATGCTGAAGGGCCTCTTTCCTTCTACCAGAAACTAGAAGATTTTGAACCTCATGAGCAGTAGCCTGCAGTAGAAGTAGTTGTCTCAACCAGGGAAGCTTTTGCTAGATAGTGCAGCACAGGCATATAAGAGAGAAAATGGCTACCTGAATCTGGTTTTCTGAGGGAATATTTTTCATACAATGGACAACGGCTCCATACTCTCTCATATGAGCACTACCGCTCTTACAAGATGAAAAAAGCTTTGTTATTGACATTTCCGGGCCATCTATACCCTGTTACCAAGAATTAAATTATTTTTTCATATCGACATGTAATAAGGCATCACATTTAAAAGACAACCATCCTTGCACGTGATAGTGGTGTTAAATGAGAAAACTGACTCAAGTTACTCAAGATAAAGGAAATGAACACAATGAAAAGTATATATTTACATTCCTCAGCCTTAAGGTCTGATTTAATATGCATACCACTGGGCACTAGATATGCATGCCAATATGCACTAGATCCTCACAGAGCTACGAACTTGCAGCGTCCAATCTTGTTTGGGTATGAAGCACGAGCTAATACCCTTGGAAAGACCTATCTGGGATTTTTTTCCCCCTAGTGGCACACAAGCTCATGAATCTCATTGTGATAGGATTACCTCTTCAAACCATTTTAAGAAAAACACAAAAAAAAATTTACTAGGGCATTAATTTGTGATCCTCCACAAAGCCTAAAGGGAATAGATAAATTATGTTTAGGCTAGTTAACAAAAATATGGCCAATGGAGCAATACAAGTCCAAATGAATAGTTTATGCCCTCTAAATTATACAAACATGGGGCTTAAAATGACCGATGACAAGCATAATTATTTTGTTTCATTGCCGTAAGGAAAAAAGTTGATAACCTAACTTTTGATGTCTTTATCAGAGCAATGGCAGCATCCATATAATCTCAACACAGCAATACTTTCCAGCATCAAGTACAATTTGCGGTCCAGACGGTATATGCTAAAAGAACAAATCACTAAAACACAATTTACAATTGAATCAAGCACTAGGACCCAAAATGTGATTGAATAAAAGCCCATAAAGTGCAAACCCTAAGCTTTTTAAGAACAATTACTCGCACTAATTCATGGTGTAGAAATCTATAAGAAGGATAAGTGTGAATTCTTTTAGACAGAAAATAATAGCAGGACCATTGCTGACACGTAGTCAAGCAAGGCAGACAGAACATACCTCTTGTGACGGATCAGACCCAAAGGGTGAACGAAGTTTACCATAGTGTTGGCACAATATCTTAAGTAATGAAATAAGCAACTTCTGAACATCCCCTCCTTGGAATTCCATGACAGAAGACTCATAGCTTCCAATAATTTCATCAAGCCATTTATTCACATCCTTCGCTGCAGCACTTCCACCAACAAGGGGGCCAGGAACAGGTTGACGACACAAAGCATGGAAGTAGCGAAGCGCGCTACTGCTAGGAATGCTTGGTTGATCAATTTTATCAGCAACAATCTCTAATATATTAAGAATTGACACCGTGCCAGAAGAATTTCCCTTAAATTGCATAAAAAGGCTTTTAGTTACAGCTTTGTTGTTAAAACAAAGACTGCCACAATGAAATGATTGTAAGATACCTGATTTCCGCTACTTAAGTCCATGGTCATCGAGCTGGTCTCCTTCACAATTACAAGCTTCCCCGCAAATCCAAACGTGACTAGAGCATGCGGTGGGCGTCCATCCTTTGACTTCTGATCATGGGGGGAGTAACCAAATTGTTGAGATGAAGCGTTTGAACCAATGAATTGCTGCTCAGCAAAGTTAATGGAATTCCCACTGCCCAAACAGCTGTTTGTTAAATGCATATGTGCGGTAGGATCAGCATGTGTTTGTGTGTGGTACATGTTTGCTGTTGAAACAAGGCCTTTTGGCTCAGCAACACCATTTGAACTGCCATAACCGTGGCTTGTTGAAGGTCCTTGTACCACATGGCTAGCTTGACTATCTATAGAATGTCCAAATTCCTTGTGATCGGTCTGACCAGCTCCAAAAGGTACAAATGCCTTGATACTCTGGTTGTTTGTAAAAGGTTTGAATCCATGGTGACCAGCCAGGTGGTGTGCTGAAGGTTCAAAGCCCTTATACCCACCTTGAAGGTTAGCAGAAGTACTCTGATGACTTGCAGGCGATACAACACTCTTGTGAGGACCTTGATAATTAGTAGGTTCGAATCCCTTGAAACTACCCTGGTGGCCCTTGCTACCTGCGTGTTGACTTGTAGAAGGCACCATTGTATTGATACCACTATGATAATTTGTGTAGGAATCCGATGGCTCGGCATTGGCCTGTTGATTAGCCTGATTTACGGCGTGCTGATGGAAATCATAGGAGCTACCCACCAGGCTATTGTCTCTCAAAGTCTCAGGCTGCATGTTGTAACCCAGTGAACCCTGCTGCCAGTGGTTCTGCTGATTATAGTTGCTTACATAAGAATTATTGGCATGGACTGCTATATGTCCTGCCCATGCAAATCCATCCGAAGCTGCAGTAGTAGTTGCAGGGTGGGAAACACTTTGTTGATATGACTCGAGGGTTTGCCACTGCTGAGTGCTGGTGTCAAAGTACCACCCTGGGTACTCTGCGTAGAACAACATGTTTGGCGGGTACCCTGCAACCTCTGTGCTGCTCTCATCCTGGCCCCAGCCCATGGAAGCGGTGCTGGCCTCCTCTGCAATGGTCTCCAGTCCTGCGTGTGAAGGATTCTCACAATACGTAGCACTAAAATTCTGCTGCTGCTGAACATTATCGCTCCCAACGACAGTCACAGCACTGGTATTGTCAACGTTGCCCTGATCTACCTGATACCACTGTTGTGTGACCTCGTCATACTTCCAGCCAGGGTAGACGCGCTCCAAATACTTGGGGTCCGAGGAGTCCACAGCGGCGCCTGTGGATTGCGATGATGTGCTGGCGCTGTGATCGAGAGACTCCACGGCACGAGCACCCCAGTTGAACTGTGAATTGGCATTGCCATCCTCCAGACCATTGAAGATGGCGTGGTCAGCATGAGCCGCGGCACTAACGCTCCGGTCCTCAGCCCCAGTAGCTCCAAAGAAGGCGTCCTCGCCGGTGCCGCCCGGCAAGAGATCCCCAAACGGATCTGCCGCGCTGGTGGTGTCAGCAAAGACGCTCCACTGCACCTGCTTGACGGCGGTATGGACGGCCTTTGCGGAGCCCGGTGACGTGGCCTCCGGCGGCGCCGACTTGACCTCCGGTAGCGGCACCGCCTTGACCACCGGCGCGCCAGCATCAGGAGGAGGCGGGTCCTGGTCCGCGTGGGCGTGGGCGTGGGCGTCGTCGGTGAGGGCGAGGGCGGAGAGGCCCAGGTCGGCGGGCGCGGGTGCAGAAGCAGAAGCAGAAGCAGGGGGCAGGCGGTGGTGGTCTTCGTCGTCGTCGACTAGCTTGTCGAAGAAGTCGGCGTCGTCGGAATCGGAGGCCATGGCGGGGTGAGGAGAGAAGTAGGGGTTGGGGTTGGGGTGGAGAAGGGAGGGGGATCCCCTCAAATTGGAATTGGAAGAAGAGGGGAGGAGGCGGAGTTGGATCTCCGATCGCAAGCAGATTTCTTCTTCTTCATTTGGGCTTGGATAATTGGATTTGGATTTGGGTTTGGGAAGAGGAAGACGACGACGCGCTCGTGCCCGCGTGCCGCGTGCGCCTCCGCACCAGCCGACATCGCACTCTCCCATTTCATTTTTTTTATAATAAAATTATTTATTGGACTTCATACCAATGTTCTAAATAGCGGGCTATAGCGCCGCTATAGCGTTTTGGCCGTGTAGACGCTAGGCTATTGCATATATGTCCGCTATCACAGCTAAGAGCGCTATAGCGGGATTTAGCGCCGCTAAACTGCTTAGCGGCAATAGCGTTTAGCGGCCGCTATTTATGGGTCGGATCCTCGCAGGCCAAAAGTGAAGCCCAGTCAAATTTTAGTGTTGTTTCGGCCCAACTTAGGTAATGGGCGTCTAATACAAACCTGGCTGCTACTAGAAACCCTAGCCCTCCCATTCACCATCCCATTCAGTCCAAGCCGGCGGCAGCGACTTCGATTGTTATTTGTTTATGTCATTAGCGTCAATGTGTCGAACCAGTAAAGTACTAAATTTGTGTAGGAGTGGGCATGTCAAGCACTGCATCAATGTTTTTTGAGTTTTTACTTTGTCACTTTGAAGCATATATATACTATTTTTTTTTTTACATTTTTCTGAAAAACGCTAAACTGCTTAGCGGCCGCTATAGCGGCGCTATAGCTGTCTTAGCGTTTTCAGAAGTGCTCCGCTAAAACCTATAGCCCGCTATTTAAAACATTGCTTCATACATCATACCATTCATGTCATGGCACAGTTACAATTTTAAGTAAACGCACACCTTTTCAAATTTAGTTTAGTTTAAATTATAGTTAAAAAAGTTAAAAGGGTACGGAATATTATTAGAAAAAAGATTTTTTAGAGAAAAATAATAATAAAGCCTCCAAAAAAATAAAATGTTATACTAAATAGTACGTATACAAAAGTAACAATTTTTACACCAAACCAAAACTAAACTAAAACCGCGAGTCACGGAGGGCTAAACAGTGAGAAGTCTAACTAAAATATCGCCCATATTGGCCTATCTTTCTTCAGTGATAGGCTTTGGAAGACAGACAGGGCAGGCAGTCTGTAAATTCCAGTAAAGAAAGTTCGTCCTACCCGGCAATAACGTGTTGAAATTTTAGCAATGAACTTTCCCCATCGACATGAGCGAGCAAATGAACAATGTTTTCACTTACTTATGATCCACTAAACAGAGTAGGACAAAGAGTGCTTAAGTTAAAAGGGTACAAAATATTATTAGGGAAAAAATAAGATTTTTTAGAAAAATAATAATAAAGCCCTAAAAAATTAAAATGTTATACTAAATAGTACGTATAAAAGTAACAAAATTTTTACAACAAGCCAAAACTAAACGAAAACCGTGAGTCACAGAGAGCTAAACAGTGAGAAGTCTAATTAAAATACCGCCGATATGAATTAGATTCCTCGCAACAATTTTGCTTACCAAAACTCCCCTACTTCCTCCGCTACATGGCAAGCATGATAGTGCTTCCAAGTCACACCTCCCTTGTGCCCCCCACACTCCCACATGGTATTGCAACGAGGAGCTCCTCTACACTAGGCCACGCTAGAGCAAGCCTTGTAGCTGCCTAACAAGAGTAGAGGTACGCAGCATATATGTATATCGCGGTTGTTCATAATTGGATCAAATGGACCGGTGTCTGAGCGCAAGTCTAGTTGCAAATGGGGCTTAACAAATTAGTTAATCAAAATAACAAATACTTTAATAATCTTGTTTTCAATTAGTGCAATAGTGCATATACACAGAAGAGCAGTGAGTCGAGCTGCGTCGGTTGACTAGCCAAGGCACTAGCCTAGAAGATTAAGGCCTAGTTCTTTTCGGCTTAACGGCTTAACAGCTTAACGACTTATCTACGTTTTGAAAACACATATGCTTTGAGTTTTTTTAATCCGTTTTTTTTCGTTGTTTTGAAGGTAGTTCCTAACGCTTTTAAAAGCAAGTCAAACAAAATATATCTGAATCTCGAGACTCGAGAAGCTCTCGAAGTTTAGTTATTTCAGCCGTTCAACCGTTCAGATCAGCTCAAAAGAACAGGGCCTAACTTGGGTTGAAGTTGGTTTATGTGAATAGTGTAGGCTGCTTAGCTATTTAGCCACCTCTAACCATAGCTCGGATTTAGAGGTAGGGACAATAGGTTAAGGTGGCAGCAAGAGACTGGGGGAGAAAAGGGAGGACTACATGGGGCTCATTCCCCACTAGCTCAAACTCCATCCCCTTCCTTGGGTAGCAAATCGTGCATGCATTCATACATGGCGACAAGGGTGATGCCCTCGAGAGGATGGTGGCCATCTCGTTGAGAACGGTGTCGAAGAAGGGTTTGATGTCCTCTAGCTAGATTTTGTCATCGAAGACTGGGCAAGAAACGTGGAAGGGGTGGTGAGATAGGTGTACACAACATGAGAGTGAGGGCATTGCAATCATTGATTGAGTGGAGAAGAGTTGCCGGAGCTTAGATAAAAAGTAAACAAGAGGGAATGCTACTGAAAAATCTAACGACGGAAATTCAAAGAGAAGGAAGAAGTTAAAAAAAGAATATTGGGAAGAGTTCAGACTTTGTAATGATGTCACCCGGATTAATACCCTTACTTCCTTTTTGTCGGGAATTAAAATACGGTCCATTGCCATGGCCCACTCCTTGACAGCCCAATCGAGCAGCCTACCAGGGCCCAGCTCCCTGGAAGGTTCTATCTGGCCCATGTGCATCTTGCCGAACAGCTCTCTGGTCGGCATGATGCGTAACGGCCAAGTAATCGTGTTTGAGTCCATCTCGAACAGGAGTTCTGCACGGCTACGCGAAGACCCGGACGTTGGTTTCCCGGATTGGAATAGAAGCCGTGATCCCCAAGACTAGGAGTATGCCTTATCTACCTCGGGATATATTTGGCAATGTCGAGTTTGTTACGATCTCGTAGTTAGCCCGGCCCGATATTCCCTCGGTAGGTCGGTTTGCTCCGCACTATATAAACAGGGCCCTTACGGCGTTTAGAGGGACCCCCTGGGCCAAGAGCTTTCGCATCTTAGCACTTCGTAGTCACCTGATCATTGCATTGTTGCACACACCATAATCTCGCCGAGACTTGTTCGTCTCACCGAGCCACCTCTTGTAATCCTCTTTGGTATATAAGAAAGGCTGGACGTAGGGCTATTATCTCTTCCGAGAGGCCTGAACCAGGATAAAAACCCTGTCTCCTTGCTCGCTGTTGTTCGTCTTGTTCGGCGTGTCTCCTATCTCATCTATCAAGAACCTTAGTTGACTTGGGTCAATATCCCAACCGTCGACAGTTGGCGCCGTCCGTGGGGAATCGCAGATCGA
Source organism: Raddia distichophylla (assembly GCA_005191435.1). NCBI lineage: Eukaryota > Viridiplantae > Streptophyta > Magnoliopsida > Poales > Poaceae > Raddia > Raddia distichophylla. Next base: position 3,381,943 of record SPJY01035202.1, read on the forward strand.
GCATGTCGAACTCCATTAGCGATATGGAGACTCTTCCTGAGGACTATGACTCAGAAGGACAGGATGTCTCATCCCCTGTCGGATCTGATCGATCTGTTCGATCTCGATCGCTTTCCGTATCTGGGACAGCAGTCTCCGGCTATACTCCGGAGATGGTTTCAGAGCGTACTCCCGTCATCGACGATGACTACGGAACCGATGATCTCTACGATGGTTTAGATCTATCGGATTCCAAGGCTATGTCGGTAGATTCCATCTGTGGTGACACAGTGATGACGCCATCTAGCATACCTTCGCACGGCCCCCGCAGCATCAACATGGCCGATGCAGGAACCTCTGAGAATCCTGCACAGGATGCGGCGGCTGGCGAGATCGGGCAGACTAACTCTGCTCGGCATCAAGATGAGGCCGCGCTGGCTGCTCGCGAGCAAGATGTCAATCGCCGCAGCCTCGACGCCTCCATCAATCAGACCTTGGCACGGTTCCGCGATCGGTGCAAGCGACAGCGTCGCGACCCGCCTCGCGTGCCCACGCTAAGTCTCCCGGCAGAAGTTTCCCCTGTTCAGACCAATTCCCCGCGTGACCGGACTCCAGTCGGGCAGAACGCGGATGCTTCGGGGATCCCAGGACCCCTAGATCAGAGTCGGGAACGACTCGAGGCTATGGCAACGGTGCTTAGATCCACCAACCAGGCCGACCTCGCCCGTATGGGCGATGCAGTTGCTACTCACCTAGAGAGACTGGCTGAAAGCCTAAAGTCCTTAGGAGAAGTCAACAACTCATCCAGGCAGCGCAGTCAACCTGCCCGAAATGACTCGGACAGCTCTGATCGATCGCGTGACCCTCGTCACCGTCGAAGGAATACTATCCATGACCAAGCTGCCCGTGGTCGCCGTCGCTCGCCAAGTCCCCGTAGTCATCGCGACCACAGAGGCAAGCGAATACGTGATGATCACGGACGGTCCCCTCGCAAGGAGCGCGTTGTCGCGACCACGAGGAAGGAGCGTGGTGGGTTGTCCCGGAGAGAATTTCTCCAGGCCGAATCTTCCTGTTCAGCAAGAGTTCCTCCGCGCAACAGGACCAACGTCTTCTCGAGACTAGGTTCTGCCGGGGAAGGTGGTCGGTCATATGCCTTGGGCTGCAGGGCTTTCTCTGATGAGCTTCATGTTGTCCGGTGGCCCTCAAAGTTCAAGCTCGGTCATATGGAGAGGTACAATGGAACTCAGAACCTAGAGGAGTTCCTTTCCATCTACGCTACGGCCATCATGGCGGCCGGGGTGACGAGCTCGTCATGGCTAATTACCTCCCGACTGTCCTTGAGGGTGCTGCTCGGACGTGACTGTTCAATTAGCAAGAGGGTTCCATCAGCTCTTGGAACCAGCTTTGTGAATTGCATTTTTAGCATGATTGCACAGCATATGTACCCATCTATTACATATACAACGCGCGAGCAAATCAACGCCGTGCTGACACGCGTCCGTATGCTATAGTGCCGATCGTCCCAGCCGTCTGATCGCCAGCGCTCGCGACATCCGGCCGTCCGTTTTTACTTCATACATAAAACTATTTTTTCCAACAAGGCGGGACAGTTGCCCAGTTGGTTACCGGCGCAAGTTCTCACCTAGCCCACCACGGTTCGAATCCCAGGCACTGCGGCCGTTTTTCCCGATTTTCCACTTAGCTCTTCTGCCTCCTATTCTTCATTGCTTTTCCCCTAAGGCGCTGGTAAGCGTTTCTTTTTCTCCCCACTGCTCGTTTCTTTTTCTCCCCATTTTTCTCCCCACTGCTTTTGTTTCTCAGTATTTACTTCACAAATAATGGTACCAAGGTAATCACTTCTCAAATAATGGTACGAAGGTACTTCTAGAAATGGAAAAACAGAAAATGGATCGGTATTTACTTCTCAAATTTATGTACAATGCAAAAAAATTAAAAATAGAAATGGATCAACATTTTAATATTTGACAAAACAAGGAAAATATAAAATGGATAGAGAGTAATGGTACGAAGGTAATCACTTCTTTCTTTTCTTTTTATTTTTTTACGACAGAGCAAATGCGTCATAATACTTCGTACGGATCCATAAGAGAATAAAAAAATTGAGTCTTGCTAATAATTCTAAGTTTAGTTGAGAAACGGATTAAGAAATAATTCGTTCTTCTCTTTCGTTCTACCTTTTTATGGCAAACTACAAAAAAACTTTCCAAACCAAACCTTTACAGATGAATTTAAAAAAATGGATAGAAATTTATGGTACCGAAGTTAGCCAACCACGTCATTCTTTTGTTTTTTAGATTTTTACGACGGACCAATTGCGTCGTAGTATTTCATAAGGATCTATAAAAAAAATATGTCCACCTCAAAAAATTATTTTAAAACCAAACCTTTACAGAAAAATTAGAAAATAAAAAAGACAAAAATTTATGGTAGAGGAGTTAGCCAATCTCTTCGTTCTTTTCAATTTTAATTTTTTACGACAGAGCAAATGCATCATAATATTTTGTGAGGATCCATTAAAAAATAAAAATATTTCTTTCTAAGAGTTTCAGGTTTAGTTGCCAAACGAATTACAAATAACTCATTCTTTTTTTCGTTCAACCTTTTTAAGAATGCATTAAAAAAAAGGAATGCCTCACCATTTATTTCTCACTTTTTCATAATGCAAAAAAAAAGAATTGGATCGACATTTGAAGATTACAAAAAAAGGAAAATAGAAAATGGATAAAAAATTATAGTTGGGAGGTTAGCTAACCACTTCTTTTTTTCATTCTTTGATTTATAATCACCAGAAACTCGCAAATAAATGGCCGGCCCATCGAAAAGCACAGCCCGCCTATATATTTCGAAGCACATACCACAAAACCTGATTTATCCGGCTGTTTATGCTATCACATAGTCCTCAACCTTAATCTAATATGTGCGCAATGTAAAAATTCATTGTCTACGGCGCGCCGCGGGCGCGCATGCCAACCTAGTACATATATATATCACTGATCACTGATCAGTTGCATGTATGTGATCAGGATGAGCAGTGCTGGATGTGATGGCTGACCAGTATGGCGATCCCCGCGACGAGCAGGAGGCCGATTCTGGGAGAGCCCATGCTCATCCTGCCCTCCACCACCACCTGCAGGATGGCGGTGAAGATGGCCCCCATCATGGCCGTCACGGAGCACAGCGTCAGCGGCGCAGGGAACCTGCTCAGCGTCGCAGCCTGACCACCATCCACAATGCGATGTGTATATATGCAGATTAAAGTGCAGATGACAAAGAAGAAGATGGATGAATGAATGAATGATCCATAAGATCTAGCAGCATCAGCATGCCTGCTGTAGCTTCTTCTTCTTCTTCTTTGTACCTGCAGCACGGTGTTGAAGGAGAGCACGGCCACCGCGGCGAGAAGGTAGGAGCAGCCCAGGATCCAGTCATCACCACCACACGCGCTTCTTCTTGCTCCGCGGGTGGGGCTTTGCAGGAGGCTCATGGCCATGGCTCCCACCAAGCACACGCACGTCCCCGCCATCTTGGCTTGGCTGTACTTGCAAGCCTTGTCGAACCTCTCCAGCCTTAATTAATTAGTATTAGTTTGCACCCATCACATGCTAACTAAATATATCTCTATATGAGAAAATTGCGTTGTTGCCCCTTGAACTTGCAGCGATTCTCACGTAACTACTTGAACTTGAGTTTTACTTTTTTTGACCCCCCAAACTTGTGTCCATCCGCACAGCTGCATGCCCCAGAACTTTTAGGGCAGCTGTTAGGAGCTGAGTTGGCGTCCATGTGGCTATTAAATGTCGACTTGGCGGTTAAATGCTGACATGGCTAGCCATGTATGCCTCTGGTCACTATCCTCATCATCATCCTGCTCCTCTATCTCTCTTCATCTTTCCTACCCAACATCCTCTCTCCTCTCCCTCTCTCTTTTTCCTCAAGCACGTCGGCCGGCGAACCCGAGCTCCTTCTCCATGGCCGCCGGTGGCGAAGACCCAAGCTCTGTCCATGGCGGTAGCGACGACCTGAGGTCCTCAGACATGGGTGGCACCGGTGACCCAAGCCTCCTCCATGGGCGGTGGCGGCCTATGCTCCTCCATGGGTGCCAATGGACATGGGGAAGAAGAGAGAGGAGAGAGCCATCGGGGAGAGAAGTGGAGAAAGGAAGGGGAGAGTTATAGGAGGGACAAAGCTGTAGCGGCGCGGTGGCTGCGTGGACAACGCTTGGGGCGGCAGCCCATGGCGGAGAACCTCTCCTCGCCAATGCGGTCTCATCATCGCGCGCTCGCCTCCGCGTCCTCCTCCTCATGGGCTTGCTACCGCTAGCCTCCTCCTCCCCGCTCGCGGCAGCGGCCCACGGCGGAGAACCTCCCCTCATCGCCGCGATCTCCTCATCCCCCACGCACTCACCTGCACGTCCTCCTCCACGTGGGCTTGCCACTGCCTCCTCCTTCCCGCTCGCGGCGGTGGACCATGGCGGAGAACCTCCCCTCACCGCCGCGGTCTCCTCATCCCCGCGCGCTCGCCTCCGCATTCTCCTCCTCGTGGGCTTGCGGCCGCTAGCCTCCTCCTCCACGCTCGCGGCTGCGGCCCATGGCGGAGAACCTCCCCTCACTACCGCAGTCTCCTCATCCCCGCGCACTCTCCTGCATGTCCTTCTCCACGTGGGCTTGCCGCTACTATAGCCTCCTCCTTCCCACTTGCGGTGGTGGACCATGGGAGAACCTCCCCTCACCGCTGCGGTCTCCTCATCCCTGCGCGCTCGCCTCCTCATCCTCCTCCTCCCCGCTCGCGGCGGCGGCCCATGGCAGAGAACCTCCCCTCACCACCACGGTCTCGCCATCGCCGCCACCATCCTCCTCCCAGCTCGAGCTCGCCGACGCGGACTCCTCGTGTGCTTGCCACCACCGGCCACCTCCTCCACACACGCCAATGTTGTCGTCCTCCTCCTCCTGCCCACACGCCATCACTGCTGCCATCCTCCTCCTACCCGCTCAGGCTCGCCACCACCTCCCTCACGCTTCCCGCCACGGCCACCTCCTACGCACTCGCCACCGCGGCCACCTCCCCGCGTGCCATCACCTCTGCTAGAGCTTGCCTAGAGAGGAGACCGCGTGGAGGCAGGCCGTGATGAGGAGGCAGGTGGCGGCGCTCGCGCGGGTAGGTCAGGAGAGGCGGCGGTGCACGGCAACAATGATATTTGGGGAGAGATTGAGGGAAGAGAGAGAGAAAGTGTGGAGGAAGATGATGGGGGGATTGATTGAGCTGCATATGTGCACGCCACCTCAATATTTAGGCCTTGTTCTTTTCAGCGTATCTTTGCGTTGGCGTATTAATGTAGCAAATTTGAGAGCTCTTGAAATGAGGTCTAAAGATTATAAAAAATAATTTAAAAATAGTTCTATGATCTTTGGAAGGTCTAATAAAAGTCATGAAAAATCGTTACAAATTATTACAACATATAGTCTATATAAAAATAACAAAATTTGCTACAGTAATACGCAACGGTACGATACGCTGAAAAGAACAAGACCTTAACGACCACATCATCTTTTAACTGTCACATGGACGCCAACTCAGCTTCTAACAGCTGCCCTAACAGTTTTGGGGCAGCTGTGCAGACAGACTCACGGACACAAGTTTGGGGGGCAAAAAAGTAAAACTTAAGTTTAAGATGCTACGTGAGAATTGCTGTAAGTTCAGGGGCAACAGTGTAATTTTCTCAATATATATTATTAATGTACTACCTAGCCCTTAATATAGTATAGATTGTCCACTGATTCATCGGAAAGTAACATGTTTCGGTGGGTCTACCTGAAACAAGCTGCGATGATGAAGATGAGCCCAGTGCTTAAGTTGGGCATGGCTGAAGCGATAGCCGGCGTCGTCTTTTTTATCCCCAGAAGCATCAGTCCTTGAAATACGGTTATTCTGAAGAACCACCAGATAGCATTTCATCGTTTGCAGAGGATTTTTTTCTTTATTAGTTACAATTTTAGTAGTTGAAAGAAGCCATGACCTTAGAGATAAAAGAGTTAAGTCGACAGCTACTAGCATGGTGGAGACCGCTGCTCATCACCACAATCTCAACCCATTTTTTCATTCCATTTCTTTTCCTATTCTGTTTCCCATATTTTTTTCCCTTTATTCTCCACCATCTCCAATAGCGTCCTTTTTTTTTGAGCTAACAATAGCGTCCTTTTAAAAGAATTCGTAAAGAGAACGGAGAGAAAATTTTCTTTTGAAGAAAATATATGAAGACATTTCTTCTAAAAAAACCATGAAGAGAATCTGTTGGAACATCAAAGAAAGAAAACCAGAATCTCTTCACGAAGAGAAAATAACCCTAAAAAAATACCATTGGAGATGGTCTAAAACTTAGAATGGGCGCTTCATTAGAAAAGAATTAGATTGATATTAGGGCAAATTACATTCATATCATTATAAAGTGGTAAGAATTATATGCTGATTCAAAAACATGTCATCAAAGAGCGGGAGGTGTGCCCATTAATTATAAGGATGCAAGTGCAATTACGTACGTACCCTCCGAGAGCAATGAGGACGAGCTGTGCCATCAAAGAGCGAGAGATGGTGCGAGGCCATTTCTTCCTCTCGAGCGCGACGGCGAAGGGGAGGAAGAAGGCGGAGGAGGAGACGCCGGCGACGACGATCACCGCCAGGGGGTCGGCTCCAAGCCGGAGGACGTGGTCGACGAACACGACGTAGCCGGCCAGGACGCACTGCGCCACCAGGAGGCCGCCGATGACCACCACCTCCTCCAGCAACCTGAACCCTCCTCCTCCTCCTCGCTGGCCCAGCATCATATCGCACTAGCTTCGTCTTCTTCCAGGATGATCAACGTACCCAAGCTACAACAAGAGAGGTCTTAGGCTAATATGACAAAGGCAAGGTATATGCTACTGGCATTACCATTCTTATTAATTTGTAGCCTTCTTAACTTGTCCATGAAGCATACATATCCTTTGGGTGCATGCTGCAAGCTACTTCTGGCCATCAGGCCATGACAATTAAGATCCATTGTTTCACTCCTTAGCTCGCTATCAAATCTACATGCCCGTCCAAGTGATGAGAAGATGATGAGTTTCAAATCAACGGGAGGACAAGCTAGGTACTGTCCCGCCCTTGTTCATTTAGCTAGCTCATGGGCAAAAGCTAGCTAGGTGTATAAGCAAAAGCAACAATGAGCCTTGACTTTGCACTCACTCGTACTGGAGTCCATCAATGTTTCCTGCACTTGGCAACAAATAAATTTTTTGCATCGTTGGTTGTTGCTTGCACTAGGAATCAACACAGGCATAATAATACGCACTTCAAAATCCGTCGATTTAATTGACAAGACTAAGGAATTATAAACGGTGGTTTGCAAGGCTTGAGTAGTTGAGTAGTTGCTTGAAAGAAAAAAGGAGCACACTTCGATTCACTCTTCCGTGACGTCCATTAAGCCCTAGGCCTGTCGCTAACGAATCATTGAGCACACGTTTACACGATCGCATCTTTGCGGTTCACCAAAGAAAAGATGCCTTGCAGTTCACGTAATTTCTATATATACCCCTCCAAATTAAGCCCTCGAGAGAGCCGTAATTCTAGCCAAATCCCAGCAATAAAGTTTGGCCTCCATATTCATGCTAAAGAAATGGCAATAGTTGAATACAACTGCGGTTGCAGTTCCACAATTCTGTTCCAAATTCTACCTGGAAAACAAAGCAGAGACAGAAGCCAAAATGGGCATCAAGGATAAATGGGCTTCCCTTATTTACATTACGCTTGTCCTGACTTTTCAGCACATAATAATTGCATACCTCATTAAGTATTTTACACGGCCTGGTTGCATCCAACAAATTACTGCTGCTGCAAAGCAGTTTGATAGCCTACATATAGCTACAAATAACAGCATGCATATCATATATACACACAGCCAAAATAAATACATAATATAGCATTTTTCCACAAAGGGGAAAAAATAAAAGGGGACGCGTACAATAATATGCCACCATGCACTCACTATTTAACGAGATAGAAAATAAGTTGGCAAAAAGGAAAAGAAGAGCAAAAGAACCACTAGAGCATAAACCAGCTGACCATATACTTGATGAGCAGAACTAGCCTAAGGTCAGAGAATAACTAGCTAAGAGCTATGTACATTCATATGTGACACTACAGCATGCTGCGAGCCCTGCGCTCAGCAAGCCATCATGCTCCAGATTCACTCATGTTGACAACTGTGCTCTTCTCTTACTTGCTGGTTACCCTGCAGAGCAATTCGCATGCTCAGCAGCTTAGTGGAAGAAGCAATATCATAGGTCATGACAGTTCTGGAAAAGAAAAAAACATAATATTACATGAAAGGGAGGTGAAGAGTGTGTGCAGATCCCAGGTTTCCTATGCTCTCGTGCTTAACTTGGTCCATGCTAGAACCATGCGAAGAGAGCAACCTCCTCTGCAACAACAATGGACTTTCGTCACACAATCCAAATATGAAGACGCATTAAAACAAATTAGGTTATATAGAATATAACAAGATATCACCGCTGGCAGTGTACAAATGCTTGATTAGTTGACACTAGCAAACAATAGATGATTTAGATAATCTATATTCTTTTCTGCAAGATACGTGCAATAATCTCCATCTGTTGTACTTGTACAAAGGCTGCAAAGAGTCGTAGAAGACGAGGCATCCAGACAGAGTGGTCCCAAGCTATGCCAAGAGTTTTAGAGCCTTTAAGAAACTACTCTTGGGGGGGGGGGGGGAGGAGGCAACAGAGAGATTCTACGAGCATATATGCCCATTTATTTTCTTGGACGCTATAACTACAAAGGTTCATAATGCAAACAACTAGAAGTAAAATGGCATGAAAGGAAAAAAAAAGCAAGTACTTACATGTGCCTCAAAGTTTGGACTTGTCAAGTTGAGCGACAGATTTTTCATCAGCAATAGCACCTGAGAATAACTCACCAAACAAAGACAATTCTCATTACAAGTGAAATAACACGGTGTGCAATGGATGATAACAGTAAACAGAAGGAACCTATTCAGCTGCTCCAAATGCAGTACACAATACAAAAATAGAGAGAGAAAGAAATATGTGGAACAAGTCCATGCAAGTCAGAGAAGTTAGCAATAATGGCAAACCAATGAACCATGAGAGCTAACTTTCCCAGGGTGGCAATGAGCCAATGAGAATGATAAATAAAAGTTCTGGCCCCAGCGGATACATACAACTATATAAGATACATCTTTTATAAAAATTGTCCAGAAGAGAAGATCCGCCAAACTTCTTTTGTACAAATTAAATCTTAGCAATAAATGGCGTAAACTCAGAAAGAATGATTGAACTTCACCCCAGAAATGTTCACCAGCATAAAATCGATTATTCAATTTTTACAGTTTTATTATTCACATTGACTGGATGATGGCACTAATAGCAGCACGTATGGCTTTCTCCTAAATATGTAGTCAAATTTTTCACTAAACATGCAAACAAAATAAGACAAAATTTCACGCAAACAGCACAACTTACACAGAGTCACAGATACCATTATTGTGATATCATCTTTAAGCTTACAAGAAAGAGTAGCAATATAACAGGACAGACAAATCGATTTTGAAGCGAAGCTTAAAGAAGGCCATACCGTTTCAGCATCAATAGGATCCATCTCTCGCAACCTCTGCAAGTGCCCACTTGTCTCTGGATCAAATACACTTCCCAGAAAGTTGTATACTCGAGCAAAATCGGGCAACGCTGCAAGTTTTTAACCAGAATATGCACAAAATGAAGTAAGAAAAGGAGCATGGATAACAAAAACAAATCAATTATATTAATGCTACCAAAGGAAGATATGGGAACCAACGGTGCAACATTACATTTGTACTATCATAATAAGGTCATAGCAGCAGTAATCAGCTAGATATCAAGAGTATTATGGTAACTTTCAATTTAAGGACACAACAAAGGAAACCAAACACAACAACTATCCAACAAAGCTAAAGATTTCCAAACAGAGCGATTGACACCACGAACCCCAAGTCTCATTGAGAGTAATTAAACTTCTCTAAGAAAGCCCAAAGAATGGATTTTTAGAAGAATCTATGCTTCAGAAACAACCGGTCATTGCCCCCCCCCCCCCACACACACACCCAAAAAAAAAAACCACACGTCGCAGGCTAGACCTCTGAAAATTTATACATGAAATCTTGAATACAATGCATATCTTTTCTTTCCAAGGAGGCAAGGACCGTATACCCTTAAGTCAGAGTCTACCATGGTACAACCCAATCAAAATATCAAGTGTCAAACATGACATGCTATGTATTGTTATGCTGTGTGCACAGTAACATGTGTCACCACATCTACAGTGCATGAAGCAGAAGTGTAAAAATGAGGTAGATGCATCTATGAGTATGAGGTTTAGAATACAGCAGTAAAAATATAAAGTTTATTCTTTTAACATTTACGGTTAAAGGAGAATCACGATAATAGAAAAAACTTTAATGAGTGGAACAAAATTCCCTAATCACGTGTGAACATTGCTCTATGCATCCAAGCTAAATAGTACTTGGTGTTCTTTAATCTCTACAGCTTTTTGACTTATGACGTATCTAGTTATCTCTTAAACTTTGAGAGCTTCCTAAGGTGGCCTCGAGAATCGGGTCGAATTCATTGGACTTGCTTTTAGAGCTCTGAGGCACACTTTTGAGATTAAAAAACAGATCTAGAAAACCAAAGCATTTGTATTTTGAATGGAGACAAGCAAATAAGTGCATAAGTAAATAAGCTGTAAAGAACACACTGGATCATCATCATAACAGTTGCCAACATAGGGTTAGATTGGTCAGTATATGGCGCTAGGGCTGTATGATGTGAAAATAGGAGCCCACCACGCAGTGATGGAAGCACAAATTCTTGCTCAGTTGCCTCCGACATTGGCCAAGTTCCAGATTGGCTCTCTATGCTACTAGAGCAATTATTTGTTGCACCTGAACAGAACAAGTCGAATTTGTGATAAGTTATTATTTCCAATAAAAAATTGATCACAAATGAAGTTTACAATAATGGCACAATCATAAACCTTGTGTTTGTCTTGGACTGAAATGTTGAGGGGTACCACTATCCCAGGAAGGAAATGCAGCATCATTTGCATTTGAGTTTGTAACAAAAGTAGATGTATCCATTGGTACAACACAGCCTTGCTCCATTATATGTGAAGCTTGTTGTGGTAAGACAACCTGAGGGGCTGCAGGAGCTCCAATCATTCAAATTAGATTTACTTGCTAAATCAAAATCGTTCATGCAAGCCAGATGCTGGATGAAAAATACTTACCTTTTTTTGAGGCTTTATGTGGATACGGATGTGCTGCCTTGCGTTTTGGCCGAGGTGGTGGCAAATGTTCTCCTGTTCCATTCTTTTGAACCTTCAAAAAGTACTTCTGCGCATGGCTCCTAATCTGTTAACAGAACTGTATTTTTAGATCATGCACAGTTTGTCCGATACGATACAGTTGAACAATTAAGTCCATCAAATTATTGGAGCAACAGGCTGAGAAATAATAGTCATGGTGACCTCATTAAAAGAACAAACATTGGAAGATTCTAGTTCAAACAAATAGCCAAACAAACATAATGTTATAAACTTTTTTATTTTATTATTCTTTACCACTAACAGTAAACTTTACTATGTCCAAGGATTCAGCCACAAAAAACATTTCCATGGCTAGGCGCTGGAGCAGACAAAATGCTATTGCTGACACTATGATCATAATTGATTAGCTGACAGAGGCAGGCAGTAACACACCCCCATCATCGCCATGGGACTGACTAGTTATATGGTGAATAGAGCATCTCAAGCTAGACAGAATACTTTAGCCTAAGTAGGTATGAAACAGATTTGAAAAATGTAAAACACCTCAAATGTTGTGCGAGAAAGACAAACTGACTAAACGGCAAGATAAAAACCAAAGTTGAGCGCAGGGAAGCCATAAAGAATACCTGTATTACAGTCTTTGAACCTACATATGCTTCAATCTTTTTCCAATCACGATCAAACCTGTTATTGACAAAACGAACAAAGAAATATAACGAATGAGAATCAAACCATTCCAGCTGCCATATGTGCTGCTCTAGGAGTACACATCCTTAAGGGGCTAAATACTTCATTACAATCAATAGATAAATTACTGAATAGATGCCAACCCAAAGCCCTGATCTTACGATGCACGATGAGGATTTTAAAGCTCCTGACACAGTAAGAGCTAGTATTGATAAGAAAAGAGATTCAACATTTCAATCAGGCGGCAGAAGGTTAGATAACAATTCAATTTTTTTCCTTGGTTTTATTTTCGCAAGAAGCTGAGATGGGAATTCGATCAGCCGCCTACAAAGCGGACACAGCAGTTGGTAAGAAATTGGCATGAAGACGGCGGATTAGATCGGGGGTGAAATTTCGGAAGCAGGCAGCTTGAGCAGATTTGAGGCAACTCCCCAAGTGGACTGGATCCCAACAGAGAACAGAGCAGAGATGAGGACAGAGCATAGGTAGATGGCGGGCTCACAGCTGCAGCGCCTCGAGGAACTTGTCGTGCTCGGGGTCGGTCCAGCTCTCGCGCGACTTGGTGATGGTGTAGGGCTTCCTGACCCTCCTGGCCCCCTCGTCGTCCCCGTCCCCCTCCCCGTCCCCGTCCCCGTCCGGCGGAGGCACGGCCATGGGCGGGAGCGCCCGCGTCCGGCGGCCCTCCTTGCCGGGATCCGGCGAGTCGAGCGGGTGAGGCGTCGAGCTCAGGGACACCATCGCCTCCGCCGCAGCCGCGAATGGCTTCGCTCGTACACAGACGTGTAGCGGTGGCGTCAAGACGAGGACGAAGACGACCAGAGAGCTCTCCTCCTCTCCTGACCACGAGTTCCCCGTGACCCTGACGCCGCGGGCCCACCCTGCACATGGGCCGGGCCGGGAGCCCATCTACTTGGCGGCCCAGCTAGCTAGCCTCCGGAGCGGAGTCCGGACCGAAGCGCGAATGCGGGAAACGTGGAGGGTAAAATCGCGAAATACCATCTTGCAAAAAAAAAAAAAAAAAAAAATCTTCCGTGGTGTGTTGCGTTGTGTTTGTGTGAGCTGCTTCTTCTCCTCACCCTCGCTTGGCTCGATCCCGACCTCCGCGAACCCTCCTCCTCCGCCTCCGCCTCCGCCTGAGCAGAGCAGATCACGCCTGCCGGCTAGCCGCCGTGGCGTCCGAATTCAAATCCGCCGCCGCTCGCCTCCGATTCGCCGCTCCACCAGCCTAGGACTCATCTCTCTCGCTCCCTCTCCGCGGTCACTAGCCCCGACACCAGTTCAGATTCGCTTCGATTCCTCAGGTGTGGTCTCCCGCCCTTTCTCCTCCTCCTCCTCCTCCTCGTGCGCGTGATTTGATTCCCTTTCCCTTGCGTGTTCCTGATGCGGTGCCTCGCGATTTTCCTTGCAGGAGATTGTACAGGTGCCCCGCGATTCGGGGTTTGTAGGTAGATTCCTCTCACATTCCAGCTGATTCTAGTCCGTAACATGAGCTAGATTTCGCCGAGGTTGCTCTCAACCTCCCGCGATCCGGCTCTGTAGCTGTCTGATTCTGATTTAGCGTAGAGCTGTCCATCGCTGGTGCGTGCGGGGAGGATGAGCTCCGATCCCCCAGAGCCAAAGTCAGTGTTCGCTGCCCTGCCTCCTGCCTGCCACAGCTAGGATCCTCTGAATCATCATGTGCTCGGGCCTTCCTCTGTGTTTGTCTATTGCAGGGGGAAGATGAAGATAGTCTACTCCAAAGAGTTTTTGCTCTCGGTCGGCGACACCGAGCGCTGCAAGAGCCTGCCTCCGGGTTTTGATGCCTCGCTCCTCAGGTCTTTTTCCCTTGCCGCCTGTCTGCCAGCTGGCCTTCATTTTTTCCCTTTCATGTGCTGATTGTTGCCTCTCTCTTCGCGGAACAGCGATCTGCAGGAGGTGTCAGCAGGTGTGCTTGATAAGAGCAAGGGCCACTATGGTACACCCCTAGGAAGGTCAGATGGTTCGGGGAGTTATTCTTATTCTTCTCGTGGCGGCAACTCTGGAGGGAGGTGGGAGACTCGCTCGTCTGGATCAAGTGACCGGGAGGGGGATTTGAATGATCGTGAGTCTTTAACGCAGGGTAAGCATGTTTTCTTGTTGGGCAATGTTTTATGCTAGTCCCTACTTTACTTTTAGCGTTCTTAGGCTGCACATGATGGATCAGTAAGTTATTGTTTACCGTACCCTTATTTTGGTATGACCATGTTCTCCTTGTGAAAAGGTATTCAAAGGCTTACTGTTTTGTATCCATACATGTCTACATTTTTTTCAGGCAATAATAACCGACAAAGGTCAATTTAGTTACATGATCATATTGTTTTAGTTAGTCATTAACTCTTTTTCCACTTCCTTATAATTCTAACTGTGGGCATATTGGGCATGCTGGCCATGCTACTTTCTGCTTCGATGGAGCTTATAATTTTGTCCTGCAGATAGGCGTAATGGAAACCAATACAAACGCAGCTGGCAGAATACAGAGCATGATGGCCTACTGGGAAGCGGTGGTTTCCCTAGACCGCCAGGATATGCTGGGAATTTGGCATCAAAGGATCGTGGCAACACGTATCAGCCAAACAGGACAGCTGAACGGTACCAGCCACCACGTCCTTACAAGGTTTGAGCTGACATGCATGTTCCTTTCTGTCCTTCCTTTCTTTCTACTATAGGATGAGAATCTTTGGAATGTTAGTTAGTGAATACTACATGGTGATGACAGGCTGCACCTTTTTCACGGAAAGATATTGACTCAATGAACGATGAGACGTTTGGGTCTTTTGAGTGCTCAAATGAGGATAGAGCAGAAGAAGAAAAGAAGCGAAGGGGTAACTGTCTCTTACTGCAGCATTATAACATCCATTTTTTTCACTGCAGTTATCTGCAATGTCTCACACTTGCCCCTTATGTGCAGCATCATTTGAACTAATGAGGAAAGAGCAACATAAAGTCCTGCAAGAGAAGAAGAATGGTCCTGACACTGAGAAAGAAAACCCTGGGAAGGATATCATTTCACTGTTACAGAATAGTAGTGAGAAGGCAGGCGCCGCATCTAAAAGTGAGAAGCCAGATGGATCTTTAGCGTCCTCAGTTAACCAAGAAGATGACACTAAAACACCCTCAGTTCTACCAGCTCCCACGGCCAGGCCACTCGTGCCGCCTGGTTTTTCAAATGCATTTGTAGAGAAAAAGCTTCAGCCACCACTGTCCAACATCTCTCTTGATCCAAAGGTGCACATCTCGACAATATTTCTACGATGGGAAAATACCTTACATGCCATCATTCTAGGTTTATATATTCTATGGCATTGCAATTGCTCGATTATTGCTCTCTGTGCCTGTCTGAATGCCATTGATTATTATTTTTGGTTAAGCTATATAAACACTTCAAATTCTCAGAAAACACAGTTATTAAACATGCAACGATCTGAATGTAATTTACATATCTAATAACACACTTGACTTTTTGAGAATTATTTGCTATGTTTACTGACTGCAACAAAAAGGATAAGTTTTCACTTTTCAACAATGGTATGCATGAGATTATTAGAGCAATTGCGTTGACAAAGAAAATTGTGATTTAAAGTGGTAACAAGTACAGGGAATTAACTTCTCAATGCCAAATCCATACTATTTTTAAAAGTACGAGGATGAATTACCCATGAAAACTTTGTTATCTGTTCTCTAATCAGTTCATTTGTATTTATCTTACCTTGACATGGGTGACAACACACTACCAAATTTGAAATGTGACATTAAACGAACAACATATTTTCTTTTTTGATGCTCTTGTGCTTATGAGATATTGTTCTGCTTTCGTCCATTACTAGATTGACGTATCCATGAGTAAAAGGTACAATCCTCTGGGGATACTAGTAGTCACATCCCAGGCAAATGAGGGATAACAAATCTACTGCATGCCATGTCTTACTGTTCCTGAATTCTGTATTTACTTTGTAGGTTCACAATGCTACTGGTGAGGATATTCTGACTATTGCACGATTTGGACAGGTAGAGGAAAACCAGTCGGCAACAGAGACCACTGCAAGCAAAAACAAAGAGGACATTTCTGATAACTCTGCTACTGTTGTTCAGAAGCACATGCTTCCATCTGTTGCCGTTACGTCTTCGACTGAATTTACTTCTAGCATTCTGAAAGGGAGTGTAGATTGGGATGCTGATGCAATGGATAAATATTCCATTGAAAAACAAGGCAAATTAAAAAATATCGATTCAGTTAGAAAAGACAATTCAATCTCAATCTTGGAGCAATTCTTTGGCAATGCATTGTCGAAAAGCAGCAGCGATTTACCTGCATATGCTGAGGTATGCCAATAAATACTTATTTGGTGATATTCCACCTTTTTTTCGGTTTTTCCTATCTGTGCAGATGCCTTGTGCCAATCTTTGTGGTTTTTGTGTATAAGAGCGTTACATATTTACATTCACATATTATGTACTCAACAATAATTTTTTGTGTGCGCTAACCTTTTACATGACTCATCCTAATCTTGCCAATGTAGTGATGTTGAGTAAACTTGCACTACTGCAGTTTTGTAGCGTTGTCATTACGGAATCCATGTTTTAATAAATACAGATAGGTGCCTTGGTCAATTTTTTTATTGCGTTAAATTTATTTTTTTACTTTGTTAGAAGAGTTTGCTGCTGAGAATTTTGGTTGTGTAAATCATGTATAGTTTTGCACGTTGATAGAAGATAGTGCTAGTTGTAAAACTTTGCTAAACCTCTGACTTGTTCAGATTGTGTCGTGCCCTCATCTTAACCTGCTAAGCTTAAAATAGCATTTGGTGGGACACAATGCAGAAGAGACTAATTGTTTCTACCTTGCTGGTCTTTCCCATGTTACATCAAAGTGCTCTGGAAAATGAAAGGTTAACTTTGCTGGCCATTAAAAATATCTCCTGCTTCCTCATGTGTTAATTTTGTTTTTCCCTGCTTTTCCCAGGGCAAAGAGATGAAAACAGATGACAATACGATGGTCTCGTCTGTTCCAGAATCATCCAAATTTGCTCGCTGGTTTCTTGATGAAGGTAATCCTGTTTCATAAATTATGTCATATGCTATGTCTCAGTTCTGTGCATTAGTTGGTATATTTTGTTGTTTATATCGGACATTTGAACCAACAAGTGGTATCATTATTTTGGTAAATCATCTTGCCAGAAGTAACATTGTGGACATGTCCCTCTTTGCTGTATATACATGTTCGCTGAAAAAGGGATTCGCTTGATTATATGTTCTTTTGATGACTTTGAATTTGTATATTTCCGTAGACTTGAAACCTGCAGAAGACTCATCGTCAAAGAGCCTGTTCTCCATGATTGGCAAAAATGAGAACCCAAATCCAGAAAGTATAGCTCCTGGTGGTCCTTTATCTGATGGTGCTATTCAGAATTTATCACCAAGATCACCTGTTGATAACTTTGATGCTGCACCAAAGCTCCTTTCATTTGCATCTCCTTCACCTGCTAGTGGAATCCTGGAACAGTCCAAGCATGCTGATATTCCGCAGCCAGCTCCAGTTATGATGACATGTGAGGATCTTGAGCAGACAATGCTAGCACAGGTTGCTGGCAATAGCTGCCGAAACAAGAAGATCACTGAGCAGGGACGTCAGGCTGTTTTGGATGAGCCAACCACTACACAGAAAGTCGATGTGGACAATCATGCATCACAGCATCTTCTTTCGTTATTACAAAAGGGAACCGCCAATATGGGATCGTCCTCCTTGGGTTTCCACATAGGATCAGCTGATGAACCACAGATCTCTGATGTAAATGTTATGGTCAATGGTGGAACATCTGGAACTGCTCCAGTTAATAAAGCTGAAGCCATTCCTACTCCGGGGAAGAGCCTAACATTGGAAGCACTATTTGGGGCTGCTTTTATGAATGAGCTCCATTCCAAGGATGCACCGGTTTCTATTCGAGGATCTGCTACTGGTGGCCCTAACTATGAGTTTGCAGAGACAGGCAAAACTTTATTGCCATCTGGTCAAGAAGGATATTACCCTGGTGAACAGGCCCTACCCTACAACAACGTTAAAGATGAAGCGGCACTTAGAGAACCAGGAAATGGAATGGAGTATAGGAGTTCAGCATTCCCTGGTCCTGGTCCAAGTCAGGTTGGTGCTAGCTTTGACAAGAAAGGTTTGGAGATTCAACTGCCTGAAGAAGACAATTTGTTCACAACGAACGACTCTTTGGATGCTCAAAAGCTCGATATTTTGCCATCAGTGAAATCCAGTAGGATTGAGGGGCTATTGCCGGAAAAGGCAGTTGATAATCTCAACTATAGGTTTCAAAATCTTGTGCCTGGTGATGCAGAACATGTTCAAGTACTTGGTCCTGATGCACTGGGCTCTCATTCTCATGACCACCATTACCAAGTTGAGTCACAGAATCTGTATCATCTTCTACAGGGTAGGCCACCTACACTGGCTCCTCGTCCTATGATGGATCAAATTGGCAATAGGAATCAGCCAGCTCCGTTTGACATTCCTCAAGCAATACACCATGATCCACACCGTTCTTTCCCAGCTAATATGCATCATGGGCAACATGCTCGTCATGCTCCAGGGGTCCCACATATGGACCCAGCTGCCCATCATCTTATGCTACAGCACATCTCCATGCCTGGAAGTTTTCCACCAGAAGGCTTGCCAAGAGGTGTTCCGCCATCTCAGCCTGCACATCACATGCCTGGTTATAGACCTGAGATGAGCAATGTAAATAATTTCCCTATGCACCCTCGCCAGCCCAGCTATGGAGAATTTGGAATGATGATGCCAGGTGAGCCTCTACAAGATAATTTTGTATGTTTTGTTTAATAGCATTGTTAACCTGTCACTGTTTGCATAGTTTAGATGACACACAGGATGGCCTGCTAATTGACAAGACAATAACTTTGAGCAAAAAATTCCAAATCTGATATTGCTTGTGGCATGACAGTATATGTCATGAAACTCAGTAATATGCAGAGTTTCTCTTTTCTGAAGTTAGATGGCACAGAATCTGGTTTATGGGAGCAGAATGCTATACTCTTTTGGAGGTTATGATTTTCATTTTGACTTGTATTACTGTTTTAACATGAGCAATTTATTGCCTTCTTCCATTGTAAACTTCCCAATCAAAGATAGAGATGCTTAATATCTCTCTGTTTGTCTGTGCCATTTTGTTTGTTATTTCCAATTGGTTTCTCTTTCTTGAATTTTCAATTACTTTGGGCCCAGCTTAGATATATCACATTTGTGTTAGAAGTTAGCCAAATAAGTGATAGTATATGTTTCAACTCCAAACACGTTTGATTTCCCACTCTTCTCTCGTTCTTGTGCTGTTTAGGTCCATCAGGTCCAGAAGCGAGGGGCAATCAATCAGAAGCCTTTGAAAGGTTGATGCGGATGGAGCTTGCAGCCAGATCCAAGCAGATACACCCAGCAATAGCTGGCTCTCTACCCGGTGGTGTGTATGGGGCTGAGCTTGACATGAACCTGAGATACAGATGATTGGATGCGTGGTTAGAACGATCAAAAAGCATGATCTGTTGTGTTCTGTGTCACTACTCTCTACCCAAACCGCGATGTATTGTGTCCATGAACTTGGCTTTGCGTGTGTCATCACTGGAGCTATTGGGTTGCTACGAGGTAGATGATTGGGGCGTTCCACTGGTGGTGGTCTACCGTGAATGCAGTATCACTCATGAAAGGGTGATGAATGGGTTGATGATGTGGCGTGACAGGGGGGAAACGTATTTGGTGCTGCCGTGGTAGCGGCCACCTCTGTACCGTGTCCGTGTGTCCGTTCAACTCTCTGTTTTCAATTTTGTATAAATATACCATTCTGCCCCAGGAAAAGGTACCAGATTAACACATGCATTTTGGGTTCGGTACCCTGCCCCAGTTTCTCAAGATGAACTTGCTCAACTTTATATGCTGGTGTGAACTTGCTCAAGTTTAACTGAATTGTTTGGATATCGGGGGAAAATCCTTTGATCAAGTTGTTAGTTGTTACTGCTTTGGCCAAACAGTGACAGGGCAACAAACACACATGGCTTGTATTACGCCACTAAAATTGGACTCCCTCTTTGAAGTACTCCCTCCCTCCGTTCCAAATTGTTTTCGAATTGTAGTTCACTGTTGACTTTTGCATATTCTATTTGACCATTCGTTTTATTTCAAAATATATGTAAATATTATTTATTTTGTTGTGATTTGTTTTATAATTAAACATACTTTAAGCATGACATATTTTTGCTTATTTGTATTAATTTTTTGAACAAGACGAATAGTCAAAAGGCGTGTCCAAAAGTCAATAATAAACTATAATTTGGAACGGAGGGAGTAGTTAAGAAACACATAGGATAGGCGGTTGAATAATGAAACCTTGGCGTTGTGCTCGTTCTAAACATCTCAGCCAACTCCAATACAAGAGCGTAGTGAGCGCTGGATGTCTTTTGACCACTAAAGAAGAAAAGTACCATTGGTGAGTGGGCATAGTTGATGACGAAGTTGGGCATCTATCGTTTAAACGTGGGAGACAGGCTAAGGATTTGCATCTACACAACAACTAGGTTTCCAAATTAGGTACTTGCTAGAGATTGACTGCCACCAACATAGATGTCCAAACGAGCGGCATGTCAAGCTCAGCCCCGTACACACCACCGGGTAGAGGCCCAGCTATTTGCTGGGTGTATCTGCTTGGGTCTGGCTGCAAGCTCCATCCGCATCAACCTTTCAAAGGCTTCTGATTGATGCCCCGATAGGGCACGACCATATTAGGTCTGGCTCAGCATGGCACGGTTAAGTAACCGGGCGTGCCGTGCCGGCCTACGGGCTCAACTGGCGGCCTAGGCATTGCATAACAGGCCATTAATCGTATCGGGCTAGCCAGGTCAGCCCAGAGACATTGAGACACAATATTGATGAGGGGAACACACCAGAGGGCGAGGGCGAGCCGGCCAGGGGTGGCGCACGGCGGAGAGGGCGACGACGTGAGGTCGTGACGACCAACGGAGTCACGGAGAGGAGAGGATAAGGGCAAGCCTGCGAGGGCGAGAGTGAGGCGGCTAGGGGAAGGCGCATGGCAGAGAGGACAACGGCACGAGGCCGTGACAGCCAACGAAGTCACGGAGAGGAGAGGATGAGAGCAAACCAGTGAGGGGCGGTGTGGGCAAAGGCGAGGGGTGGATCCGACACCTCGCGTCTCCGCGATGGCGGTGGAAAGGACGAGGGGCGAGAGGCAGCGGGAGGGATTGGGGTAAAATGATTAGGATTAGGGTTGGGGTCAGCCGTGCGAAGGGGGGATAGGTTATATCTTATATGTATTGCATCGAGGTTAGAAGGTCGATCATTTAATCAGGGCGGCACGTCGTGCCGCACTTATGGCCCAAGCACGGGCCTTAAAGTGGAACGATGATTGCGGAAAGAGTCTAGGTGGCCAGCATTTAAAGTGCTGAAAGAGCGTCGTTTCACTTGTAAGAAGAAGGGTTGTTCTTTTTTTTTAATAATAAATGCCAATTTTTGGGACACCAAACGTGAACGCTGATACGCAGGCCCTTCTTTTCAGTGTTGAGTAAAGTTGAGTTTGACTGTATCAAAACTTGAGAGTTCTCGAAAAGGGGCTAAAGAGGATGAAAAAATAATTAAAAAATAGTTTTAAGATCTTTGATATGAACATAAAAGTATTATAAAATCGTTACAAATTATTATAAATACAGGTTATATAAATAGAAAAAATTTTGCTACAGTAAAACTTAACTTTACTGTGAATGTAAAACTTAACTTTACATTGAAAATAAGGAGGCCTCGAGTGTATCTCCGGGAGTTTAACTGGACTGGACAGCACTAGTCTGTTGCTGTTGTCTGTAGTAGCAGCAGCCATGGTTGCGGAGGCCACTGCCTCCTGAGGGCTCCCTAAACCCTAACCCTAGCTTCAATGGCCTTCGCGCCGCGCCTCCTCCCGCCGAATCCCCCCGCCCGCTGCCCCCCGCCGGCCTCCTCGCGCCACGGCGGCCGCACCGCACCGGAGCTTCGTATAACTTCGTATAATGTATGCTATACGAAGTTATTACGCCTCGTGGGTGTCGGGGTCGCCCCAAGAAGGTTAGAGGATGAAAAAATATTTAAAAAATACTACCTCCAGTCACAAAAAAGAAGTCGCCGTTGACTTTTGGACATGTCTTTGATCGTTCTGTCTTATTCAAAAATTTTGTTCAAATATGTTCGAATATAGGTCATACTTAATATACATTTAATAAAAAACCAATTCATAACAAAATAAATAATATTTATATAACTTTTTGAATAAGGCGAATGGTTAAAGACATGTCCAAAAGTCAACGACGACTTCTTTTTGCGACCGGAGGGAGTAGTTTTAAGATCTTTGATACGAACATGAAAGTACTATAAAAATCGTTACAAATTAGTAAAACTTAACTTTATGCTGAAAAGAAAACTTAGCTTTACGCTGGAAGTAAAATTTAACCTCGACTGTATCTCCGGGAGTGACACTGGAGACTGGACTGGACCGCACTAGTCTGTTGCTGTTGTCTGTACTCTGTAGTAGCAGCAGCCATGGTTGCGGAGGCCACTGCCTCCTGAGGGCTCCCTAAACCCTAACCCTAGCTTCAATGGCCTTCGCGCCGCGCCTCCTCCTCCCGCCGAATCCCCTCGCCCGCTGCCCCCCGCCGGCCTCCTCGCGCCACGGCGGCCGCACCGCACCGGAGCTGTCGGGCCCTACCCCGCGGGTGGTGGTGGTCACCTCGGGCAAGGGCGGGGTGGGCAAGACCACCACGACGGCCAACCTCGCCGCCTCGCTCGCGCGCCTCTCCTTCGCCGCCGTCGCGGTCGACGCCGACGCCGGGCTGCGGAACCTGGACCTGCTGCTGGGCCTCGAGAACCGCGTCCACCTCACCGCCGCCGACGTGCTCGCCGGCGACTGCCGCCTCGACCAGGCCCTCGTGCGCCACCGCGCGCTCCAGGACCTGCAGCTCCTCTGCCTCTCCAAGCCCCGCTCCAAGCTGCCGCTGGCATTCGGCTCCAAGACCCTCACCTGGGTCGCCGACGCCCTCCGGCGCGCTGCCAACCCACCCGCATTCATCCTCATCGACTGCCCTGCAGGTAAATCGTCACCACATTTTGCATCGAGTGAATCGCCACAATTAAACCTGTAGTGTGCCTGTTTATCTCAACCTAATTTTAGATGCGTCTATCTAGAATATTTCTGTTGCAAGCATTGCGGTTTAAGTAGATTGAACAACCACATCACATTGAATATAACAAAATACAAAATAATACCATAAATAATTGTCAAAATCATGAATTCTTCAAGATTATGCAAAAGGGCATATAAACTCATGATTAACATGCAATCAATAAACATGGTATTAACTGAATTCAACAAAAACAGCATAAAGCTCAGATTTGATTGAAATGGGGTTGCTCTCAGATTGCTTTAACAGGTTGCTAATCAAGTTAGCCTTCTAATGATCAAAGATGGCTTAATATCACAAACTATTAAACTAAAAAATTAGGCCTAGGCAATAAATTAACAGCACTGCTCTAGATATCAGAACATCAATTCAACGTACAGCAAATATGCAACTCAGCCACCAATAGATAAGCAACAACAAAATCAGTTCGGCTGGACCAGAACAGCCCAAATTAATGGCAAAATGCCACTGAACACAGCACGGTACTGATCAGCAGTCAACCGGCAAAAGACAGTGCATAAAGCACTGTCAATTCTCCAATTAGATATGAATCTAACAGCTAGCTAGTTGATCAACAAACTAAATCAGTGGTATTAGCATATAACAACAATGAATTCTCACATAAAAGAGCTACAAGAAGTGCTGATCAAACTACACAAGAGCCTAAATAGATTAATATATTCTTAGTTCACGCAATCATCATCGAGCAGTATATTAAGCCCACAAAGACGGTGCATATACCCTGATTGGGACCGGCCTCTATTCAAGAATAAATCCCCAGATGCCCAATCGGCTTGCTGCACACAAAGGAGGAGCACAAACACTTACGGTGTGCCGAATCCGAGTTGGCAAAGCAGTGGCAAAGCGTGCACAAGGCACTGTCCCAGATAGGGGTGAAAACGGGTCGGTTACGGTCGGGTAGTGGCTCATATTGTATCCTACCCTAATTTATTTTTTTGGATATCGGGTCGAATACGGTAAGGTCAAAATCGGGTCGGATACGGTTACGGTTGCGGGTTTTTACGGTCGGGTAGAAAGCGGATATCGGATATCATACGAACGGATATAAATCGGTAATCGGGTACTAGCGTTATTTGGCTTCACGAGTCACGACAACCACATCATGTGTTCCAAACTAGAGTAGCAAAAGACAAGGTGGAAAAGCATTAGCACACATTATCAAGGGCATAGAAATATACAGGTTTTTAGAATCAAAATTCATGTATCATTGCGCAGCGAATTATGTGTATCAGACTATCAGTGTTGATTGAAATATGAAGTTACATCAGTTGATCATAAAAGAAACAAAGTGCTAGATTTTGACAAAATTAAAAGCGCATATAATGTGATTCAATAATACTTGAGAAATGCATATGGTACTTGACTGGTAACACTGTCAGTTAACCAAACCACACACTCAGAAATTAACATTACACTGACGCCGGCGCCGCAGCGGACGGGCAGAGGGCGGCGTGGATGGTGAGGGGCGACGACGGAGGCGGAGGGACGGCGCGTTGGATGGCGAAGGCATATAACAACAATGAATTCTCACATAAAAGAGCTACAAGAAGTGCTGATCAAACTACACAAGAGCCTAAATAGATTAAAATATTCTCAGTTCACGCAATCATCATCGAGCAGTATATTAAGCTCACAAAGACGGTGCATATACCCTGATTGGGATCGGCCTCTATTCAAGAATAAATCCCCAGATGCCCAATCGGCCTGCTGCACACAAAGGAGGAACACAAACACTTAGTGCCGAATCCGAGTCAGCAAAGCAGTGGCAAAGCATGCACGAGGCACTGACCCAGAAATCAGATCGCCGTGCTACGTAGCACCACCGACGAAATGAATCGGAGATACGATGCCGTCACCCCCCACCACGGACAAGTCGAAGAGAAGGGCCCAAGGAGCATGAAGAAGCAGCACAGCAACACAGCGACCACCCCGTGGCCTACGGGTACCAAAGAAGAGGGAGGAAGCACCACCACAGCTCGTGCCGGTGGCGAAGACGCCTAATCTCCGGCAAACAGCAGTGGTCACCATTGTACCGAAAGTGAGGGGAGAGAAGAAAAACCAAGCAAAACTGAGTTTATAAAGTGAGAGGAGTGGGACTTCACATATAGGCGACGTCGGCGCAACAACCCCGAGAAAGATGGCCACGCGCGCACGCGCACGCACCCCCACCATCGTTGGAGGCTCCAAACGGCCGCCGCCGCCATCTCCTGCTAGGGTTCGGGAGGAACCTGACGCAGCTCACCCAGGGGCAGCGCCGTTGCCCCTCTCTGCTCTTTTTACCAGCCAACTGGGCCAGGCCCAGTGAAGGGCAAAAGCCCAACAATTTCTACTCTAGTCCCATTGATCACTCGGATGAAATGGTGCTTAAGGCATTTGAACCTACTTCCTACAACATAAGAGCTGGCCCCTAAATGATGAGAATCACTTCTATAGTTGTTGATTTGTGAGTGCAATATCCTCGCTTAGATTGCTTGAACTGTGCAAGCAGTGGTTGGGATGCTGATGCTTTGCTCGTTTGTCCCCATTGGTTGCCCATATTGTGAGATCAAGGAAGTATTCCTAATTGTTTTCATGATGCTATCATGCTAGTGCAAACTTACGATGAGGTATTCAGATTTTGCTAAATTCAACACATTTATGTTTGTCTATCCATGTTTTTTCCAGCCATCTATCAAGTTATTTTCACTTTGTGTCTTAGTTACATTTATTACCTGTTGTTTGCAATCATTATTAAGGTCAGGTATCAGGGTAGCTAATTTGTTTGTGACAACCAACTTCGTTGGTTGGGCATTTAAATTGTCAGATACATACATCCAACTAACTGTATAATGCTATGATGCGGTGCTGCAGTTTGTTATGGGTCAAGGGCTTGATTGCGTCTATGTGCAGCGCCATGCGCGGGGCTAGTTTCAGCTAGCGTTGTATCTGGGTTAGTTGTTGTCGGTTGTGTAGCAGTGCTACGGGCTGTTAGTTGGGTGGCTGTTAGTTGGGTTAGGATAATTTACAGGCTGTTAGTTGGATTAGGGAGTGAGTTTAGGAGTTTGTTAGCCGAGTGTGACTGTGGTGTGCGGGAGTGTGTTTTGGAAAGAATGAAGGAAAGCAGGAAGGACGAAAATTGCATGCTTTTGATGCCGTAAAACCAGTCTTAGGCGGTGGCTCCGAAAACAGCCAAATTACCCAAGGCGCATGGTTGTTAAGGCGTCGCTTAAGCGGTAAAGAGGTTTTGCCTGGACGCCTTGACGGATGCCTTAAAAATTTAGTGTATGGTGTCCGAGGCGTTCGTATGGCGTCTAGGGCGTCCTCTTAGAAGCATGGCGGGTGAGTCGGGCGCCATACAGCAAGGTGAGGTAGGGAAGGAACCGGCGTACCGCTTCCCCAAAGCCAAACCCTAGAAGCAGAGCTAGAGAAGCAGTGCCAAAATAAACACCGTTCGCTAGAAGCAGAGCTAGGAGTACCGCACCGTCTGCTGCCCGCCGTCCGCCGCCCGCCGCCGCCGCCGGCACGGCTAGGTTCGTCATCTCGCGTCCTCTTCTTCCTTCCTTTCTTCGCCGCCCGATTTGCGCTCGCCACCGCCCGATCTGCCCCCGCCGCCACCCGATCTGACCTCGCTGCCGCCCGCCGCCGGCCACGCCGCGCCGCCGCCTAGTGCGTCCATCGAGCGGCATGCGTGTGTGAGGCTGTGAGCTGCTGCTGGCTGCTGCTGCCGATATGTTGCTGCCTGCTGCCCGATCTGCTGCTGCCCGAATTGTTGCTGCCTGCTGCCCGAGCTGTGTAGTTAACTGCTAGTGCTAAGTGCTAAAGTGTGTGCTGCATTGCTAATGTGGTGCTGGCCTTGTAGTGGTGTGTTGGGCTTTTAGTGCTAACTGCTGCTGTAGTGGTGTGTTGGGCTTGTAGTGCTGCCCTAATCTTGTTGATTTTATTCTTCACCTCCACACAACTTCACAGCAGCGTGGGCTCGTCGGCGGCGTCCGCCACGGCGAGTTGCGCCACACCCTTAGTCACCTTCTTTGGCTCGGGGCACTCATTAGCAAAGTGCCCATACTCACCATAGTTGCGGCAGTCGATCTTGGACTTGTCGAACCTGCCGCGGTACTTCTTCTTGTCGCCGTTCTTGTTGACATTGCTGCCGGAGGCCTCGCCGTTGCACTTCTCTTCTACAACTGTGGCCTCCCACTCAGCACGCGTGAGCCGCGGCTCGGCATGTGCCACCAGCAGCTTCTCCTCTTCCTTGTCACGCCGTCGCCCCTTTGTAGACTCCTCGAACGCCCGCAGGTGCCCAACAACTTCCGCCACCGACATCGTCGACACATCCCCCCATTGCTCAATGGTGCTCACAATGGGTAGGAACTTGTCGGGGACGGAACGCAGGAGTTTTTCGACGCCGGTTGCCTCCTCCACTTTCGTGCGTAGAGTGCGTATCTCGTTCATGACAGTGGTCACCTTCAGAGCAAACTCATTAAATTTTTCACTCACCCATGTACATGTTGTCAAGCTCCCTCTTGAGCGTTTGTACTCGGGCCTTTTTGACGCGCTCTTCACCGACGTGCATCTCCTTGAGAGCGTCCCACACCTCTTTCGCCGTCTCTTGCTTGGACACGGCCATCATCACGGGCTCTGGTACAGCCTGGACAATGGCGGCGAGAGCCATTTGATCCATCCTGTCATCCACCGCTTGCTTGCCCTCCACGGCCGCCCACACGCCTTGTGCGCGCATGAAGATTTTCATCTTCACCGCCCACGCGCCGTAGTTGTTCTCCGCGAGCATGGGGTAACGCAATGTCACCCCCATCTCCTTCACTTGCTGCACAGCCACCACGTCACTTGGGGAAGACTTGCCGCTGCTGTCGTCGTCACCCGGCGGCATGATCTTCGGCATCTCACGAACGAGGCTCTGATACCAATTGTTGGCCCAGCTCCTCTCCTCCACGCACGCGCTGCACACAGCAGCCCTACTGACTACTCTCTATGTCACTCGTGGGAGAGAAGCAAGCAAGAACACAAGCATGAGAAGAAGATTACACACACGCACCGCTCTTTTGTTTATTCAGCAACTCACAGAACAAGAACACTCACACACAGCCACTCTGCTCACTCCTGCTCACACGCACAGGATTGGCTTTTAAGCACACACACGCACACACGTCTTGCCACCTCTTGGGCGCACGTCTCCACCTTGCCATTCCACATCTTCCGGCCACGAGAGCACGTCCTCCCGCAAGACCTGGACAAGCTAACCGCTGCATGATCACCGGTGCACGTCCAACGCTAAACGCGCTAGACTCTCGCAGCACGCACCACGCCGAAGACTCGGAGCCTGCATGTGGTCACTCACACGCATAGCTCACCAATCACCACCTCGTACAAGCCTTGCACGTACAGAGACTAACACACGCACTTAACACCTAAAACAACAAGATTAACTCTAACAACAACCATGCCAAGGCGCTTGCTGCCACGTCGACCTTGTCGACGAGCAGCCAGCGATCCGGCCTCTGGCCAGGTACCCGAGCATATGAGCAAGCTCACCCTGAGCGAACTCGTATCACAGTTACAATGCTATCTTCAAGCTTCTGTGTTCGGTATAATTCATACCATCAATTTTTTTAATGGTCACAGGTAGATAAGTGTCAGCATTGCATTCATCCTCTCTTATGTGGATCGATTGCAAGCTGCTGCTTGTGATTCGATCCTATTTCATGCAGTTGCCTGCCATATGCATCTAGTTCTGTCATCTAAGGCTTCTCAACTCTTGTAGGTGTTGATGCTGGGTTCGTCACTGCCATTGCCCCTGCAGAAGAGGCAGTGCTTGTTACTACCCCTGACATTACGGCCCTCCGGGATGCTGACCGCGTTGCGGGGCTGTTGGAGTGCGATGGCATCAAAGATATCAAGATTATTGTGAACCGGGTGCGACCAGACCTGGTTAAGGGGGAGGACATGATGTCAGCACTCGACGTGCAAGAAATGCTTGGCTTGCCTTTGCTGGGTGTGGTGCCAGAGGATGCGGAGGTGATTCGGAGTACAAACAGAGGAGTGCCATTGGTGCTGAATGATCCACCCACACCCGCCGGTCTTGCTCTGGAGCAGGCTACATGGCGGTTGGTGGAAAGAGATGCGATGACGGCCGTCATGGTGGAGGAGCAGGAGAGGCCCAAGAAGAAAGTCGGCTTCTTTTCATTCTTTGGTAGATGAGGTGATGCTATGACACCAGTTCAGTGTAGGCTGTGTATAGTTTGCAATTTGGGGTTGCGAATTGTTTGAGTTTGTTTTATTTTGTTCTTGTTGGTATCAGCATGTTCTAGCCTTCTAGGGTAGAATGATTCTTGTTATTTTATTGTTTAATCTGAAATGCTAGTAAGTCATGCACAGTGCTTCGAACACTAGAAACTTAGGCATCACCAATCAAGACTTAATTTAGGTCGACCAAGCAGACCTTTTCGCTATCCATCTATATTTCCTCATCTTTTTATTATATTTGTTATAGTATTGGGTTGACCTAACTTAATGCTCCAGATATGTGGTTCTCACCGTGCTAAGTAAATCCAGGTGGCCCTCTATAATATTGTAGCTGATATAGAGAGGCTGTTGAAGGGAAGAAATCTTTTAGAGGGTAGTGTAAGTTGTGAAGGAATTTTAAAGGGGTAGATAGAGAGGACACTAATAGTGTTTTAGAGGGGAGATATAGAGGGGCTGTTGAAGTTGTTTTAGAGGGGAGATATAGAGGGGCTGTTGAAGTTGCTTTATATATTGGAGGATTCGGCTGTATGTGAGGACTCCCGTTAGTGCATGTTTGGTTGGATCAGTGCTACCTACGTTTCTTTTTGTCTAAAAGTACAGCGTTTTGGCATAAAATTTAGCAAACAAAGTGCGGATTAAAAGACTCGTAGCAAACACTAGCGTCTCTTGGTACCGCAATGATCAACGCAGATTGCTGGGCGCTGGGGCAAGTAAAATCGCGTTATCAAAGGTGAACGCGTAACTAGTAAGCACGACATAGAGAATGAAGCACGAAATCAATGGAAATAATTTTGGCGCTAAAAAATGTGGTATTTGGCAGCTTTACCACTCATTAACCACATCAGTCATACTTATACACAAGTGCAATGATTCTCCAGTGGGGGATGGATAAAAGTATCAAGACAAGAACATGTTTACAGGTATGTCATACAGATCATTCACTCAAATACAGAAACATCACAAGTTCACAGCCTGGGATGCAGTTCAAGCTTAAGTCCGCCAGGGTCCCGGCACAAAAAGCCAGCAGCTGCATCACTTCATATACCTCTGCAGAAACTTGCGGTGGAAATCACTTCTGATGGTATCATTGATGAACCGTTTTGGTGTTTTGGTTTCTCCACGAGCCTGGTTCTTGAATACAACGTCATCATCCCACCTACAGCACGCAGACATAACAGGATTATTAGTATGACAAGGCTTACCACAAAGTGCAGCAACATAAAAAGAACAATGTGATGCAATCAAGTGTATTAACCTTCTCTTAACACTGAAGGAGCCAGCATTATTAATATTGATCAATGGGTTTCCTCTCATCAGTTCCTCCTCTTTCATCTTGGCCTCTTCTTCTGCTTGTTGACGCTCCTGCAGTAAACAAGTACGCATAGTTTCCATTTTAACATTTAATAACACTTACAGGAATAGAGCACCTTCAAATGATTATAGGGAGAAGAAAGTTACGAACCTTTCTAATCTTCTCCTCAGCTCTTTCTTTCTTGATCCTTTCAAGCTCAGCCATTAGGGCCTCAGTGTCATCATCGTCATCATCATCTTCATCGCTGAGAAAAAGGGTATTCGATGTGTAAAAGCAATGCATTGAGAAAGCCATCTACACTACACGAACATAACACAAACAAACAACTATATATGCCCTAAAGTGTCGAGATTCAAGAAGGCTGCTGTGTTATGATATTACTTATATCCCCGCATACTAGTCACAAATATCAAAACGAATATCAGGCTATCAGACACTAACCTTGTAGCTTATATCAAAGTATGGTGGACAACAGAAAATGTTGTTTCATCCCAATCTTACAAAACTATTAATACAGTTGCAGGACATATCTCTAATCACTAGTATTTTTACATGTGCATGGTTCAAAAACTATTTAGCGAGAACATAGTGATTTTTATGTGTGATTTAAAAATATTGAGCAAGAATTCAGTAATTTATATAACATGACTTGTAAACAATTGAACTATACAGACCTTTCATCATCACTTCCGGGCTCCACATCGGAGTCATCAGCATCAATTTCTCGTGGAACTATCTTATCCTCAGCATCTCTCTTGTAGCCTATGATATGCCACAACAGAATAGGTAATTACTATGTCTGAACATAAACAGTTCTTCAAAATTATGCGGGCCAAGATGCAAAAATTCCAGCCATGTGTAAAAGCATAGCACTGAGTGTTATTTTTTTACACATGGCTAGAATTTTGTAACTTTGGAGTGCTAGTTGGCAATTTTCTGAAATTATGTGGTCATACAACATTAGTGTCACCTACCTTCTAGGAGAAGGCTTGAACTTTTCCGACGATCTCTCTCTTCTGCAAGAAAGAACATGAATTATAAGAGGTTCAACAAATCAAACACAACAGATAGGTAGCTGTACAAGGGAGCAAAAAAACAAACATCATGGAAGCAAGAAGCTGGCAACCATTCTGTGTACGGGAGAGGAAGAAAGTAAAGATCTGACAAGGAGAAATACCAGCATAGGACTTATCCTTTGATGAGTAGTGCCTGCGTTCACGATCCTCAAGTTCATCCCTGAGATTCCTCTTCTGTAACTCTTCTTGGGTATGCTGCCCCTCCTTTCTGTGGGTATAATGAGAAAGGTCAGAACATCTTAAAGACGAAGAGATCTCGTCTTAACAATTATGATAATCATGCAGCCAATTTTACTCAAGAGTTTGATGGAGACAACAAATACAATGATTAGTAAGACAATCATACCCTTAGCTGGAGCTATTGATTGTGGTCAGCAGCCAGCACTTAACAGAATCTAAGATAGTACTAAGAAGAAACATATGGATCAAACTACACACCGCTAACATGGAACATAAGAATGAAAATTGTGCTAAAATTTAGCTCCTCTCCCCCTCTATCCAGGGAGAGAGAGCAATTTGGTACAGTATAGCTATCCCAGCTCCAAGCTTACAAAATTGCATTTTTTTTTCCATGGACAAATAACATACAAATTGCTATTTTTCATATTTACTTTAAGCACAAGTAGAAAGTTTGATTGCTTGCTGGTTCCGCATTCGCTGCACTCTTGATCCTAGTAAAGGCGGTTCTTAGCCAAACTTTTCCATGAAACTCGAATTCAATCGCGGAGGGGCAAAGGCTACAGGGGTGAACCCTAACGCTCTCCCCAACCCAAGCGCACAGAAACAATAATAGAAATCACGAGCAGATCCGAGCCAACCGAGCAGGCGAGCGTGACGGTTAGAAGCGAATCGCCGGAATCGAGAGACGCGGGAGTGGGAGAGGAGAGGGCATGAGGTCACCTGGGCTTGAGGCTGGTGTGGGCGGCGAGGTCGCGGGAGGAGTACTTCCCCGAGGGCCCGAAGATGCGGGTGCCGCCCTGCTCGTTCCCTCCCTTCGCCGGCGCCCACGTCGGCCGCGCCGCCGTCGTCATATCGCACCCTCTCCGCCGCGCGGCAGGGCAACCCTAACCCTAGCTACCTGCTTCGGCCTGGCTGTGGCTGGGTCGTCGTCTCCCTCTCCCGTCCTCTCTCCTCCGACTGTCCTCTTTGTTCTGCCTTTTTGCAAGGAGGCCCCTCACACACATGATAATTGTTTAGTGTGCCGCGTAGCCGACTAGGCCATGGCCCGTTTGGACTGGCCAGTTAGACGGGCCGGACCAGCCCGTTAGTCATGACATCAGCCCAACCTGTCATATTAAGCCCGTTTGAGTTTTTCTTGGTCCAAAAACTGCGGTAAATTTCAGAACGAAGCGGTTTTTATAGAAATACAGTAATACGGTTTTCTAAATACACATTTTTGACTGACTACCATTGCAAGTTATTTATAAAATTTATAAAAATAATTTTGTGCTATATCAGTTTTTTCGAGATGAATATAAATATCTGATTTTCATATACTCAATTCCAATAGTTAACAATATTTTTACAAATAAAGTTTTAACATTTTGACTTAGAAAAAAATATAAAACGTCAACTTTAAAACTGGCGGAGTAGTTAAGCTTGAAAATTGCAAATTTTGAAAAGATAATACACTGCACGAATCAAATAAATATAATATGAACGTACAATTTTTATGGTGCTATATGCGAAGAAGTATCCACAACAAGGCCTACAAGATCGTTTAGAATCTCCCCTGTCTAGGGCCGTAGGTCTAATGCGAACCACATATAGCATGATAGTCAATAATTAGATTTATATATAGTTTAGTATAGTTGGATGTTATAAAAAATACTAACAATCAATAAAATGATTTTTTTTTATCTGTTGTGAGTTCGTTGAAAAGAAAAAAAAAACAAGGCACACAAAAGGCAGCCACTTATGGAACTAAAGACATGTGCCAAAATAGTACATAAACTTTTTTTCACAACATCGAATCATATGTAAATTTGTTTATTCACTGGTGTAAACATGTTGACTAAGATCTCATATATTTTAAGATAGGAGGCAATTCCATATGTTATATATTGTGTGAGCACATTGGACCCACAAGCATCATGTGTCATATGCACGTGCTCGCACAAGTGTCGATGCTTCATCTGTGTAACACTCTGATATAAATTCGTTGAAAATGACCGCATGGTCTGCCACATCAGCAAAAAGCCAGGGTGTAATCAGTGAAAGGAGCATGCTAATTAGACGGTTTGAAAACTGCATGCGCTGTTACTCCATGTTATAAGTTGTAGTGTTTGTTGCACTTTGAGAATTACAACAACCGCAAACTGGCGATCGAGAAGCCTTCTATATCGACATATATATAACTGGGAAGAATGGCAGTAACAGCATGCCATCCATCCTTGAAGAAGAAGAAGATGACTATGATGATACAGACACTAGGATATACGCTTCATTGGCATGCCCCTGCAGGTGCAGGTAGGAGGAGGAGCATGAGCAGTAGAGCAGAGCAGAGCAGGAACCTTAATTATTCTTTCTTCCAGAGCTATGCATGGGCATGAGCAGGAGCAGCAGAGGTGAGCTGTGGGTGGGATGAGCAGCGGCAGTCGGCAGAGCATCAGGCGGCCGGCGGGAGGGAGTAGGAGCAGCGCTGGAGGGTGAGCTGGTCGATGGGCAGCGTGTCGGTGGGGAAGGGGCAGGCGCCGTCGTGCGCGCCCTGCAGCGGCTGGCACGGCGGCGGCGTGACGGCGGCGGAGACGCCCTCGACGTCGGTGCAGGTCCAGGGGTATTTCCTGGGCTTGTCCATCTGGGCGGTGACGTTGGCGATGCAGATGCCCCTGAAGGGCGCGCCCTGGATGCCCTCGAGCCTCGCCGGCATGCGGACGCCGGTGGCCACGACGTCCTGGTAGCTGATGTTGTCGACGACGGGGATGGCGGCGGGGTCGTACTTGTCGTCGGGGTGGGACTTGTAGTTCCCCGTCATCCAGAACACCCACTTCATGGTGTCCAGCCGCATCCCGCGGACGAACACGTCGCGGACGTAGGCGCCCCGCCCCACCGCCGTCTTGATCCGCACGCCGGACTCGGAGTCCACCGCCGCGATGTCCTCCGCGCGCACGTCCCGGATGCCCCCCGACATCTCGCTGCCCAGCGCGATGACGGCGCTCGTCGGCGACACGCACGTCAGCCGCCGGATGACGATGTGCTCGCTGGGCATGCCGTAGGCGATGCCGTACTCGTCCCACCCGCTCTTGATGGCCACGCAGTCGTCGCCGGAGACGATGTAGCAGTCCTCGATGCGGACGTGCGAGCACGAGTCCGGGTTGATGCCGTCCGTGTTGGGCGACCTCGTCGGCGCCAGGATCGTCACCCACTGCACCACGATGTTGCTGCTGTACACCGGGTGGATGTTCCACGCCGGCGAGTTCACCAGCGTCACGTTCGCGATGAACACCGTGTCCGAGTGCATCACCTCGATCAGGTACCCGCGCGTGTACTTGAGCTTGTTCCCGTGGAACTTGGACCACCACATCGCCCCCTGCCCGTCGATCGTCCCGTTGTTCCCTGCATTCCGGTTCGGTTTCACAACCAACAAAAAGGCTCAGACGACTCCTCTTCTTCTTCTTCAGTCGATGAGGAGGAGAAGAAGAAGAACAGCAAAAGCAACAGCAACATCAACAACAAAGATGAGATTTTGATGCGCGTCTCTTCACCGGTGATGGCCACGTCGGTGAGGTTCGATCCGCCGATGAGGCTCGCGTATCGTCCGCCGATCTTGTCTCTCCCTCTTCCGTAGGAAGGCAGAGGATCCACCACTGGCCACTCGCCCATGTCCTGCACCGCCGCCCACCGCCTCATCAGAATCGCGAGGCGAGACCGTCGAATCAATGGATGCATGAGGTTAATTGAGACCTGGGAGCCGAGGATGACGGCGTCGCTGTGGAGGAAGAGGGTGAAGTGGCTGGTGAGGTTGAACGGCCCCGTCAGCCACTTCCCCGGCGGCACGTACAGCATGCCGCCGCCGCCGCCCTCGCCGGAGTACTGCGACAGGTGCTCCACCGCCGACCGGAACGCCACCGTGTTCGACGTCGTGCCGTCGCCCACGCCGCCGAAGTCGGCCAGCGACGCCGTGTGCTCCCGGCAGCTCGGCGCCAGGTACATGCTCTGCACGGCGGCGGCGCCGCCGCCCGCTGGCTTGCCGTGGTGGCGCGCCTCCACGGTGGCCGACGCGGCCAGGAGGAGAAGGCATAGAGAGCGACGGAGCTGCGCCACCAACAAACGGGAGACGGTCAGCGCACCTGGCCTTGCATATTTTGCATCTTTTCTTGCAGGCATGTTTACAGGATTTGATCTGATGAGCAGTACAAAATTTGGGGAAAATCTTTGTTGGAAAAACAAAACCTCGCGAAGGAATTGCAGGCTTGGTAGACAAAGCTCACAAAACAAGAATGAAATGGACGAATCTGGCAGTGCATAAGAGAAATGGCGACACCACCTTGCTCGTCGGAGATAGATCGAGAACCAAATGGGAAAACCAAATGCTGAAAAAGCTGATTTTTTTTAAGAGATTTGCAGGACACCCATAAAAGATGTGAGTACTAGAACTGAAAGAAGACTTGCAAGAAGCAGCAATGGCAATGGCAGTTAGTTACATGGAGAGGTGGCGCCATTCCTGCTCTCTTCCTCAGATTAGCAGGATAGAATGGATTGGGTCGTACAAATGGAGAAGAGGAGCGGCCTCATTTATAGGAGGCCTTTGCTGCACTGTTGAGTGTTTAGCACTAGCTTTTATTATCTATTAATCAATGAAATCTAAAGCCACCTTTTCCTGCATCATCTTTTCTCTCCCTGACTCCCTTCGCCATGGTGCTGCCACATTCAGGCAAAATTCTATTGCAAAAAATTTTAGCCTTTTAGGATTACCAGCCACCCCATCTTATGCATGCCTTTCAGTATTCGGTAACTGGCTGTAGCGGTTCACATGTGGAGTGTTTACTTCTTAAGCTAATTATTGGAGATGAGTTGAGCCCTTGGTGCTGTACTGTATCTGTAATGGTCACGGGACAAAGGGGTGGGGTGGTGTCTCAGCTCTTGCAGAGATTGTCAGTACATAGAACAGTCAATGACTGACAGGCTCTTCTCTCTGTGTGCCTGTGCACTGTGTACAATACCTTTTCTCTGCAGTCTGCACTTATATCCCGATGAAGGAACTTGATTTACAAAATTTAAGGGGCCTTATTTATAACAATAATTTCTTCAGGTACCAAAAGTTTCAGCTGTGTGCAATGCATGAGCTGTAAATGCTGTGCTTTGGGTGATTGTGGGACGGTGGTAATGTCGGCCTCGTGGATTTGAAACTGCAGTTTTTCTTTCATTCATTTATTATGTTCCTTTCCTTCCTTCCTTCGTTCTTTCTTGTGCGTAATGTAATGAAGTGATGAACATATTGCTTGTCCTTGTCACTTTGGACCGTATTGTAATGGGACTGGCGCGCTTGTGCGTAATCAGTAATAATCACACACATTTAGAGGGCCAGTTTGGGCACGAATTTGCTATCACTCTACATGTGTGCCTCAACTGTTCTGAAAAACTTCGAGATCGAGAGAGAGAGAGAGTATTCTGTATTAAGCAGAGGGAAAACTGTACAATGGGAAGAAATCTCAGGGAAAACAAAAAAAAAGGAAAAAAAAAAAGAAGAAACACCAGAGAGAGAGAGAGAGTTGAGTGGTCACGGACGCTGCTGAAGCTCACGGGTGCTCCTGCCCTAGTACGGCGTAATATATCTCTCTCCTCCTTGCTATCAGTATCACGAGAGCCAAACCATTAACCATGCAGCGTCTGTAACTGGACGCATTCACTACCTAGCTTCCCCTGAAGCCTGAAGCCCGAATATATCCATCTTTCTAGCGGATTACTGCACGGTGTTTCTTAATCTAGAGTCACAGAAATTAAAGAGATTACGCTCGTTGGGAGTGTAATCCACGTAAGCAAAATCTTAGACGCACGCCTGCCTGCCGCTAAGCTCCTGCTCCTTCCACCCATCCATGCACGCCTCCTCTTTTCACCCCCCCTGCACTTTTCTAAAGTCTACTACTTCCATTTGGGAAAAATGGTGCTGGCATACTTGTAATGTGTGGCCGTGGTCGTAGGACACTGTCCATTCGAGCACATACACACACATACTGCATAGTATTGTGATTTTTTTTGGTACAACCTCTTCAGTCATTTTCACAAATCTTTTATGAATAAATATTAATGACACCTGTAAAAGGGCTAATTTTTCCTCCTACCTTCTTATTCCTCACCCTCCTCTCCTTTTTTTTTCCCCGGAAAATTGAGCTCGTGACACTTAAAAGATCGCTCCCGTACCTTTCTAACACTGAACATTTCCCGTTACCTTATCTAGCACCGAAAGATGTCTCCGTTACCCAGTTCTAGCACTTCGTCCATCTTACCATTTGCCCCGCTTCTTCCACATCAGAGATAGAGAAGAAAGAGCAGGGGAGGTGCGCTGCTCGGGTCGTCGGTGGGAGACGGTGCTCCGATGCGGCGGCGGACGACAGCAAAGGTCAGAAGCGGCGCGGCGAGGTCGCTGGTGGTGATGACGCAGCGTAGGGCGGAACAAGGCAACAACGGCGTGGCTTCTCCATCTTCGGTGAGCTGCTGTCGCCGTCGCGAGTTGCGAGGAGGTGGGAGAGAGATGGAAAAGAGGAGGAAGAAGGGAGAGAGGGGGAGAGGGGAGAGATGGAAAAGAGGAGGAAGAGAGAGGAGGCGAATCGGGAGAGAGAGAGAGAGAGAGAGAGAGAGAGAGAGAGAGGCGGCTCACCGGAAGAAGGCAACAAATCGGGCGAAGGCAACAAATCGGGCGAAGGCAGCACGTCGCAAGCTTTTTTCGCCACCGTCGTCGCGAGACGCTTGGTAGAGGGAGGAGAGGAGGCAGAGAGAGGAGGAGAATCGGGAGAGAAAGAGAGGGAGGCAGCTGCCATCCTAGGAGAGGGAGAGGGAGAGGGAGGAGAGGAGGAGGAAGAGATGGAAGGGGTGGGACCCATGTATCAGCGAGACACTAACGGTTCTAACGGCTCCATCTAACATGTGAGGGTGACATAGTGCTAAAAAAGGTAACGGTAGTGCGTTTGGGTGCTATATAAATGAACCGTTAGGCTTCGATGTTAGAAAAGAGGCCGAGTGAGAGGGAGGAGGCGAATCGGGAGAGAGATGGAGAAGAGGAGGAAGAAGGGAGAGAGGGGGAGGGGGGAGAGAGATGGAGAAGAGGAGGCAGAGAGAGGAGAATCGGGAGAGAAAGAGAGGGAGGCAGCTGCCATCCTAGGAGAGGGAGAGGGAGGGAGGAGAGGAGGAGGAAGAGATGGAAGGGGTGGGATCCACGTGTCAGCGAGACGTACACTAACGGTTCTAACGGCTCCATCTAACATCCGAGGGTGACATAGTGCTAAAAAAGGTAACGGTAGTGCGTTTGGGTGCTATATAAATGAACCAATGTTAGAAAAGAGGCCGAGTGATCTTTCGAAGCCACCTGCTCAATTTTTTCCTTCCCCCCTTCCTCTACCCATGCTTGCCTGTCACCACCCCCGCCATCATGGATGCAGTGATGTCATGTTGGAAACCTCAAATTTAAACCGCGGTGCCCACAAGAAATGTCATGGGCCAACAAAGAAGGGCGACATAAGGGGGCAAACAATCTTCTTATCAGCATAAAACTATCTCCAACGGAAGAAATTATGATCCCTTCAGATGCTTCAACAAATTCATTTCACATTTGTCTTAGGAGAATTTTTTCGCGCATTTTGTTTGAAAGGAAATTATCTCATAATTCTTCTTAGAAATTTATTCAAAGAGATGGGTTTAAAATGATGGGAAACGAAGGGAAATAATACGAGGAAGGAAATGGAACGAAGAGAAAATGGCTGAAGATAGCTTGACATCTATGCTTCTCAAAAACCATTTCTCAAGCATTTTAAAGACGCTTAAACTAAGCACACCATCTCCAAAAGCTCTTGTAAAATCGATCTCCTTAAAGACCTCGAAATCCAACATTTTGGGCAGGGGCCGGGTTGGCCGCATGCCGCATGCACATCACCCGTGTCTGTGCCGCCCCACGTACACACGCGCACAACACTTTCTGCTTGTTTTGCACCGCACAAGTAGAGTTTGGGGATTCAGCACAACACAAAAAGGTGGCTGAAAGGCCATAAAAATAATCGAGTGGCGCCCAGCCCATCGCTCACTGTGCTAGGGCCTAGGGGTGGCGACAAGCCAACCCAACCATTCTGTCCACTCCCAAGCCCTTCTTCCCCTACTGCGACCTGCACTAGAGCCTCAATCATGTTACGATTAATTATCTTTAATAATTAATTAGGAGACAATTAATTAAATGGTTTGAAAGGAAAACACTTTTCTCTCTCCGATAAATACACAGGAAGGATGGAGAGGCAGTTTGCGATGCTTAGCAAGGACGCGACCAAAGCACGGAGATGCGACGATATATAGGAATAGGAGGAGAAGACGCGATGTTTCTGTGTGTATAAAAGGGGATACGATCCCTGTTGTGAATGTTCGTTCGTTCAATCAATAAAGCAAACAGATTTCAGCTTCAAACACGACGTAGCCTCTGCCCTGAGAGAGGTAGGAACCGAACCCTTCGAGGGAGATGAATCCATACCCAAGAGGAGGATTTGGAGGTGGGGAAGGGGCAAGAGGGGAACAGCAGCAGGCGGCGGCATCGCCCTCGCGCTGAGGCCGACGGCGACGCGCCCTGGAGGCCGACGCCGGCGCGCTCGCGCTAAGACCGACGGGCGTCCTGGAGACCGACGCCGGCGGCATGCTCGCGCTGGAGGCCGATGGCGCGCCCGCCCTGGACGGCGCCGGAAGCACGCCCGCGAGTCACGGCGCTGCTGGCTGAAGAATGGCGAAGCTAAGGGGCCAGGCCATGGGTGGCGGCGCAGTCTAAACGCTTGCGAGCACGGCCTTGAATTGGCTTATTAAATTCCCCAAATAAACCTGATTCCCTCTCCAGAAGCATCGGTGGATCCGTGGATGCAGTCCACTTTCTCTTATCATTTTATGCATTTTAGTCCTTACTATTGTAGGAATTACGTTAAAAATATTGTATGTGTATGTATGGGTACAGCAAAATACATTTTCACCCCTGAAGTTGGTGAAATTTGCACTGTACTCGACCTATGTGCATGTACAAAGTTATTTTAGTCCCTGTAGATTGGCAAAATATGTGTATATGCAACAAACAACGTAATCGTGGTTAATAAAGTGCTGTGTTATATGTATTTGGATCCCTGAAGTATGATTCCACTATATTCAGCATTTTTTATTTTTAAACCCTTGAAGATTGGTTTAATTAATTTTCACAATTATTAACACATATATTCGTTTAGGGACTTAAAAATGCATTTACGTATATTATATGTTTTAACA
Source organism: Raddia distichophylla (assembly GCA_005191435.1). Taxonomy (NCBI): domain Eukaryota; kingdom Viridiplantae; phylum Streptophyta; class Magnoliopsida; order Poales; family Poaceae; genus Raddia; species Raddia distichophylla. The sequence goes on from SPJY01035202.1 coordinate 3,423,325, forward strand.
TATAAATAGTAATATCCGGTAGATATTAACACCATATAATTTAGTATATAATATGTCCTGAAGATATACTATATAAAATAACCCTAAGATATTAAAATATTGTTTATGTTCATTAAAATTGTCCCGAAGACAATATATGATTACAATTGTTATATTAATATCCCGAAGATTTTAATTTACAATATTATAATATCTAAAAATGCATTCCTTTATGCATAGCCATTTTTTACGTACTATTTTATGCCCCGAAGGCATGTTATTTAATTTTCTCGAAGAAAATTAATGGCAATACATGTTTTACATATAGGAGATTGCTGACTTAAACAAAAAGGAATTTGCCGAACTTAACATTGACGGTAGTAATTACCTAACATGGTCAATGGATGTTAAGATTAATTTTGCCGCCCGTAACATTGGTGCTACTATTGAAGCTCCTGTAGAGAACACACCAGCCATTCCGGCACATTATAAATATGCAGCATTACAGTACCTACGCCATCATATTCATCCCGACCTAAAATCTGAATATATGATGGAAGAAGACCCTTTAGTGCTTTTGAACTCTCTGAAGGAGAGATATGATCAACAACGATCAGTTATATTACCCGAAGCACAAAGGGAATGGAGTCTTTTACGGTTCCAAGATTTCAAAACTGTAGCTGCATATAACTCTGCATTACATAAAATAATCTCTAAATTGAAATTTTGTAATAATGAGATTACCGATGCAGAGAAAATTGACAAAACCCTATGTACTTTCCATCCCTCTATGCTGATACTGCAGCAGCAGTATCGTCAGCATAATTATGAAAAATACTCTGAGTTAATTTATACTCTGCTCTAAGCAGAAAAACATGACGAATTGCTTATGAAAAATCATAACAATCGTCCGACCGGTTCAATGCCTGTAACTGAAGCACATGCAAATACTCAGAGGAAAGACAGCGACCATTTTAAAAATAAAGGGAAATGGAAAAAAAATAGGGGACGTCAAAATAATAAAATGTATAATAGGGATGCTTTTTCTAAAAAAGATATGGGCAACAAAGATCAAATTTGCTTCAGGTGTGGTACTAAGGGACATTGGTCTCGCAAATGCCGCACTCCTAAGTATTTAGTCGAATTATATCTTAAATCCATTGGGATTTAAGACCAAGCGAAGTAAAGCCTGAAACACGCTTTGCAACAACGCCTGAAGCCACTACAAGTGCTGGAATACCAGATCTTCTTCCAAATTTTAATGAGAAGAATAGTATTATTAATACCACACCAGATCTTCTTCCAAATTTTAATGAGAAGAATAGTATTATTAATACCGATGGTATTATAGATACCAACGACATGATCGTGGAATTCCAGTCTTAAGATTTATTTGGTGACACTATTTAGTGTCATATTACCAAATTTATGTATCAGCCTATATACTATGTAATAAGTAGTTTAAAGTTCCTGCAAGAACTTTGCTCATAAAGAGCATATACTATTTATGTAAAACACTATATGTATTGTCTATGTAATAGATTTGTTATATTAATTCCCGTAGAATTAATATCTTCTCTATTATTTGTTATAGACTATTGTACGAAGATCAGATAAATAAAGAGCTTTGTCTCGTGGATAGCTGTACCACTAATACTATATTAAGGGAAACAAAATATTTCCAAACTCTTACTAAAAGAAAAGGAAATATTATGACCATCACCGGAAGGGATGCATTTATTATTGGTTCTGGAAGAGCCATAGTTGTTCTTCCTATGGGTACTCAAATTATAATTGAGGATGCACTTTTGTATCCCTAATCTAAACGTACCCTATTAAATTTTAAAGATATTCACGCCAATGGTTTCCATGTGGAGACTAGTAGTGAGAGCGGAAAAGAATTTCTGTTCTTAACTAAAATTCATGGATGCGAAAAACAAGTGGTTGAAAAGCTTCCTTCATTTTCATCTGGTTTGTACTACACGCATATTAAACCCGAACCATATGTTGCGTTAAAAACTATATTTAAAAATCTTGACAAGTTCAAGATTTGGCATGACCGTCTTGGTCATCCAGGTTTGGGTATGATGCGTAAAATCGTACAAAGTTCTGTTGGCCATAATATCAAAGGTTCTGATTTCCCGAAACCTGAAGATTTTGTGTGCATTGCTTGCGCAAAAGGGAAATTAATTTTAAGGCCTTCGTACCTTAAAGTGAAAAACGAACCATTGAATTTCTTATAAAGAATTCAGGGTGATATATGTGGACCTATACAACCCTTATCAGGGCCATTTCGTTATTTTATGGTACTCATCGATGCATCTACAAGGTGGTCTCATGTAGCTTTGCTGTCTACAAGAAACCATGCCTTTGCTAAATTAATTGCCCAAATCATTAAATTAAGAGCCAACTTTCCTGAAGAAAAGATTAAAAACATTCGTTTGGATAATGCTGCTGAATTTAGTTCAAAAGCATTTAATAATTATTGCATGGCTCTAGGCATTAATGTAGAGCATTCAGTACCTTATGTCCACACTCAAAATGGTTTAGCTGAATCTTTGATAAAAAGGATTAAGCTCATTGCTAGGCCTCTTTTACGGAACTGTACGCTACCAACCAGTTGTTGGGGCCATGCGGTTTTTACATGCTGCCGCATTAATCCAAATCAGACCAACTGCATATCATACAACTTCCCCATTACAAATGGTACGTGGAAATGAACCAAGTATTTCCCATCTCCAAAAATTCGGATGTGCTGTGTATGTACCAATCTCACCACCTCAGCGTACACAAATGGGTCCTCACCGGAAGTTGGGGATCTATGTGGGGTATAATTCTCCGTCAATTATAAAATACCTAGAGCCACTAACAGGGGATCTGTTTATGGCTAGGTACGCTGATTGTATCTTCGATGAAGATAATTTTCCGGCATTAGGGGGAGATAATAAGTACCACAAAGAATGCCAGGAAATAAATTGGGATGCCGTGGGCATTCAATCTTTGGATCCACGTACTAATGAATCTGAACTGGAAGTTCAGAGGATTATAAATTTGCAATATATTGCAAATAATCTGCCAGATGCATTTATTGACCATAAGGGTGTGACTAAGTCGCATATACCTGCAGCTAATGCACCGGAGAGAGTGGAGGTACCTAGAAAAACCACTCCTACCCCTAATGTAAGCAAGAGGGGGAGAACTCCGGTTGTAAGGGATTTAGTTCCTAAAAAGCGCTTAAGGAAACAAAAATCCCTTACAGATTTACCACCAAAGTCAGTAAATGATATTCAACCTGAAAAGGTAATGCAACTAGCAGTTGTAACTCGACCTGAAGTTGAGGATCCCAACAAGAATGTGCGCACAAATACAAATGTTGGGACATCGGAACACTTGAACTCTATTTTGGGAAATAAGGAGTTCGAAGATATAAATGAAGAGATCTCAATCCATTATGTTAATTCAGGAGAATTATATAAAAGAAATGCTACAGTTGTCGACATTTATTTTGCTTCTAATATTGCTAAAACCCTTCAGCTGGACCCTGAACCCAAGTCCATGGCTGAGTGCCAGAAGCGCTCAGATTGGGTCAAATGGAAGGAGGCAATAGAAGCAGAATTGAGCTCGCTAAACAAAAGAGAGGTTTTTGGTCCTGTTATACCAACTCCTCCTAATGTTTTCCCTGTAGGAAACAAATGGGTTTTCATCCGTAAAAGGAATGAAAATAACCAAGTGGTGAGATATAAAGCGAGGCTCGTAGCACAAGGGTTTACACAGCGACCCGGCATCGATTATGATGAGACATACTCTCCTGTTATGAATGGAATAACGTTCCGATATTTAATTTCACTGGCAGTAAATTTGAATTTGAAAATGCAGTTGATGGATGTAGTGACAGCATATTTATATGGGTCACTAGATTCGGATATATATATGAAAGTCCCTGAAGGGCTCAAATTACCGAATCCCAAAATTAATCGCAACATGTATTGCGTCAAATTGATTAAATCATTATATGGTTTAAAACAGTCGGGTAGAATGTGGTACAACCGACTAAGTGAATTCCTCCTGAAGAAGGGATACATTAATAGTGATGATTGTCCCTGTGTTTTCATTAAGAAATCATCGAAAGGATTTTGTATCATCTCAGTATATGTAGATGATCTTAATCTTATTGGAACCACAGAGGAAATTAAGGAAGCTAGCAATCATCTTGTGACGGAGTTTGAAATGAAAGATTTGGGTAAAACCAAATTTTGCTTAGGCCAGCAGCTTCAGCACTTCCCTGAAGGAGTCCTTATTTACCAGTCTGCCTATATCCAGAAGATATTGGAGAAATTTAATATGGATAAAGCTCATCCATTAAAAACCCCTATGGTCGTAAGGTCACTCGATAGAGATAAAGACCCATTTAAACCAAGGAGTGATAATGAAGATATTTTGGGACCTGAAGTTCCATATCTTAGTGCAATTGGAGCACTAATGTACCTTGCAAATTGCACCCGGCCGGATATTGCATTTGCAGTTAATTTATTAGCTAGGTTTAGCTCAGCACCAACCAAAAGACATTGGGCTGGTGTTAAACATATCTTCAGATACCTCCGAGGTACACAAGATCTTGGTTTATTCTATAGGAAAAATCAAGAAATGACCATGGTGGGATACACTGATGCTGGCTATATGTCAGATCCCCACAATGCCAGATCTCAGACTGGATTTGTATTTCTCTATGGTGGAACGGCTTTTTCATGGAAGTCTTGTAAACAGACTTTAGTGGCCACTTCTACTAATCATTCTGAAATAATCGCATTATATGAAGCTTCACGTGAATGTGTTTGGCTTCGCAGAATGATTAACCACATAGAGAAATCATGTGGAATTAATCCATGTGACACCCCCACTATTATTTATGAGGATAATGCAGCTTGTATAGCTCAAATGCAATCAGGTTATATAAAGAGTAATATGACTAAGCATATTGCTCCCAAATTCTTTTATCCTCACGAACTCCAGAAGAGTGGTGAGGTTAATATTTTGCAAACAAAGTCTTGCGAAAATTTAGCTGACTTATTCACTAAGTCTTTACCTACTTCCTTGTTTCAAAAATATGTTCATGGAATAGGTATGAGACGATTGCAAAACCTGCAAAATTCAGGGGGAGGTAATTTCTAAATATAACCAGATTAGTATTTGATAAATGCATGATCCTTTTTACCCAAGGGGAGTGTTACGATTAATTATCTTTAATAATTAATTAAGAGATAATTAATTAAATGGTTAAAAAGGAAAACACTTTTCTCTCCGATAAATACACAGCAGACCTGATCATCCACCGGGCCGGGCTTGGAAAAGCCCGATCTCACGGGACCAAGCCCGAGGCCGGCCCGACGCTCCGGGCTTCGGTTTCGGGCCCGAACCTGGCCCGAAGCCCGAAAGCCCGGCCCTAAGCCCGGGAGCCCGGCCCAGCCACGGCTTGCTGCGCTATTTTCTCGGGGCCCGGCGGCTAGGCTTCAGACCGAGGCCCGAGCCCGGCCCGATGCACCGGTCGTGCCGGGCCGGGCTTTTTCGGGCCGGGTCAAGCTGGGCCGAGCCGCCCATGAACTGGTCTAATACACAAGAAGGACAGAGAGGCAGTTCGCCTCGTCTCAACCGACACGATGCTTAGCAAGGACGCGACCAAAGCACGGAGATGCGACGATAGGAGAAGAAGATGCGATGTTTCTCTGTGTATAAAAGGGGATACGATCCCTGTTGTAAATGTTTGTTCGTTCAATCAATAAAGCAAACAAATTTCAACTTCAAACAAATCACATGGAAGATCTACATGCCACTTTTCAGATGGATGGGCAATGCCCCAGCCCAGGGCATGCACACGCATTTCCCTCGAAATACACCACGTACACATTCAACAAGGAAATTCAGCTCCAGAACCAACATGCCTGATCGTCTAGGGTAACACTGCAGACAAAAACAAAGGAAACAACAGCACTGCGCACAAGAGTGCACATTGCAATCAACATCACACAACACCTTCCAATCAAAGGTACACAGAGTACCTAGGCTACACATCCGTTACAATGCCAACATAGCTTATACCAAATGTCTTTTCACTCCATAGAATAGTATAGTTGCTTTCCTTTACACGTTCATTTTCATTTTACTGAATGCAGGTAAGTATCACATTCATTTTCATTTTACTGAATGCAGGTAAGTATCGGGAGGAGATCAAGATGCCCCTTAGTTGACTGATATACAAATTTCTGTATGTATACTTATAACTCTTTGTAAAGGTTTAGCCTATTATTGGCGTTGTTGAGAATCCTGTGAAGAACAGCTGTTCCTCCTCCACCTTGGATAGGAAATACATCTTCAGAAGTGTGGCCTCCAATCTGCAATGACGAGACTGCATGAGCTCCTATGAAACCAGGGCAGCCATCTGCATGAGGAAATGTATCTTCATAAGAATGATCTCCAATCTGCAATGACGAGGCTGCCTGGGCTGCTATAAAACCATGGAAGCCATCTGTTTGAGGAAATGTTTCTTCAGAAGAGTGATCTCCAATCTGCAACGATGAAACCGCCTGGGCTGCTATGAAACCAGGGCAGCCATTTGATGGAGGACATGTTCTTTGATGGCACGGTGCCTGATAATCCATCATGTGCCCCCGAGAAGAAAATGGCCCAGAAATGCCCCAGTCGGCCCATCTCCATTGGGGAACACGAGCATGAGCCGCATATGCCAGTCTGCTAGAAGAATAACTATCCATTCCTTGTAAAACTGGAGTTATTTCTAGGCCCACAACATCGTCCCAATGATTGCATCTTCTATGCTTGTTCATTATCAAATGGTCATCCGAGTCATCACCTATCAGAACATGAAGAGCAACCGCCTCAGCTATTGCAGCACCTTCTTCATCTTGCTTTTCTTGTTCTTTTTTCTGCTGCCTCTTCTTTTCAAGGGCTGAAATAATGGCAGCAGAGTTTGCGAGTGCTTTCTCTAGTCGACGTCTTTTCTTCTCAGCTTGCTTCTGGCGATCCAACTCGTCCTTAGCATGTTTCTTCTTTCCCTTCTTCAACACTTTGCCTGCCTCATTGCCACCGGGTTTATCCATGACAACTTTACCACCTTTTCACTATAACCGGAATTCCTGTACCGATTGAAATTAAGCAAGATCATGATCTAGAGAGCCCATGCCTCGGACTCCCTGTCAAGAGCACATCCTAAGACAACGACAACTTATTTTTAAATGAAGAGCCATTGAAGCAATCACAATGGAATACCTAAACCCACTCAAGCCTGAAAGAGTGGGAAAAAAACGTAAGAACTTGTTATTTCATCTACTATTAATTTCACCCCAAAACTCTTTTCGCGCAGCCTTTGGACCCTTTTCATAATATGAGAATTGATATGAAGCCGCAGCAAACCAGCTCATTAAGGATTTTCTCCTGCATCAAGGAAATGAGAAACTTCAGGTGAGAAAATGTACACAACACAAACTCTAGAGGAAATGTTGACAGAATGGAAGAAGATTATCAGTTTTCCAGGGAATATTTACTGCTATCAGGTAAAACGTCTATCTGTTTGCTAACACAAAAAATGAATGATGCCTTACAGAAGAACTATCAGCAAGCACTCATGTAATTCCAATAGCAAATAAAACACAATTATGCACAGTATTCTGCAGTTCAATTTTATTCAATTAAAATATGTACCACACTTATGAAGTTGATCTGATCTGTGTACACTATATGGCTAAACCTAATAATTGGTAAAAGAAAACAAAACACCGCTGATTCACTGAAACAAAAAAAAATCATATCCCATTCCCACCAAGCAAGAAGTGAACCAAGCTTCTTGTAGTATAAAATAGCGCACTTGATTCTTGAATTCCCAGGAAACCTAATGTGGTCTGGTAGAAAAGATACAGGCCTACAGCACCATTAATTACATCATAATTTCATGTACACATATATAGTACATGATTTCCTCACAACCTCAAGACTTCAATTGTATGCCACTCCAAAGAAACACCTTTTAGAATTTGCCGCTGTCAAGACTGTATTGAGAATTTGCCACTCTCTTCTATAATTTGCTATTTGCCATTTTGAGCATTTAACTGCACTTCCATCAGTTTGAATGCTGTCTCTCACAAGAAACAACTAGATTGCCATTGCACAAGAAAGTGCTCCACCCATACTAGATTGCCATTGCACAAGAGAGTGCTCCACCCATAGACTGATTCCCAACCGCGTCAACTCGCTACTCACAGCAGGCCAGCCGTGATGTGCTTCTCCGATTTCCACCACTCCCCAAGCTCCAGACCGGCATGAGACTACTTTCTGGGAAGACGCAGCAGGGGGAAGGTGCGAGGGCTGGGGAAGGAGGGCATGCAGTTTACTATGGAGGATGGCACACTGATCATCCAGATTCCAGGGTGAAGAGGGAGGAGCACGAGGGGAGGGTGACAAAAACAGTGAGTGGTACTCTCTCGGGCAAGGGCAATGTAATCATTTCAAGTGAGAAGGGTTAAAAGCTCAAAACAGTGAATAACAAACCATACAACTTCTGAGTTGCAAATCCTTAATTTCAATATTTACAGTAAAAATCCTAATAGGCGTTTGTTTAAAGTGGCATGCAAATATTTTTCCCCTAGGTAAAGAGTAGAAGACGAACAGCAAACAAGTCAATACTACTACTGGATGCACGGTTGCAACCACCATTACACTGCATTCTGATCCACAAGACCACAACCACTAAGACTCACTCGAAAACATGGAATATATGCTAATTACTCCTCCTAGTGTGATCATGATTCATGAGTATTCCAAGTTCAATTGCATATCATGCACCAGCACATGATATCCGATGAGTTCAACGAGCTGAATTTGATGGTTAGCTACTGCAGCATCAGTGTAGTTTAATCTCCGAAATTTCACAATTTTAACCGGGCACACTCGTTTAATCCACGCCTAGCTCCTGAAATGCGAATTTTGACTGGGGCAGTTCACTCGTTTAAAAAAATGCTATTTGGTTGTAGTTTGCACACCGGAGTTCATCGAACCGTGCAAAGACAGGCAGATAAGCAAATTAGCGACGAGAACGCGCAAAGGACGCACCTTTCTACCTTCCTGCACTGAACTAACCAGGCCAATAAATTCCCCACAACTAATCCGGCGAACCGATCGAAACCCTAACTTTCTTATCAGAACTCCACGCGAAGCCGGGACATCAACCGCCGTCCGCATCGATACAGCGCACCGGCCGGTTGGATCGAAGCCCTAAATTAAGCCTTAGGGAACGCGAGGCGGCTCAATTAGAAAGGACTCACCTTGGTAGAGGCGGCGACGGACGGGAAATTGCCGGATCGTCACCTCGCAAGCCGCCGTCTGGGGAGAGATTGGAGACGCGGACGTGCGCGATTCCGGCGAGGGTTGATCGGATTTCGAGGAATTCGAGGTGGATCTGGGGGTGTGGAGTGCAGTGACCTGAGGGAGGAGGTATTGGGGATGAGGGGTCACGTGCGGGGTGCGTGCGGGGAAAGGAAAGAAATAATAATAAAACTAATAAATAAAAATCGTTCTAAAGAGGGAGGAAAAGCCCACCACACTGCTGCACATGGGCCCCGGACGCAGTCGGTCACCGACAGGTGGGTCCCTTCCCGCCTCCGCCTCCGCCTCCGCCTCTGGCGACGGCGGCGAGGCGGCCCAGCCCCCGCAGCTGCAGCGATCTCTGGCCGTCTCCGGCAAGGCGCCGGGGATGGGGCAGGAGGTGGTGGCGCACGTGTACGACGTCGCCGCCAGCGGGGCCGAGGGCGGCGGCGCCACCGTCGTCCACATCAACCGCTTCTTCAAGGACGCCATCGGCCTCGGCGGCATCTTCCACACCGCCATCCAGGTCCCTCTTCTTTCTCCCGCTCTCCTCCCGGGTGAATGGAATGGCAACGAGATTGGATCTTGAGACGAATTGGTTTGTATTCTAGAAAGAACAGAAATGTTTTTTTTTTCATGGTAATTACGCCAGAACGGCTAATTTGTTTGGTACTAAATTACTCCTGGTAGAAACCTAGGTGATTTTTTGTACTGAATTGGAAGTGTGTTTCTAGCCTGCTCCTGATCGATGTCTGTAAACCCAAGTCACAATTTTAATTGAAAACAAAAGGTGTAGCTTGAAGCTGAGAATGCTCAATCGGAATAGGGCTAAATACTTTTATTTGGGTGGTGATACGGGTGTTTGTCGTTGAACAGCGTCGCCTTCCGGCGAGGGCGCCCTTTGGTAACGACTGTACCATGCCACCGGCCGGTTACGGATGGCAACGGCGGAGACCGAGATTTGGTGGCAACAATGGTGCCATTTTCTGTCTTGCTTTTCTCTATTTATTCAAAGCTCCATGAGCTGCAACAACTCCAACAAACGAGACTAGATACAGGAAAATAATAAGCTAGCCTAACAACTCAAGATAAAGACTCCAAACAAGCCTATCCTACCAACTGGTGTCTCAGGCGTACTGCCCATCCATCCGAAGAGAAAGTCATCTGGAGTGAGTCAAAGTTCCAACTGGTGTCTCCCAACATCTGCAACCATTGGACGCCCAGAGCAACATCTAGAGGAATCACCAGGAAGGGAGCCGAGAAGGGGAGAAGTGGTGCTGCTGTAAGGTGAAGGTGTCCTCCGGTACGCAGCTGAGACAAGGTAAATGGGCGTCATTGGCCACCCGAACCTGCTGTCCAGGAACCAACTGCTGCACCACCTTTGCCAGGGCTGCGGCGTGACTGCTGATGAAGTTATGTGTGCTGCCGCTGTCCACCAACCCCACCATTTTGCGCCCTCCCATGTCCAGCACCACCTGCATGGTGCTGCCCGCCTTCAGGCCACGCACAGCCATGGAGGAGAGGAATAGTTCTTTGTCGGCCACCTCACCCTCCTCTTCGCCTTCACTCAAGACCTCCAAAAGGAAGAGGTGTTTACAGTTGTGGCCCAGCGATTATAACTCATCACAGTTGTAAGACAAGCCCTTCTCCCTTCTCTTAGCCATCTCCTTTGGGTTGAGTCGACGCCAGTACAACGAAGATGCCGCAAATGACGCCCAGGATGCCGTGGGTTTCGCTTGGTTGTCACCTTGGGCAGGCGTCATGGGCGTTGTTGTTGACGCGTGGGGTACAACTACTGCCCGTGCGAACGTTGTCGTGCTAGAGGACGGAGCCCAGGCTGAACTGGCCAAGGCCGACCAGGAGCCACCCTGCGTCGTCCCATGGCTGAATGCCGAACGAGAACGGCCCAACTGGGACCATCCCTGCATAGACTTTGCGTTACACGCATCTTCTCGCTGTTCTGCTCCACGGGCAAGGTGATTGTATCGGTCGGTCGCCAGAGTCGAACAGGCCCGCTGTGAACATCTTGATTTGGTCTCCTTATATCATCTTTGGCGCGTGTGCAAGGAGAAGTTGAAACTACCTTGCGTACTCATTCGTCCGGCTGGATCCCTACTTCAGATTAGCTAGATCGCCGTAAGGTCCGACGGACAACTGGCGCGTGAACCTCTGGACGAAGGCCTTGTGGAAATCATGCCACGAATTGCAACACTCCTCCCGCTCCCAGTTGTCAAGTGCACCTCTCCACATAGATGAAGACCACCCATCTCGACCCACTCCTCTTTGAGCACGCTGTGCGTGAAATACTCACACCGTTGTAGCCAAATGAGAGGATCCTCTGTGCCATCATACAGCGAGAGCTCGTGACATGGGGTTCACGGCGCCCATTGCCGTTCGCTCGGCTCGCCACTATCTTCGGCATCACTCGCCTCCATATCTCCAGGTGGAGCGGTGAGCCCCCCTACCTGCTGCTTGTTAACCGCCTTAATGAAATCCGACAATTTCTTGTCGAGGCCAGCCATCGACGATCGAAGCTCGTCCATGGCTACTTCTAGCTTCCCAATTCTCTCTTTGTTGGTCACCATCAAGAGATCGGCCGGCTCTGATACCGGTTGATACAGTTGTTCGCAGTCGAACGCTCGTGTGGCCAACCTAAGACAGGAGTGTGTAGTGGAGGGAAGAAGACAACGGCACCCTATGGTAACAGTTGTACGGTGCCACCGGCCGGTTATCGATGGCAGCGCTTGAGACTGAGTTTTGGTTGCAACAAACGTGCCATTTTCCAATCTTGCTTTTCTATAATCGAGACTAGAAATAGGGAAATGATAAACTAGACTAACAACTCAAGATAAAGACTCCAAACAACCTATCCAACCAACTTGGCCGACACCCCCTACAGGCGCCACAACCTGATTAGCCGACCCAGCCGGCGCCGCAACTGGTGCCTTGGCTTGACCCCCTTGACAGTGCCGTTTCCGGTAGAACACCCGGTTAGGTGTAGTCATATCTGGTGGGGAATTAGGGATATGGCGGAGAGAGATCATAATCTAGCAAGAATCATTCAATGCAATGAGATGGAGCACGCAGTAACACACAAACACCTTTTTGCTCGTGGTTTTGGTTAGCTATGTCAGTTTTTTTTGGTTCACGGCCCTCTGGAAAGAAAATATAGTTATGCTTGCTTAATAGGCTGACCTATTGCTCATTCATGTTTTTTTTCTGGTTCATTAAACCAGGCAAGTAATTGACGAGTCGTTATGAGTGACAAAATTTGCAGTGAAAATGCCTAGCTATCAGGTGTTGATTAATACATGTGTGCAGTCTATCAGATGCATTCATAGCTATTGATTTATTATGTGTGTCACTAACAGGTCTATGGGGACGAAGAATGGTCATTTGGTTACTGCGAACATGGCACTGGGGTTTTTAGCTGCTCCCCATGCAAAAACCCCATGTACACATTCCGCGAGTCCATAGTGCTGGGGAAGACGACCTGCTCTATCTTCACGGTAAATCAAATAATACGGGAACTCAGCTGGGAATGGCCTGGAAGCTCGTATGAACTCCTGTCAAGGAACTGCAACCACTTCTGCAATGCCTTTTGTGATAACCTTGGTGTGCCAAAACTTCCAGGTTCTTTGAATTGTTTGTTGATTCTTTCTTGAATAAATTGCACAGTTGTTCTTTTGATGATATTTGCTGAAAGCTAAATATCTATTCTTTTTCAACTGACGCGGAATGATGGGCCATTTTGAAATTAAACTAGCAATTTAAATATTGCCTTTTTAACAATTCTTATATTTTGATACTTCTTAATTTGAACACCATTGCAGTGCCATCAATTTTTTTCAATTTAAGTGATATATTAATGTGGCTGTTTATTGTCCACAACAATTTTTGGCTCATCGGTTGAGTTGTTGCAACAAAAATCCAATTAATTGAATATGCAGGCTGGATCAATCGCTTTGCGAATGCTGGGGATGCTGCTCTAGAGCTTGCTGAAACTACAGCTACAACGGTATACCTTTCGGGTTTCGCTGCTAGTTTTATATTTTCTCCAGGATTTTCTGATTACTTGAACTATTGCTTTTTCCTCAAAGTCTATATCTGCTAGAATTTTGTCTTTTTAGCATCTCATAGTTGGACACCTCAATAGTAAGTGAATTGTGAGCATGTCAACTAAACCTTGGACAAACCACTGAAAATGGTCACTCTAAACCAAAAAAAATGTGAAATCATCAATAAAACCCTGCAAATGAATATTCACACTGGCTGCTGAAGTCGTGCAGATTTTTTCTATGTGCTGTCACATTGTTTTGGAAAAATGTTTCCTAAGAATATTCTTAACAACCGCATCTCCATCATCTACTAATTGTCCTGCCTTGGATACGATTGGAGTGCTATAGCCTTACATATTGACTATTGATGTAAATACATTAATCTCACATTGATCCTTTTATTTTAATTTCCATCAGCTGAAACAAGCAAAAAAAGAAATCATGGGCGCATGCAAAGTGGCCTCCACATTTTTGACTGGTGCATCGTCAAGTACACCATCAAACATGGAGGATGCAGGTAGCTCAACAAGTAATTCTCTTTTTGAGGGGACATGGATCAGAAGCATCATTGGCATCAGTATGAATCCATCAAGGAGTCTTGTCTGCTTAGATAGTTCAGACGACGAAAAATCTGAAGGTGAGAGAGAATCAGATGGCAAACAGCCTAATAGCGATCAGAATGAGCAAGATGCAACACAAGATCAAAACACGAATAGTGAGAATGGACCACACCATCATCCATGAAGGTCAAACCATTATGTACAGAAAGATGAGCAACCTATCCAAGATTGCCAATGGCTGATAAAATGGATTACACATTTACACAGCAAGAAATTAACCAAAAAAACTAATGACACAGTCAGCAACATTCACTTCTGATCAAGAACTGGTAGCTGGGACAAAGCCCTGAGAAGTGCTGAAGTGATGGAGTGCATCACAATGTGCGCTATCCTTGACTTTATTTGTCCACGACGTGGCAGTGGGCGGGTTCTCCTTTGCCTATCACCCTTGTAAGCTTTGATGAGATGAATGGCATTAGCTTTCTCACCCATGATGGTGAAGGAAATATCAAAGAGCTTCCTTGCACTTGCTGCTTCCTGTTGTCTATTTATAGGCTGTGAGGAGTTTTATCTGGATGCAACACATGACAGCTAAATTCTTGTTTCCTTGTCGTATCTGTTGAGGACCCCGTGGACAGCATTTGAATGTTGTTGCTTTCAATAATACTGTAGTGTCTGTTGGTATGAGACGCTTTTGTTGATCTATTTGTTTCAGGCATGATTGGTTTGTTTGTCTGCGAGTTCTGCAAATCTTTGACTCGTCTGTGGCCCTTGGTTTCTCGTGGACAGACAAGTATGCATCCGTTAGTTCAAATGATAGACTTGTCATTTTTGCCACCTGTGATGTCATGTACTGATGTACATGCATCAGAAGAGCAAAGAATTGGTGCCAACCTGTGATGTGTCCAGACCAGATTATTTGTCGCTGACACTCGTTAACGATTATTCTTGTTAATTGGTGGCAATCATAATGTTCGTGGCATTGTCTCAATCTTGTTCCTATAGCCATGTTCAAGGGTTTTGCCATTGTCCTTGAGTTGCAGTTGCAGACAGTCTCTAGTGATTGGGCTTGACTGTCTGAACTACAGCACTCTGATGGAAAGAAGTTTCCTGGAGTTGGCTTCCGTATACTATATATATAACTCAAAACTGATTATGGAAATAATAGACAGACTTGCAAAAAGGATTGATAAATTCAGCATTTTGCGCAGACAGAGAAACCAAATGCTCCCAACGAGGCCCAAATACATCTCCCTGTTTAGTAAAAGATTCTGTTTTAATTCTGACAGGTGTAGGATAGAATTTGTGTCATTTTTAGATTAAATGAGTCAATTGAGCAGAAACGATGTGCATAGCCGGCGAAAAGCATTTCGAATTGGAAGCAAGGCAAAAGGTCAGGAATGGAAGAGGAGCATCCGAATTGGGTTCTATAAAGAAACACAAATCCAGTTGGTGATCTGGCATTGTGGGGATCAGTTAAAATAGCCAGCATCAATATATCCCACCATAGTCAAACCTTGGTTTTTCTTGTAGAATAATCCTAGATCTTGTGTACCTCTAAGGTACCTGAAAATATTTTTAATGCCATTGCAATGTCTTATTGTTGGAGCGGCACTAAATCTAGCCAACAAATTTACCTCGAATGCAATATTAGGCATGGTGCAATTCGCCAAGTACATTAATGCTCCAATAGCACTAAGGTATGGGACTTCCGGTCTCAAAATATCTTTATTTCCACCTGTAAGAGCAAGCTGCCTAGGGGTTTATTTGGTATTAGTAATTGATGGCAACTTGGCTGTAGAGCTGGATCACGCCAAGATTAAAAACATTTGTTTCCTAATTCTTTTGATTTCTTGCGCGTGTGTGTAGCCTAGCGCCAACATGTCTGCCAATCGTCGTATCTCTAGATGCAGGGTTCCACAGAGCACATCTCTGGTCTCTTATCCTCATTTGTGTTCGAGAGAGTTCGGGGTCTAGGGGACTTCAGGGGTAGCTAGCTGTCCGAAGTTTTCGTAGCTGCTAAGTCTCAAAGCCAGATATTTTTCCTGTAGGCGCGAAACTTTCCGCCTAAATGTTCAAATATTTCCATCGAGTTCACAAGTCGACAAACATCACACTAAACCCTAGGCGAGACATCAAGTGAGAAAGGAATAATCAAAACGAAGTGGGCTGCAAAAACTAGCCCGTGGGTCCGACGGATGAGGCGACTAAGTCTCTAAAATACAACCCTACTGTCGGACTAGGTCCGACCATCGTTGGACCGGGTCCGACCAGGCCATCGACTCCTAGCGACTAAGTTCCCAAATGCAACCCTTCTATTGGACTAGGTCTGGCCACTGTCGGACTGGGTCCAACCAGGCCACTCCCAAAGTGAAACAATTCATCGGACTGGGTCCGGCGACCATCGGACTAGGTCTGACTGTATCACGGAAAATTCAGTCTAGACCGTCCATTCTTAGGATTTTCGCCTTGTACCTGGAAATAGGAGCCACTAGCACGAGGAACTTGAGATAGCCTCATTTAGCAGCCACCCCTTGCCGTCGCCACCCTAGAGAGCTCCTCCCATGGTGTTATTCACTCGCAAAATCCAAATCCACCATGAGGGCTTGAGAGATTGAGTAAGAGAGATTGAGAAGGAGTGAGGAAGAACAGAGCACTCCTAGTCTCCTCCTCGTCGCCCCTAAGGTCCGTGCCCTCTCACATGGTTGTCTTGTCATTCTTCATGCTGGGATGAGAGTTGGGTGAGTTGTGGTGTCTTCGGTCTTGTGCTCTTAGAATTATTGCCATCGGGAGACGTCGTCATCGCCAAGCTCCGTCAAACATACCATACGCAAACTCTTCTTCGTGAAGGTCACCGTGCTTTCTACTTCCTCTCCGTCCGTCGGAGTGTGCAAAGCCCACCATCGCGTCGGTGGCCATCTTGCTTTCCAAGGTGCTCTTCTCCATTGCGTCGGAGATGTGTTAAATGCTCGGTGTACTCGAGGTCAACTTCATGTGTGAAATCAGTGTTTCGGAGTCCTTCGTGTGTAGAGGCTGCCGATTCGTGTAAAGGTTTAAAGTTCGCCTATCATATATTGGTGAAGAGCTACCACCAAACACATACTGCCTTTATTTCTTTTGTTTAACGCATTTGATTTTTGAACACACATTTAACCATTCGTCTCATTCAAAAATTTAATGCAAACATACAAAACAAGTCATGCTTAATATATCTTTATTGAGAAAACAAACCATAACTAAAAAAAGATATTAACATAGTTTTTTTAATAAGACGAATGATCAAATACGTGTTAAAAAGTCAAATGCGTAAAACGAAAAAGAACGGAGGGAGTATTTTTTAATAAGTTGCGAGGGGAGCACCCATTTTTTATTTTTAACCCTTTATATTTTATTTTTAACTCCGGGTCAAAAGTTTTTTCAAATCTAACCCTTTTGGCTGCGCCACCCCGCCCGGCGCGGCAAATTCATGCTGCCGCGCCAAGCGGGATGGCGCGGCAAATACATGCTGCCGCGCCAAGCGGGATGGCGCGGTAAGACCGCCCCACTTGTCATTCTATCGGTAGCTCGCCGGGGCCGCCAGCGTGGCAGAGGCCCCGCCTGGCGCGGCAGCATGAATTTACCGCGCCAGGCGGGGTGGCGCGGCCAAAAGGGTTAGATTTGCAAATTCTTTAGCCCGGGGATTAAAATTAAAATAATTTTTTAAAAAAGGTTAAAAAATAAATTTTTTTCCGAGGGGAGATAGAGCTGATCCTTTGACGTCGAACAACAAACAGATGCAGCATTTCATGGTGTTATATAGTTAAGGAAAAAGTCTCATTTTAGTCCCTCAACTTTGCCTCTTGGACCAATTTGGTCCCTCAACTTCAATACCAGACTTGCTTGGTCCCTGAACTTCCAATACCGGACCGTTTTGGTCCTTTGACCGGTCCAAGGATTGTTTTGCCTCGTCACACACACGTGGCAGCATGTATGGAGGTGACGTGGAGCAGCGTGTTCAATGTGTATGCCTATCTGTATGCTCCTTTCGGAATATAGAACTTTTGTGCAATTTATGCCATCTTTAATAATTGTTAACTGTCATCTTGATTTACAATTTGCGTAATAATGATCGATTCATGCATAAAACAATCCATGTCACCTGCCACATGTGCGATGATGTGGCCAGAAACCACTCGTCATGCCCTTTGGACTGGTCAAAGGACCAAACAGGTCTGGTTTTGAAAGTTCAAGGACCAAAATGGTCCGGTATTGAAAGTTTAGGGACCAAACATGTCCGGTATTGAAGTTGAGGGATCAAATTGGTTTGAGAGACAGAGTTGAGGGACCAAAATGAGACTTTTTCCAAAAATTTAACTCACCAACAAAAATCTCTGCCTCGCGCTCAGAGCCCAGACCAAGTAACGATACAAGGTGATTCATTAGTTCATTCTGTTAACACCGATAGCCCCTCTAAGGTTTCGACATCTCGGGTCCCCCTCTTCAGCCGGCGGATCGCAGCCCGATCTTTTCAAAGTAAGGTGTGCTAACAGTTTTCCCTAACTACTAAGCCAGTACTAGCACATGTTGGTCGACATACTAGAGCTAGCACTTATGGTTGCGCTTGTATGGTCAAGGGTCGTTAGACCAAGGTGACTACCTCCACCACAATCCTCATTCCATAAAATTACCTGACTTGCCACCTTTAGTCAACTCGTGCCATGTAGGTTTTAGTTGATTAGGTTATTAAAGTAACTCAGCACCTCCAACCATACCAAGTCACAAGATTAATTAAATAAATAACCTAACAACTAATAACCCACGAGCACTAGCATATATACACAAGGATAGGTTAGGAAAATAACTAAGGTAGCAATAAATGATTAAATTCAAAGGGTAGATGACTCAGTGTAAATAAATATGACCCTAACCCTTCTCATCATTTCATGCATGTGAAAAGTAAATAAAAACAATTAAACGGGTGAGTTTTACAGAATAGGAGAGCAAGATGTAATCTATCTTGCCTTGTTAGAACTCTAGCTCTTGAGGTCCTCATTCGAAAAGCTTCTGGAAAAACGTCGAACAGTGCGAACACGGACGATCTACACGTAGATGCAAATGCATAAGAATAGAAAAATCATCAATAGGACAAATACCTCAATAAAATATATAAAATTTTAGACTATTTATGGGATTTAATGGCTCTGGAATCATCCAATTTAGAGTTCGGATTCTCCCTAAACAATTCTTG
The DNA here is from genome assembly GCA_005191435.1 of Raddia distichophylla. Taxonomy (NCBI): domain Eukaryota; kingdom Viridiplantae; phylum Streptophyta; class Magnoliopsida; order Poales; family Poaceae; genus Raddia; species Raddia distichophylla. Next base: position 3,442,515 of record SPJY01035202.1, read on the forward strand.
CAAGTTTAGAGAAAATCAAAAATTCCTGGAAAAGAATAAACCGGTTTAACCGGCCGAACCGGCGGCGGGCGGTGCAGCGGCGACACATGGTGGGCTGGGATTGGCCGATGCGGCGCTGGACGGACGCGGGGGCACACGGATAGTACGGCGGCGCTGCGTGGGCGGGAAGCGGCGCGGGCGCGACACGCTGCAGCGGCGGCGTCCGACGCGTGTGCGGGCTTGGCGCAAGCGGACAGGTGGCGCGACGAGGGCGGGCGGCGACGGCGTCTAGTACGACGCCGACGCGTGGCACAGCGCAGAGCGCGTGGGCTGGAGGGCTCGGCCAAGTGGCAGGCAGCAATTGGGCGCTGCAGCTCCAGGCGGGGCGCGGCTGTCGAGGTGACCGGAAGTGACGGCAGCGACGCAACCCAACTCCGGCGGGCAGTTTCTCCCCGTTTCTTGGCCAAAACTAACGATCCATATATGCATCTGGACCGTCTCGATGATTTCTACGCAATGGAGGCATCTACACTTGGGTTTGGATAAGGCACAAAGATATCTACCTCGAAAAGCATCTCGGGGCTAGGGTTTTCGATGGCTAGGGTTTGTATCTGGGACTTGCACGAGTTGTGGAGGTGAGGAGGGGTCTTGGGGTGTATATATACTGTGTTGGTCGGCATAGGGCAGGCCCTTAGTGGGTAGAATTTGAATTGGGCTCAAATTTTAATCCGAATAGGTTTAGGATTTCCCCAAATTGGGAATTTTTACAAATCCATGAATTTTGACTTGGGCTTCTGGCTTGGGACAGGTTTGGGCCTCAAATAACTATCCTCCAAGTTTGGGCTTGATTCTCCCACGTTTGCTCATCATTACTTGGGTACGACGAGCTCCAGGCGAACGGCAACACTTCACGGAATCACGGGCTAGCCTTAGGGTTTGGACTTGAAATTTGGTGGGTGGCTAAATAGTGACATTTAGGAATTATGGGAATTGTTCCAGAATTTTCCAAAAAGGTTTTCTAAGATTTTGGCTTAAACCTAATTTAAAATAGTTTAACTAGGGTTTTGTATATAACAATTCCCTTTTATTTTATTTTCAGGGTTTCGAAAATACAAGTGACATACGACAAAATAGAGGATGTCACACACCTCCCCCCTTACGGAGAATCTCGGCCCCGAGATTCAGAGAAAGCCTGCTCGAACAACTCTGGAAACTCAGCTTGCAAATATTCCTCCTTCTCCCAAGTCGCTTCTGCCTCGGAATGGTTGGACCACTGCACTTTGCAAAACATGATAGACTGACTCCGGGTACACCTATCGATAATTTAGGAGCAATATGCTTTGTTATATTACTCTTAATATAACATGTTTTCATTTGCATAACACAAGCTGCATTATTTTTATAGATAATGGTAAGGGATCTATCTGAATTGATACCACATGACCTTTCAACATGGTTAATCATTTTGCGAAGCCATGCACATACACGTTGCTTCATATAACACAATTGTTTCAGAATGATTAGTGTATGTGCCTACTAAAGTCTGTTTGCTAGACTTACATAAAAAAGTCGTACCACCATAAAGAAACACAAATCCAGTCGGTGATCCGGCATTGTGGGGATCAGTCAAATAGCTAGCATCATTATATCTCAACATAGTCATATCTTGGTTTTTCTTGTAGAATAATCCTAGATCTTGTGTACCTCTAAGGTACCTGAAGATATTTTTAATGCCATTGCAATGTCTTATTGTTGGAGATGCACTAAATCTAGCCAACAAATTTACCGCGAATGCAATATCAGGCCTGGTGCAATTCGCCAAGTACATTAATGCTCCAATAGCACTAAGGTATGGGACTTTCGGTCCCAAAATATTTATTTCCACCCTTTGGTCTAAATGGGTCATTATCCCTATCAAGGGATCTCACAACCATAGGGGTTGTAGATGGGTATGCTTTATCCATTATGAACCTTTTCAATATCTTTTGGACATAAGTAGACCGGTGCACTAGAATTCCATCATGTAGGTGCTCAAGTTGTAATCCTAAGCAGAATTTGGTTTTGCCCAAATGCTTCATTTCAAACTCTGTCACTAGATGATTGTTTGCTTCTTTATGTTATCAGTGGTTTCAATAATATTTAAATCATCAACATAAATTGATATAATGCAAAGCCCACTTTGTGTTTTCTTTATAAACACACAAGGTCAATCATCATTATTTGAATATCCTTTTTTAAAATAAATTCACTTGTACCACATTTTCCCCAACTATTTTAATCCATATAGCGACATTTTCAATTTGATGCTATACATGTTGCGATTTACTTTAGGATTTGGAAGTTTAAACCCTTCAGGGACTTTCATGTAAATATCCAAATCAAGTGAACTATATAAATATGCGGTCACAACATCCATTAACTGCATAGTCCAATTCATATTGACTGCCAATGATATTATGTGATGCACCATTACATCCCACTAGGCCCAACTTGGCCCATCTTATTGATGTTATTAGGAGAAGGATTGAGCAGACCTTAGATCCTAGAAATCCCAGCCGCCACCAGCTTCTTCATTCCCTTGCGTTGAACAGCCGCCGCCTTCGTCGTTTGCTTGCTCCCAACCGCTGCTACAGTCGCCCTTGTTGTGGGGAAAATTTTTTTATATGACACCCAATTGATACCCTAGTTTCCAAAAGACATTAAATTGTCATATAATTCCTCCCAAACAACCAATTCGTCTTTTCTTCACTCTAGTGACATTTTGGTGATTTCTCAGCCTTTTTGAGCCAAATACGCAGACAAATACAAAGAAATACGTATCTGACATGTGGAACCCACTTGCCACCCTCTCACCCTTTCTTCTTCCTCCTCTTTCCTCTCTCTCTCTGATACCCTCTCTCCAGCTGCGGCAGCGGGTCGATTGACGGCGGCGGCTCCGCCCAGGGGCACTGCGGCCACGACGGCTGCGGCACTCGGGAGTGCAGGGTTGCGGCGGCGTCCTGCTCTGCCCGGGGACGGGGACGCGGTGGCGGGAGCTCCGCCCGGGAGCGTGCTGCGGCGGTAGGAGAGCTCCCAAATCTAGGAGCGGGGCGGCGCACTGGAGCGGTGCGGCGCCGGGGGGAGCAAAGCGGCGGCGGCGGCGGCGGTGCGGCGGGCTAGAGAGGAGCGGCGGCGGGGGCGTCCCTCGCACGCGGACGTCCATGCCATCGTCGTCGTCCTCACAGCAGCGGCGGCGTCCTCGCCCACGGGCGGCGGGGGCGGCGGCGTCCCTTCGCGCTCGGACGTCGTCGTCGTCGCCGTCCTCCTCGCTGCATCGGCTCGCAGCGCCGTCCCGCCCTGTCCTCCACGTTGGCGGAAGAGAGGGGATAATAGTGAGAGGGGATAAGAGAGAGAGGAAAGAGGAGGAAGAAGAAAGGGTGAGAGGCTGACAAGTGGGTCCCACATGTCAGATACATATTTCTTTGTATTTGGCTCGAAAAGGCTGAGAAATCACCAAAATGTCACTAAAGTGAAGAAAAGACGAACTGGATGTTTGGGAGGAATTAGATGACAATTTAATGTCTTTTGGAAACTAGGGTATCAATTGGGTGTCATATAAAAAATTTTCCCCTTGTTGTGCCGACGCCGATGCAGCCGTCACTAGTCGCCGTTTCGCCTAGAGCCATCCCTGGCCACCTCCTCCCCCTATCTGCCAACCACGCCGCCTCCCAGGTCGTGGTGTGGCTTGGCTGCCCCATGGAGAAGTGAGGAAGAGATGATGCAAAAAGAAGAAGGGGAAGCATGAGTTGCAGTTTAGGGAAGTGTGCTGGTGGAGAGGAAGAGATGCAGGAAAAGGGGAAGAAAGATTGGTCTTGTTTAGATGCGATTTACTCCTTCGTTATTCTTGTGGGGATGTTTTCGTTTGATCGATTAGAGAGTGGATGCATTGGATGGGTTAGGCTATAGGGGTCTAACCGATGCCGAAACTAGATGCTTAAGTAGTAGAGTTACGTATTGCATAGCAACGTGGGTTGCATGATTTATTTATTGTGATACTCTCTGTAGGTGGAGTGGCTTCGAGGTCGATGCTGAGGTTGCACTATTTCACTTTGTTGGTAAAAGAGGCAAGTATATGTTAAACATATATTTATTGGATGATATATGGCTAAATCACCATGTGCTTGTTTTTATGGTATGGTGATATGAACCGAGAATTGTGCTATTTATATATGACTAAATTACCCTATGCTTGTTTTTATGGTATGGTGATATGAACCGAGAATTGTGCTGTTTATGTTCATAAAGGATGTATGGTAAATGGCTAACAGATAAAATATTGTTGCATTATGTGCATATGAGCCATGTCGGTGAGAATGTCACTTTTGACTAGTCCGGTAAGGTCGGTGAGAAAGCTAAAAGTGACTAGTTCAGAGTACTCTGAAGTCCTACTTGGTAGACACTCCACGGGAGTGGAGTAAATTGGTCCCCACCTAAAATAAAGTGGGCAAGAGTGTTGCACCGACAGGTGGCACTCGGTTATACCGGTATATGCTTAACAGAGGCAGACTCATGTCCATTGCATTACATCGATGGATGAAAAGTGTTTTATGTGGATATGTCGAAACGACTGAGTGAGTTATATGGTGCTTTTGTGATAATGGTTGATTCATGAGCATGGATTTATTTTGAAATTTTAAAATTTATTTGTTTATACATATACTTTGCTAAGTATTGTTGAATATACTCACTCTTGCTTTTATTTGGTTTTTAGGTAAGAGAAGACACTCATGGATGGGCGAGGGATAGTAGCATAGTGACCTGCGCACACTCACTACCTTTCACATTAAAATTAGTGGTCATAGCTTTCTTATAAGATTTAGTTATTAATTGAGTTTTTTTATAAATGAGACATGTGACCTTTGTTCTCAATTATTTAATGTTTATTGTTGATAGGAAGGGGTTATATAATCATGTGTTATCAACTGCCTGTTGTGGATGTCCATAAAAACAAAGGAGTTGCTATCGAAATTTAGAATAATTGGTAGAGTTAGTAGCATTCCATTCTCAGGAGGAGTTGGGGTGTTACATATTAAATCAGAATGTGATTCCACTCATCAGAGGAGAGTATGTTTCATCATAAGCCGGGTCACTACATAAATCCTTGTGCTACAAGCCTCGCTTTATATCTCACCACCGGGTTATCTTCGTTCCTTTTCCGATCAAAGACCCATTTATTTCCAACAGGAAATATTTTAGGAGGAGTTGGTACTACAGGAACAAAAACCTCTCTTTTATTAAGTGAGTGTAATTCTGCCTCGATTTCTTCGTTCCATTTAGCCCAATCTGAGAGCTTCATGCACTCTGTCATGGTCTTAGGTTCTAGATCTAGATGAACGGATTCAGCAATCATAGTGGCAAAACATATGTCGACAATTGTACTTTCTCTTTTATACAATTCTCCTGTATTGACATAGTTTGTGGATATTTCCTCATTTATCTCTTGCAACTCATCGTGATCTCCCACAACGATCGAGTTCAAGGGTTCTGATGTCCCAGCATTTATAGTTGTGCACATATCTTTGCTGGGATTATCATCATTAAGATTACTAGCATTTTGAATTACTAATTTGGTTAATATATCATCATTAAGATTACTAGCATTTTGAATTACTAATTTGGTTAATATACCCGTGTTGGACTTTTGTTTCTGCGGACATCTCCGTGGAACCAAGTCCTTTGGACCCAGAGGGCTCCCTTCTTCCTTTGATTAGGGGAAAGAAGGGTTTTCTAAGTTACTTCCACTCTCTCGGGCACATTCACAGCAGGTATATGGGATTTCATCACTCCCTTATAATTAGTAAATGCATATGGCAGCTCATTTGCAATCTTTTGCAAATTTATGATTGTTTGAACTTCTAGTTTAGATTCATTAGTACGTGGGTCTAAAGATTGAATACCCGTGGCATCCCAATTTATTTCACGACATTCCTCATGGTACTTATCTCCCCTAATGTCGGGAAATTATTCTTATCAAATACTCCCTCCGTTCCCAAAAAAAAGGCATATTTTGACCAGAGAAAAGTCAAACTTAGTAAATTTTGACCATAAATAAATCAAATAATATGCATAGTTAGTGTACCAAAGTTGTACCAAATTGTCCGTATTTCAAAGGGCCTTTTGATACAATATTATATTGTAATAATTCATAATATATAATTGTCGACGGGTAGCTAACTGGGGGTTATCGTCGGTAATGATTATATATGGAGCGATGCACAAGATCCAAACTCGATGGTAGCATAAGACAGGGGTTTTTTTTTTATACGGGCTCAGGCCCTTGCGGTGGAGGTAATACCCTAGTCCTGTGTTATGGGATTATAATGGTGATCTGATGATCAATGTGGAGGGAGATGTCTCTCCATGGATGGGTGTGAAGATGAAGATGTAGATGATGACGATGATGATCATACTACTGCTCAACTAGGGAGCTCCCTGCCCGCCTTATATAGTGGGGGGCAGGGTTACAAGGTAGAGTCCTGGTCGGTTACGAGGTAGGATTTCTATCTCTATCCTCTAGCCAGAAACGTAGTTATCCGAAATTACAATTGTATCTTCCCTTTTAATTAGGGATAGACTTCTATCTTTATGTCTTTCCTTGCCGGTCAAGCGTTCTACAGTCCGAGTGGTATACGTCCTTATCCACCCGACTTGGTCCATTCCCTGTCGGGTGATCTCTTAAACCCGCCGTGTGGGTACCCGGGGTCTATCTTATCTACAATAATAGAAGAATCTAACAGTCAAACTCTACCTTTAAAGACTTTTGTGGAATCAAAATATGCCTTATATTTTGGAACGAAGGGAGTATACAATTAGCGTACCTAGCCATAAACAAATCCCCTGTTAATGGCTCGAGGTATTTAATTATCAACGGAGAATTATACCCCACATAAACCCCCAATTAACTATGAGGGTCCATTTGTGTACGCTGCGGTGGTGAAATCGGTACATATACACTGCAACTGAATTTCCGCAGATGGAAAATACTTGGTTCATTTCCATGTACTAAATGCAACGGGGATACCATATGATATGCAGTTGGTATTAATTGTATTAATGTGGCGGCATGTAAAACCGCATGGCCCCAACAACTAATTGGTAACCTACAAATTTGTAGAAGAGGTCTAGCAATTAGCTTAATCATCTTAATCAATTATTCTGCTAGCCCATTTTGCGTATGGACATATGGTACAGAATGCTCTACATTTATACCCAAAGCCATACAATAATCATTAAAATGCTTTTGAGGAAAACTTAGCAGCATTGTCCAAACGAATGGATTTTATCATATCATTAGGATGATTGGCTCTTAATTTAATTATTTGGGCAATCAATTTTGCAAAAGCATGGTTCCGTGTAGACAATAAGCTCACATCGGACCATCTTGTAGATACATCACATAGCACCATAAAATACCTAAACAGCCCTAACAAGGGCTGAATAGGGCCACATATATCACCTTGAATTCTTTCCATAAAAATTCAGTGATTCATCTCTAACTTTGAGATTTGAAGGCCTTTTTATCAATTTTCCTTTAGCAGAAGCTATGCATATGAAATCCACAGGTTTCGGGAAATTTGAACTTTTGATATTATGGCCGGCAAAATTTTCCACATCATACCCATACCAGGCTGACCTAGGCGATCATGCCAGATCTTAAAAACAATCTAGGTCTTTGAAAATTGTTTTCATTGCAACATGTGATTCAGGTCTTATATATATGTAGTACAATACATAAGAGAATGAAGAAAGTTTCTCTATTATTTGTTTTTCATATCCGTTATACTTGGTTAAGAGTAAAAACTCTTCATCATGCTCATTGTGAGTTTCCACATGGAAACCATTCATAAGGATATCTTTAAAACTTAATAAGATACGTTTTGAATCAGGATACAATAGAGCATCCTCGATTTCAAGCATAGTAGCCGTAGGGAGAATTATTGTTGCTTTTTCTTTGAACCAACAATTAAAACATCGCTTCCTACGATAGTCATTATACTACAGAATTATATTCTTTAACTGATTTGATGTCTTGAAACCTCAAGACTGACCATTCCTGTTGAGCTTCTAACAGTATAACAGATTTTTTTTTTATCATAATGCTCTTTAAGAGATTTCCATAATTGCAATGGACTCTCTTCCATAAAAAAACTCAGCTTTTAAATCAGGATGAAGATGGTGCCTTAAAAAATGCAGTGATGAGCATTTCGAAGCCTCAGCTATTTGTTCATCCCCTTCGGTAGGGTCTGTAATTGTATTGCTGAGATTTGTGGCTGTCAAATAAATTTTGACATCCATTGCCCAAGTTAGGTAATTACTTTCATCTAAGTCAAGTTCAGGAAATGTCTTCTTTGATAAATTAGCCATATCCTACATATTAAATGTGTTTTTTCATTAACTTACTTTCCCAAAGTAATTTTGACATGTATATAATCAGTAAATAAATGTCTGTAATTTCCAAAAATTTTGAAAATATTTTTATATTTCTACATTATATTTAAATGCGAATAACATATAAATAAACAAACAAAATAATGCAAAGACATATGGAATTTAAACATTCTTTAATTGATGTAAACTTTTAGTTTAGTACATACGATTTAATCAACACTTGTAGGTAATCACAATTTGCATTGCAAAATGTGTAGGCCTATCAGTCGTGAGCGAGTGTCAGTGCTATATACGTGGTTTTCATCCCCAAAGGAATGAGCGACGCTATAGTCACAGCCAATGTAATAGACTTCACTACCTTGTGTTTGATTTCAACCCATAGAAAGTAATCATCATACTGAATGTAAACAAATAACGTAAACGCAATGCAAAATTAAATCAATGGTGTAGACCTTACTAAGAAGGTAATCACCAAATATGCAATACAAAGTTAAAGCAATGGTGTAGACCTTTGATTATGGGCGAGCTACTCTCGCTATGGCCGAGCCATAGGACCCATACTAAAAAGTAATCACCAAATATTCAATGCAAAGTTAAAACAATGGTGTAGATATTTGATAATGGGCGAGCTACTCTCTCTATGGTCGAGCCATAAACCCATACTAAAAGGTAATCACCAAATATTTGCAATTAACAATGCAAAAGCAAGGTAAATAATCAATTGTAATAACCACAATATATTATAAAGACATAGGTACATGTAATATTACATGACATATATATTGTGATTAATAGTATGAACATGGGAAAAATCGCAATATATGGCACAATAACGTGAAATAAATTGCACTCCTATACAATATAAAGTTTTGGAATGCAAATAATTGCAAATAAAAGAAACCCGAGGTCTCCTATGCAAATAATGGATTAAAATCAACCCATGTTTTGCTGTCGGGTGGGCATATTAGTAATTTTTCTTAGACCCGAGGACCATATTGCAAACTTTCGTAATTTTTTTCTTCTTCCCAGCTGATGGGGGCATAAGGCCCATTTATTCTGCACTGCCATGGGCAGCAGGGGTTTCCATCCTTAGCCCCCGTGTCCGCTGCCTCTTCGGTGTGCCGCCGCCGGCGGCCGGAGCAATGCCAGCGATGGCTTGCTCCAGATCCAACGTCGACGCACCGAAGGGCTCCGTGCCGGTGACCCAAGCCACCCCGAGAGGCTCCGCGCCGGTGGCCCGAACCGCCCAGAGGGGTCCTGCGCCGGGGCCGACGCTGCCGCTACAGGGAGCCCCGTGCTGGTGGCTGCCTCGCTTTAGCCAGCGGTAGCATCAGGCGCCTGTTAGATTGTACGCGTATATTTAGCAATACAACTCAGCATTAGCGTTAGATAGAAACTAAAGACAGAATCCTTGATTGGCTGTAACAAACCTTTTCTTTCCATGTAAACCACGAGCCAGGTTGTTTGGCTCCTATATTAACGTGTAGCCGCGGCATCCTACGGGATGTGAAAAACGCTTCAGCCAAATTAGTTTTTCAGCGCCGCCACCTCGTGGCGCCGAAGTTGGGAGCCTCCACCGACGCTGCCTCGGAGATGACCATCGACGTCAACCCATGGCCGGCCTCGCTGTCCACAGTCAGGCCGAAGCCCGTGTCGTCGATCTCCATGTCGTTGCCGGTCATGGCCGCCGCTGCCAACCCCTTGCTGTCGGTGTAGAAGGGGGTGGCCCGTCGGCGGGCAGCCATGGTGTAGGTGATGGCGGAGGGGCCTGCTTCATGCCCGAAGGGAGTCGGCAAGTCCAGTGATATCGCCAGGACTTTAACTCTGAAGGACATCCTCTTCCTTGGTGCTACGGTGGCAAAAGTAATCTCACCACTAGGAGCAACGACGACGAAGCCCGGAGGTCCACTCGGTCCTGGAGAAGACGGCGAAGGTCCTGCCCTCCTCCATAGCCTGACGCAACTCCTGCCAACGGCGACGACGATCGGCCTAGAGGGTAGCTGCAACCGCTGCCGTGTGTTTCTCTTGGTGCACGCCAGGGTGAAGAATCCTGATCCGTCCGATGACAAAGGAGTGAAGACTGGTGAAGTGGCCATCGACCCTGTCGGCGACAAGGCAGTGGCAGGAATCGACACTGCCACCGAAGTGTCCGGTGAGTATCTCCCCCGCCTTCCGCCCCTTCTTCCCCTTCTTTCATTCTTGCAGAAGCGGCGAGACGAGGAGCCTTGTTCTTCCATCGTCGCTGTCGCAGTTCCCTTTGTATTTCTCGAACATGTGCCATGTGATGAGCGGCCAAAGCATGGTGATTTAAATTTGAGAGTATTTAAAAAGTGGTTAAAATATTTTTAAAAAATAATTTAAAATATTTTTAGGATCTTTATGAGAACTACTAAAAACCTAAGAAAAATCATTACAGATTATTACACCAAATAGGCTTTATAAAAAAGATAAATTTTACTGAAACGCTACGCTACACTACACTAAGCTGAAATGTACAAGGCTTTGAAATCAAAGCCTTGAGTGTTGATTCTGATATCCTCCTTAGTGGGGTGTTTGGAGGAGCAACATGAGGGAAAGGTACTCTCTCCCACAATTCAACACTAGAACTTGCTCGGTCCATCCTCTACCTAATAACACTTGCTTTGGATAATTGAACTGTGATTAGGAGAACTCACCGTAGAACAAAGTTGCTGATGATGTGTTAGAAGGCACTATTGCTTAGTGGTGAGAACGAGAGTGGGAGAGAATTGGAACTGTTATTTTATTGCTTTTCGATTGTACAATGAATAGTGACAACATCAAGTTACACAGGGCACTGCCCTTTGTACATGGTAGTTGCTCACTTTTGGAGCACAGAGACAGTTTCTTCATTTAGTGTTGATCTACCGTTAATCATGTGATTAACGATGAAGTTAATCATGAGATTAACTGTCATTTTTTATTTGTCCATACTATTTATTTCTTAACACACATCTTACATTGTTTGTTTACACCAACACAACTGCATCTTCTCTCTTATTCTTTTCAACCGGAAGTAGATAGAAATTTTGATTTTAAAAAAAATGTGACCACTCAAAAGAGGTTTTAGATAGTTTAAAGTTTATAAAAGATATTTTAGAAACTTAAAAAACTATAAAATATTGCTTCATATGATTTATGAAAAATAATTTTAAATTTAATCTAATTTAAGCCGAAAGGAACAAGGCCGAAGCATGTGCATCCATTCATCTGCATGGGTCCCGTCCCGGCAATTTCCACGTCCACCTCAGCTATCACAAGTCAAGGGGTCCATTCTGTCGGATTTTGTCCTAACTGATGAACGGATATTTCACGAGATACTTATAGATTTCTGCACATAAACGTGGCCTTGCAACCAAAAGTGAAATTGTTGTGCCATCAAAACTACTTGGCCGCTTTGATGTGGTTTCGGAAAGCCAAAAATGCTGAATTCCCGAATGTTTAAGAAAGGGCAGCGCCAGGCGTCGGACGTCCGACGCCTGGCGCTCCGTCCGGACCAGCCAGCGCCGTCGGATCACCGCTACTGAGCCAATCCTAGCGATGCCGTGCGCCCACGTCTCAGCTCCCAGCGACTAGATAAACAGTGCAGCGACTAGATAACTGGCAATGCATTTAGATCAAATTTCCAATTTAACTTCTGATTTTTGTACAAAATTCAAACAGTGTTCAAAATTCGTGGAATAAATTTCATAATTCTTATAAAATCAAGAGCAACCCATTTTAAATACTTTTTAAATTTTTTGATTTTTTCACTTTTCGATTTTTGATGTGAACTAGGAGAAGGCACTTATGAAACTTACATATATACAAGCGAAACTTGGCCGTGTTCTGATGAAACTTGGACGTGTTTTGTTGAAACCTGATGAAACTTCGATGTAACCTGATGAAACTTGGATGAAACCTGTTGAAACTTGATGAAACTTGGATTGGCCCGATGAAACTTGAAGAAACTTGAATGAAACCTGTTAAAACTTGATGAAACTTGCATTAAACCTGATGAAACTTGACAGTTCGGCGAGTTTTACAAATATGAAAATCCAAGTTTCAGTAGGCAAACCCCAAGTTTCGTCAGATAAGTTTGAATATTTATATGGCAACAAACATCTTGTTTTGTTTGAAAAAATACGAGGAACACGTTGGTGCAAACGGTTTTTGGATTGAAGCACCCAGTTAAAAATTATGGTCATCGAAAGAAAAATAAAAAAACGGAATCTGCTGACGTCAGCTTGCGTCATCACTTTTTATGCCCCTGCGCATGCTGGATTTCGCGTGAGTTGCATGCATGGGCCGGCCTTGGGCTAAAGGCCCACTGCCTTGGGCAGGTCCGGACGGAGTGGGCAGGTCCGGACGGCCGGACGGCCTCACACAAGTGTTTCCGTTTAAGAAAACGGTGTCAAAAACTAGAAAAGATAGACAGATGATGCATGAAGACAACACGAGGGGAGTGCTTCATACAAAGTTGTTTGCGTGTTCTTCGCCGTGGTCTGGGCCTGCGCCAACGCCTTCCTCTTCGCGCGTGTGCAAGTCGGCATCCACCTCGTCGCCGGGAAGCTCATCGAGATCGGAGCTCGCTCGCTGTGCCGAGGATCCTCATCAGCATCTTCGGGATCTCCACTGCCACCTCTCTCGGCAAGTCGGCATCGGCATGTTCGTATTGGATATGATCTTGCTAACAGCCAGATCCTAATTACAGGGAGCGTCAGCTCCAACAAACAGCGTCCTAATCGGGGGCCCACAACCAACTAATGGTTGTGGTCCCCTGGTGCACAGCGCAATATTAAAAGGGGGAGCCGGCACCTCGTTGGCTAGCCAATGTAGCCACGAGGCAACCTACTCCCCGATACTCCCTAGCCTCGTCCGATTCACTGGGTTGTGCCGCCAGCAATGGGAAGGCCGTCGCTGGCGAGATCGTCACTGCTACCGCCACCCTGCGTCCACTATGTTGCTCTGCCCCGGCTCTCCGCCAAGTAGGCCACTTTGGCCTATAGATCTATCTACCCGATGACAACTTCAAGCAATTGTGAGCAACCCTAATGCATTTTAGTTTTTGTTGTTTAATTTTTAGGCTAAGTTATTGTTTCAGCGCTTCCGCATTTAACATCTAACGTTTGTGCTCAGAGAATCTGCGGCTAATCACACCAACTTGCTGCTCCTTTTTTTTGTTATTATTGTGCGTCCAAATTTTATACCTTCTGTACGTCAAACTTTGGCTAGGCATAGGCATTACAATTCGTACACAATTTTTCTACCTACTGTACGTCAAACTTTGATCAGACATAGGCAACGCTCCTAGGCATGAGTTAAACGCAACATATACCACTAATAATTCATTAAAACACATACTCCCTCTGTTTCTTTTGTTTAACGCATTTAATTTTTGAACACGCATTTAACCATTCGTCTCATTAAAAAATTTAATGCAAACATAAAAACAATAAATCACGCTTAATATACCTTTATTAACAAAACAAACCATAACAAAAAAATATTAACATAGTTTTTTTAAATAAAACACGTGTTAAAAGTTTCAGACGTAAAACGAAAAAGAACGGAGGGAGTATTTTTTAATAAGTTGCGAGGGGAGATAGAGCTGATCCTTTGATGACGAACAACAAACAGATGCAGCATTTCAAGGTGTTATATAGTTAAACCCAATAGACACCAGCTAGCCAAAAAAAAAACATTCATGCTTGTTTCAACTTTTAACCGGTGGGTGCTTTCAGTCAAGCATCTTTAGAGAAGGATAAACGGAGTTCACATCGTCTGAAACAGTAACAATATATAGGATAAGATAGCATGCCTCCATTACATATCCTAATTAACACCAATACAAAACTCGGTCTCAGAAAAATAACCCAAAAGATGATAAAAAACAGCACTATTTTTCACTGGTCCTCGGTGATGGTGCCCTTGTCGCTCACATAGATGCCATCCAAAAACTTCCTGATATCCTTCTTCTTAACGTGACATTTCTGGGTATTACACATACAACTTGTTTAGTAATACAAATCAGAGGACCGTAAAAATCAACAGCAGCAGCAAACACATGATGCTAACCTCAGTCATTCAAAGCAGATAAAATAAATGGGCATGGAACTCAAAAGTGCCACAAGAACTAAAATGGAAGAGATTAACATTGCAGATGGCTAAAATATCATTGTGGGTATTGCCCCAACACAAAACAAGCTAGCAAATTTGTATGCTACATGGCAACAAAGAGCATTACTTGTACTGACTATATAATAGATAGATCACACATTTAACATGTACCTCTGGTTAGTGCATTTAAGCCTAAGATCACACAACAACTAAACACATCACAGCATACTGTGATCATGTGCTACTATCAAAAGGTTATCATACACTATGATGATAAACTATTTAAGGTAAAACAATTGTCCACAGTGAACACTAGCTAAACACATGTACCTGCACATGGCACCTGCATAATTCACATCACATCGCATGGGATACAATGAATTGAAGTGTGCGAATTCATAGCTTAGACACTAGATGGTCCTCAGATGTAACGCAGTAATCGAGATAACGGTGCAAAATGTAAACACTGTGATGGATATGCAATATTCAGCCAACAGATGTGAGCAAGCTAGCCAGTATGAATCAACTATTGTGATCAAATAGTGTGTGCTGCCTAAATAGAAATACTCAGTACCCTACATCTTAAGTCTGAACATTGACATCAACAACATTGGTTCCAGCAACTGTGGCCACGGAAGCACATCACATCTAACATGAAAATTTCAAGCAGGCACTGCATGCACTAAGAAAGAAGGAACAGGACACGATCATTCACCTGGTTGATGAGCGCAGCGGAGCGAGAGACAAGCTCAATGTCGTTGCCATCAAGGACAAGCTCATCCTTCACCTTCTCAGACCGCAAGATAGTTACTCCCTCAAGCATGTCCACCTTCCTGACCTGGAACACCACAGATCACAGAAGCAAGCATCACAATCCACCCCATTGGGCCAAGATCTGTTGGCGCACGCCGGATAAAATTAACACAGTGGCATTCAGGAGCATTTAAAAAACTAATATATCATCACAATTTGTATATAGAAATAGGGCGCATAAACCATATATGCGACAATTTGAAGCAATGATAGCATAAATCATACATTAAAAAATATGGGTGAAAATTTTACTTAAAAGTTTATTTCTCATATGAAAATATTTTTATCCTCAAAATCATCACAATTTGTAGAAGAAAAATCAGTAGCTATGTTCGACAATATGAAAATTATGTGTATTTCAAATATTTGCAACATAAAACGATAGTTTGAGAAATAATTGTGCAAAGTTTCTTTGGCAAGTGCTCTCATCAGTTCTTGGATTAGTTGAATTTGTTTGTTTGAAAATAATGGTGCAAACTACATTTATTAATCCTGTTCAAACCTAAAAATAGAGCACACCTTATCAGTACATGAAACATCTCACTATCTCAGACAAGCAATTATAACTGCTGCATTGCAAAATAACAACTTTGACAGGCAACAAAAAACAACAACAAAACCTTAAACCCAGTAATCTATTGCCTGTTGGCTACTTAACATGGCTCGGTATAGCGTATCTAGTGCATATTGCTTTGTAACTGTTTCCCAGGCTCAACCACTTCTCCTCTTTTACTGCCTGTAGTCCTTGCGATTGCTTACTACATAGCTCAGGCCTTAGTGTTCGCTTCGTCACCTCATCAGCGTGTCCGCAGTCCAATTGTGTGTTGCCCTCGCCGCCTCTGGTTTGATGTGGCTCGGCGTGTGCGTGTTGCCGCTTGGGTGCCCAATGCAGCATAGCCGCTCTGCTTCACTGCGCTCGGACGACCGGAGCCCCTGCCTAGCTAAAATGCACCGATTTAATTTTCAGGGTTTCATTTCTAAATTGTGGTTTACCAGATTGGAACTATTTTCATAGAATTGGGGACTGATGGGAACTTGGAAGAACAGAGATTGGGGAATCGATCCATTCAAGGCTTCCATCAGACTTAGCAGTTAGCCTTGGGCTTACAGGACGGAGGATGCTGCGCCCCATCTGCTGTATTCCTGACACCACAGGGGGTGCGCACCAATTGGAGACACCCCAACGGCGAACGCCTAGCTCTGCTCCGTGGAGGATACCGGGAATACGCCGATCAGAGCCCCCGCGTGCGCCCCCATGCTCACTTCGCCATCAATCCGCCATGATCCGAACCGCGAGAAGGGAAGGGAAGGGAAGGCGCGGGGCTAGGGTTACCTTCTTCTCGCCGAGGAAGTTTCTGATTTCTATGGCGGTGTTGGCGTTGGTGATGGATGCGTTGATGGGGAAATGGGCGTACACGAAGCGCATCTTGTAGCGGTATCCCTTGGTGACCCCGGTGATGAGGTTCTGGACGTGGGAGATGGCGGTGCGGATGGCGGCCATGGTGCGGCGGGTGCCGAACCAGGCGTCGACCTTGAGCTTGCGGCCGCCCTCCTGCAGCTGGAAGTCGAGGTTGAGGTGCTTGAAGTCGCGCGTCAGCTTCCCGCGGGGGCCCTCCACCGTCACCACCTTCGCCGCCACCTTCACCGTCACCTCCTCGGGGATGTCCATGCTCTCGGACGCCAGGATCGTCTTCATCTTGCTCTTCTCCGGCGGGCGGCGGCGGCGAGGTGAAGTGGAGGCGGCGGCTGGGGGAGAGAATGGAGGCGGCGGGGCGGACACGTTGAAGCTTTTATACTGGTGGGGTTCTTAGGGTTTTGATCGTCGCGAGGAGGTGGGCTCAAAATGGGCTGCTGGGCTAGACCGGATCCAATAGCCAATCTGAGAATTTCTTCGGCCTTGCAATTTTTGAACATAGTACGGGTGCTTGCAAAGTTGCAATGTACGTAAAAACATAGCCAATCTAAAAAATCACTATTCAGCACTAATGTTCAAAGGGCTTCTACATCCAACAGATAATTACAGGGCAATCACAGATAATTATATCCCAGGAGTGTTGATAGAGTCAAGGCATTAGTGTATTAATTTCTTCAGGTTACGGGGCATTCCAGTGCACACGTATTCCATTTCAGCAACTATTAGGACACTAAACGGTGCTCCTATACGGACATGCACCGAAGTGTATGGAGCACAGCAGGATGATGAGAAAATGGCCATTTTAATTAGGTCTTTTTTGGTTATGGTTCTGATTTATTTGCATATTGACAAAAAAAAAAACAAACCTGCAAGAAGCCTAAAGACGATGAGCGATTTCAATAATTTCCTTGATGCCCAAGCTTTGAAGGAACTTAAAATGCTCGGAAGAAAGTATATATACCTGGTCTAACGAGCGAGCTGATTGCACTATGACGAAGATGGATAGATTCTTCATCCCATCCCGGATTGTCATCTTCAGGCCATTTCATTTCCAGTGCTTTTGGTCCAAACTTGGTGGTACCTCGATCGAGAGCTGGTTCAGCGCTGCTGGAATAGGCGTGTGGGAGGCAGTGATGACAATGGGACTCTTGGGGATCAATCAACAAATATTGGATAGGGTAGCCAATGCCATGCAACATTGTTGATGTTAGCTACTTCAAAGTTAGCACGGAAATCAACATTGGCAATATCCATACAACAATTTTTTGGGAGGACTGTTGGTTTTCAGGTGCATCTCCCAGGTAACTAGCACTTTGTGTTTTCCTGAAGTCTACAAATAAATCAATCTCAGTCATGGAAGCCTTGAGAAATGGCAGTTGGATTCGAACCTTAAGGGTTCGTTTGGGGGACCGGGGTAAAAATAATCCTATGAAAATAACCCCCACAAGGTTTTTATCGTCATTTCAATTCCCTGGCCCGCTCCCCACCCCATTCCCTGTCTCTGTAGCAAAAAAAATCCCCACACAAACCGCACTCTCTCTCTCTCTCTCTCTCTCTCTCTCTCTCTCTCTCTATCCGATCCACTCCATGGCGCAACTGGCGGCGCATCCCTCGTCATCGGCGAGAGCCCAACCACGTCGCCCTCCAGGTGCCCCATCCTCGCCGGCCTCCTCCTCCTGCTTCGTTGAGCGCCGGCGGCGCCGCCGTGTGCTCGAAGCTCCACCACCGCCGCCGCCTCCTTGGAGCTCCGCCGCCGCCACCGCCTGCTCGAAGCGCCGCTGCGGCCGCCGCCTCCTCGGAGCTCCGCCGCCGCCACCGCCTGCTCGGAGCGCCGCCGCGGCCACGGCCTCCTCGGAGCGCCGCTGTAGCAGTCGTGCTTGGGAAGAATCTCGAGTGTGGACAAAGTTGAGAGGAGACGGGGAATTTTTTCCGAGTGAGATGGCGTTATAGATGGCCAAATGGGCCGGCACGAGGCACGGCATTTTGGCCCGGCCCGAAGCACGGCACGGCACGACATGCATCGGGCCCGGGTGGCACGATTAATTTTTTCTGATTTTGAATTAATCAATATGTATATTATAATGTCACATGACACAACCAACACAAGTGAAATCAAGTTCTAGTGGCTAGTAGGTGTGGCAATAAGGCTTTGGATGTCAAGAGGTCCTTGGTTCAAAACCTAGAGTCACCATTTTTACCACATATTATCTCTATTTAGTACAGGGCCCGATGGACCCGTTAGTATTTCGGGCCGGCCCGACACGGCATAGCCTTCCTTTGGGTCGTGCCTGAGCCTTTGCCTCGGCCCGTGGGCCGGCACGGCACGACCCGAGGATGGTGCTGGGGATCCCCGCGAGGATTCTTGTTCCCAAATGAGCCCTAAGGGGGGCTGACTTCTCTCGAGGAGTTACAGCAGTAGACCCTGTTTTGGCGTCACCAGGTTCAAATAGCTGCATTTGGAAAGCACAAATCAAGCCGAAGTGCAGATTCTTTACGTGAACTGCTATTTAGGACAAGATCTTTACGACGCAAAATCTTCAAAAACATGGTTGGATAGATTCGAAGGTGTGCTTACCTTGTGGACCAACCCTTAGTCGATTGATCGTCTACTAGTTCAATGTAGGAGCGGATCTAGCACCGGTGAGGGGACTGTACCTCCACCTATGCTGTCTACAACAGTGGAGGCTCACCTTAATTTTGTTGTAAAATAGAAAGGAATAATGAGCTAAACTTCAAACTTTAAACTTCAGCCCCTCCTATTATTTTTGGTTGCATCCGCCCCTAGTTCAATGCTCTTTCTCTCTAATAATGATTTGATGCAAATTGCTGCCGGAGTTGCAGAATGTCCAGCATCCTAACCTGTATGTTCAATTAATCTCACCACCTGTGCAGTAGCAAAACCTAAACGAATCAAGCGAGGTTTTGATGGCCTAGTTTCCTTGGGATATTTGAAAGGAACGAAATGATCGGATTTTTTTTTTATCACAAGTATAAGTTTCTCCTTCATGTCCTTCAAGCGATCAAGCAAATACATGTGCCACTGGAACAAGGCCTTCGGTGTCTACGATGATCATGGATAACTAGTGTTTTCTTAGCCGGTGCTCGGTTTTCAGCAGCTCCTGACTACGTTGTAGTTGTATTTTTTTTTATTGTAAACCCTTCATTTTCGGTCTGTGCAAATCACTACTTTATTATGTTCACTTCTATCTATAAAGTTTAGGCATAGCTCCTGCCAAGTTTTTCAAAAAAATATAGTGCTTGTACCGTCCAAGTAATTAGGAATGGTTCTTGTTTAATAGGGAACTTCATCTCTGGTGCTACTAGAGTTCCCACGTGATGGGGGACGGGTCCCGATCTTCCGACAGGTAAGATAAACTCGATTGGTGGAGAACTTGACGTAGACGATCCAGCTTCCGATCAGATATGACTGAATCCTGTAATCGCAACACCACCGTATCTATTTGTTATCAACAACGCGCGAGCACGGTTGACCTCATCGCGAAGGCTAATTCCTACGAGCGAATCGAGAACACGAGCAAGAACACGGCAGATGCAATCCGAAATTACTGAATACCGATTAAGCTCACAAAGGTGGAGTATTGTAAATCGATAGACGGCGAAACAACAACGGTAGATTAATCTAAACAAAACCTAAGTCTAAACAATGACGAATAAATAGCGACGATTAGGGTTTGAGGCGCTCAGCTCTAGGTTTACACAGGCCACGGGTCCAAAGTGGAGGTAGCACAACACTTATCAGATTTTGTACATCCTCTGTTTTTGCGAATCCCGTTGATTCTGATGGAATTTAGGCCTCAAACTGGATCCATTGAAAAGTTCTTGTTGCGGTTGTCCGCGCATACCAAGAACGTCCAAAACGGACTTCGTATGACCGAGTTATGTTCATTTGAAATTGGACAGCTCCGTGTGGCCGAATTGGGCTCGTGAACGTCTAATTGTGCTTGATCTTTGGTTTGGCCTTGAGCAACACGAGTGGTTGTGCTTGAGGATGTTGAGGAGATGGAAAGGAGCCTTTCTTGAGTACGAATTCATGTAGTGGGGGCGGCTAAGGTGGAGGTTGAACTTGTGGCGGCGGTGCATTATCGACACGATAACGTTCTTGCTGCTAACTTGGACGCATTGGCCATGGTGGTGGTCAAAGATGCCATTTAGTTGATGATGCCAACATAGCTGATGTACATGATGTAGAGGATGCTGTGAAGTGTCGCCAACTTTTCGTAGATGTCGTGGAAGAAGTCAAACTAATCCATGTACTCGAGACAGTCGAGGTAGCACTTGATGGCCATGCTAGTGAAGTAGTTGATGAAAATCTTGATGACCACCATGTTGTTGTAGTGTTGGTCATACTTATAATGGTAAGGGTCACATCACCACGAGGCACTGATAGGGAAAATCCGGGTAAAAAAAGAGGAATAACACACCTGCTTTATGTACCAGATTTGCTAATTATCATGCAACTGTTTTTACTTTAAGTTCCAGTCTATTTGGAACCCCATTTTGAGATGTGCGTAGGATAGAGCAGGATTGCGTAGCTAACCAAAGATGGAGGGGTATTTCCGGGTTCTTGCGTATCTATTTTTTTGACACCTATGCCTCTTCTTATCATTTTGGGAGTTGAGTAGAGGACTCAGATGTGGCCTCCAGAGAAATCTTATGGAGGCAACTTTTGGCCTCGATGACATTATCCTTGTCATGGCATCGGCAGTTGGCAGACTCCTTAACGAACTCCTTTCTTGCACATTATGTGATTGTCTTGGACATCATTAAGTAAGACCCATACGCTAACTGAAGTCATAATGGATTGTACCCAACAAATCCATCTTGGATCAAAGCCCTTTTTACTGAAGAACCTCAATAATGGTCTTGTGACTCGTGAGTGATCACATCAAAGGCCTTTGAGAAGTCCAATTTGATTAGGATTGCATCGCAAGAATGAGAGGCACAATGAGCAACGAGTTGTGTAACCATAGTCATGCTATTCTAAATTGTCTTTTCCTTGATAAACTCAAATTGGTTGGCATGAATAAAGGAGAGGACATATGGTTATAGCCTATTAGCCATAATCTTTGTCGGTAATTTTAAAGAGCTCTTGAGCAGAGAATTTGGTAGGTAGTCATTCACCGAGTAGGCTTGCTGATCCTTAGGAATTAGAGTAATGTAGGCAAGATTAAGGACTTGTTTGGTTGCTACCTAACATTGCCAAAGCTAACCTTGGGTAAGTGTGGCACTTGTGGCAAAGTTAGTTCGAAAACTGAGTCTATGAAAAGTGGAACATGTGGCTAAGGAAATGCGGCAAGCCACAGTTATGGCGCGAACCAAACACCTACCAAAGACATTGTGGCTTGTCCAATGTTAGGCGAGGCAAGATTAGGTAGCAACCAAACAGGCCCTAAGCCTTTTGACATCTAAACTTCCATTAGAAAAATGCTCACAAATGGTGTAGTAATCTTCGTTGATAATATCCCAACAATTCTTTAGAAAATTATTACTGAAACCATTAGGTCTAGGGGATTTACAAGAAGCTAACTCCTTAATTACCCGCTTTTCTTTTGTGCGGGTGAAGTCATCATATAGAAAATTTTGTGGCATCGGACTCCCCGGAATGTCAGGAGGAAAGTTCATTCGAGAAAGTGAAGAATCTCCCATTCGGGCTTTAAAAGACCGAAAGAGAATATTCACCTTGGAACAGTGATATGAGAAGGAGTGATTATCTTTGGACAAATATGCGATAAAATTGCACCGATGATTTGAGCTAGTAATAGCATGAAAATACGCTATGTTCTCATCACCCAATTTGACCCATTTTTGTTTTGCCCGTTGTTTGTCGTAGTTTCTTTACTGCATCAAAAAAATTCTGAAGTTTTTCTCAAACGAGTTTCTTGAATTTCAATTCTACCGGGGAAAGACGTTGCTTAGCTTCAAGCTCATCAAGGAAGCTAAGCGTGAGATCACAGCAATGATGAATTAGCTTTAAGGCCCCAAATTGAGATGCCTATTTTTTGAAATGTCTCCGAAGCTTCTTTAACTGCAAAGTGATGGTTGTAATCGTTTAAACTCGTTTATGCTTATTATGGTGCTATGTGATTGTGTTATTGTGTACCCAATGCCATGACATATGCATTTGTTGTCTAAATTTCTCTACTTTAGCGCACCGCATGTTGTTCACATGCACCCCTCGAATGCAAGGATATAGGGGGGAGCCTCCATGTTTCCCAAATTCCACATATTTAGGGGGAGCTCCGCTATATCCTTATCATTCAAAAGCAATATTCTTTCTTTTAAAATCTTATTGTAAGTTTTAATTGCGTTGTCATCAATCATAAAAAGGGGGAAATTGAAAGTGCATCTAGGCCCCATGTGGGTTATGGTGATAAATGACGGGCAATTAAAGAACTAATATGTTTAATGAGTTTTATGGATAGATTTTAATCCTATGAAAAGAATTTTGGGACGTTAACGGAGTCTTTAAAGCACGGAGAAGACGGTGTGTAGAGTTTAGACCTAAATCTTTTAATTTCAATTTGAGTCTAAGGACACGCTGTACTATTAAGAGGGATGCGACGAAAAACCATTTCTAGATAAGCTAAGTGCTCTTGGTAGATGAATCTTGGCCTATTCTATCCACCGATCAAATTTGAGGGTGTTCGGCTGAAAACCATTTCGGACTATCCAATGTTGAATCGGAATATTTGATGTATATCGGAATGTTTCAATCCCTACTCTGATTGACCCATCTCTGTGTCGAACTCTCAAAAATATCGGACTATCCGATTTTTCCCCAGAATGTTCCGATGTAGATCGAACTATCCGATGCTTGGTTGTGAGGATCAATTCCTGGTAAAAGATTCACCCGGAACTAATCCCTTAGGATAAAAATTATACCACCCCAAAATTAGTATAAATCCATGTTTTTATATCAGAGTGCAAAATGACATCACCAACTTGTGGTAAAACACAAAATACTCATAGCTCTAAGTTTGTGATATAGGATAAACTAGATTTTTGAGCCGAATGATCCATATCTTCCAAGGAAGAGAATAAATTCCAAATCTGCAGCGAAGAAAAAAGAGAATATATTCATTTAAAATGAACAGTTCCCGAATAACAGGTAAGTACCATCCGTACTTGCAGGTTTTTGTAGGAACATGGATATTCAGTATCAAAGAAGGGTTATGGCTATATATTTCATGTGGTAATAATGCAGTTATTTAAATAAAGACTTAACACTTACTGAAAATGTATTTTAAAACATAAAAATGGATTTAAAACAATTCTATCATCTTCCACCAGAACTTATCTCAATCACCATTTCAAAAATCATGAATATTATGAATAAAAGAAGTATCACCTAGTTGACACAACCTCATATACCCGAGATACCATCGATGTTTTTGTTATCAGCTCTGCAGAACCTATTCAACTTTACCCATATAACAACTTCTTATTTGGTTGGATGCTCAATGCGTCATGTTTATTCAATAAAACCCAAGATTTTGCAATATCCCACATATTGTGCAGATATTGAGAAAATAACCACAACAATGCTAAGCTCTGCACAATCACCACGGTAACCTTGCTAGTGACTCACTCGCTCAAGCATTGCAGAAAACCGCACAAGCATTGCGAAAACACTAAGCTATGCTCTGTCCTCCAAGTCATTACGGTAACCTTGCTGAGGGCATGTACAAAGGAGAGTTCAAAGGATGTCTCTTATCACAATCACCCAAACAAAGACATAGCATTAAATATATCTCATACAATGGGTTAGAGTAACCATTGTCTCTCAATAATGAGATGCAATTAAGTTCTTGTATATGCTACTTGATTAAGTGTGCACATCCATGTTGCTTCTTTAATTATATGAAACACACATGCTAATAACTGAATTTTCTTACCGATGTTCAAATAAAAAATATTACTTTTTATAGAACATATATATATTCATGCTAGAAATAAAATTACAAATTCCATATTTAGATAACACATATATCAATATCGTGCTTTGCTTAATTGTAACAAAAGTAGAAGCAGACAGAATCAAATTCTTGCTCACACCATGGACAAATGAGACAACATTCTTGCTCTTTTTTCTCACTGCGACACAGCAGTCAGAATCACCTCCTATTCATTAGAGTATATGCAATTAAGTTCATAAACCAAAACCAAGAAGAATGTGTGAGCCGTAGTGACCAGGACAAGAAAAAGACTACACAATTGACTCATGCAAATACATAATTTGTCATATCCTATAGTCTAGACAAAAAAAATGAAGGCTTCTACGGCACTAACAAATAGTACGAAAATCCAAAAACATGATTGATCAAATCCAAAGGTACTTATACTTGGTACAGCTAGAAAATGCCAAGACCACACTTCTATTTGTGCATATAGTTACAAGTGAAATTAACTTATAAGTTTAGATGCTAGAGCACAATTCATAAGACACTTGGTCAAGGTAATTCAGGAAAGAGCTTCATCCTCAGACACTTTAGCGCGGCAACATGTTCAGCTCTAATGTCGTCGGCCATCCCAGATGTGTTTTGTGTGAGCAAACATCTGTAGGTTTCCAGCATCTTGGATTCTTTTTCGTATAATTTGGCATCCTTCTTGTCCTTTGGTGCAAGAAGATCGATATTTGCTGACTCAACCTTCTCGGCAAATAGCTTTTGCTGCATTTCAAGAACCTTCATACGTTTGGTATGACAATCATTTTGAATCCAACTTATCGAGGTCAACATCTATTGTCGGCTCTTTTGACTCCCCTTTCGCTTCATGTGCATCCCTTTTAGCTGCTTCCTGTCCTTTTGGGCGAGGGAGTTATACATCTTCAAAATTATCTTTTTCCGCGTTTTCATTGCCCATTTCCTTTCTTTTAGTTGGTTTATTGTTGTTGTAAGCAATCCAGTTTGCTTTATCTCTAACAATATACCACACATCCAATAGCACAAAACAAGCCCCTTGGTTATTTTCCTCATACATCTTGTGTGCCTTGTCTAGCCACATTTGATCTGAATACCCGCTAGTATATATATTCTTCGAACCTTCAGCCAAGCATCATGGAATGCGTTAGTTCATCTATTAACCTAGTGCCACCTCTCCTTGACTTGCCTTTTGGTCCTCCATCTGCTTTCCTATGTGGTCAAATTGTATTCTTCAACAACGTCTCCCCAATATTTATCGTTTTTCTTGTCATTGCCACTTATTGAGTCGATGGAGTGTTACAATCATGCACTCATCTGTACATATTAATCAGAACCACGAATTACATATTAAAATTAACAATAAGTTGCCATAATTAATAAAAAGCTAAAAGAAAAGTTCTTTTTCGAAAAGTAATTCAGAAAACCATACCACTCTAACATCCTCTTCCTTTGTCCATAGCATTCACTTGTCAGTCCTAAGTCCTAACATCTTCATTTCCATTGTTACTATCGACTTGGATAATCTCTTCCTCTACAATTGATGGTGAAGCTTATTTGTCCTGTCGTGGCTCATTCACATGTGTAAAGTATGACAGTCCTCCAACAAAGTGGGCATTTTGGCCGTTCAAAAGACTAACAAATCTACTAGAACCGAAACAAACTACAAAATATGAAATTCTATTTTGTCAAATCAGAGTGCATTGTTTATTTGTCACAATATGTTTCCTTGTAGCAAATCTGAAACATTCTCTTGAAAAGTTATTTATCTTATCAAGTAATAGCAGTAAATTATTCTCTTCATCTGAAACATTCTTCTGAACAGGTATTTATCTTATCAAGTATTTGTGCCAAACAGGATGACCTAAAGCTTGAGATTGGAAGTTTGGGGTCAAACTACAGCATCTTAAAAAAAAGAGTTTGCTCCGAAAGAATCATTTGACGCTACTTAGAAAGTAATGTTTATTTCTTCATTATAGTCACCATTCAAAAGTAAGTAACCATTCAAAAGTAGTCGACAATTTGTCATGGAGGGGTGCGGTGGCGGCGGCTGTACGTGATGGACAGTGGTCGGCAGTGAAAGTGCATCTAGGCCCTAAGTGATTTTGGTGATTAATGAGTAACAATTATAGAGCTAATATTGTGTATTGGAGAATTGTACACAGATATTATACAGGTTTAAATTCATGACGTACATGTTTACATATGATGGTGTACCCCTCAAAAGCGGATATATTGCAAGAAGACATCAAGTCTAGTATTTATTTGTAAATCTTAATTTATTGAGTCATAGGGATGCCGTACTATAAAGAGGGATGCAATGGAAAAGCTTATAAAGGTTTCTAAGTGCTCAAAATAAGTATCTCGAATTTCGTGTGAGTTTTCCACTCAAAATACAGCTCATACAGAACCTACATCATCAGAACATCTGACGAGGGTCAGAACATCCGATGGTGATCCAGCCTGCCAGTTTTCAAAACAATCCAGTAAGCAGTCCATCGGAACTTGGGTCGGAACATCCGATGGCCATCAAAACATCCGACGGGGTCTGAACATCTGATGCGGGATTAACTGCAGCAACGGCTAGTTTTCAGGATTCCCTATTTAAGGCCTTCTCTATTATCTGTCAAAAGGTGTCTGATCTCTTGATTTTGAATCTAATACATCCTGTTCATTATCTCTCAAAGCTTTAGCCTTTGTCTCTCTCTTATTCATCTTGTGAGATCTAGATCTAGAGAGATCAAAGCACCAAAGTGCTCCACGAATTAGAGTCCAATTCTTGAGCACTTAGTGATCCCTATTTTCTTCATCGCATTTGTTACTCTTGGAGGCTTGAAGGGCTCCTAGACGGCTAGGTGTCGCCGGTGAGTCGCCGATCTTCGTGTGGCGAGCCTCCGGAGTTTGTGAAGGTGCGAATCTACTTACGCAAGGAAAATGATTCAACTAGTGATCGCCGATGAGTGCTTTGTGCTTCGCCGGAAAGGGGATTAGGGTCTTGGCGATCCGGGCTTTGTGCCTTCCCTAATGGTGAGTAGGATCTCCCTTCAAAGATCTGAACATCGGTAAACAAAAATCGCTGTGTTTTTCATCTTGGTCTTGATTTGGTGTTTTTACTATTGGTGTTGGTCTGTTCTGAGTATTCTTGAATAGATCTAACCTTGGTTTTGCGAGAAAACAGTTTTTACTGCAGGTTCTCGACGAATCCAGAATACCCAGGATCGGAACATCCGACGCAGGGCTCTCTGGACCAGATCGAAACATCCGATCTCCATCAGAACATCCGACGCACTGATCACTGTTTGAGTTGTTTTAATTCCGCAATTTCGTTTTATTTGCCTATTCACCCCCCTCTAGGCGGCATAGCGATCCTTTCAGGCAGGACGACGTCGTAGAGGTGGGGATGGGAAAGATGTATGATGGCGTGTCAGTGGAGGCAGGGACGCCGACGATGGCGGCGCATGGAGTCGCCTAGTATGGGTCGAGTCAGCTACTGTTGCCTCGTTGCTATTATGTTATGGCATTTTTCAAATGATTTATAAATTACGAGGTTGTTCTTGATACGTAACGATTCTGATTATCTGTGTGTCGGTGAGATTGAGTTGTTGAAAAACTAAATTCTTCAAGTTATTGATCCTACTTTAAATGATATTAAAGCAACTAGCGGAAACTCTTTAAAAAGCTACGAACTAAGCGGAACAATTTCTTATATTTGTCTCTACAAGTTTCTAGAAATTAAGCTTTGTAATACTCCTCCATTTTTTTATAAGGCGTATTTTGTTTCGTTAGGAGAAAACTTTGATCAACAATTGCTTCATTAATACATAACTTTTATGACACAAGATTGATTGGTAGATTTGTATTTAAAAGTATTTACAGATGAATATGATTTTGTATCACATCAATGACATATGAATGAAGTAATTGTTGGTCAAATTTTATCCTAATGAAACAAAATATGTCTTATAAAAACGGAGGAAGTATTTTATCTTTGTTATTATTCTAGGATCCAACCACAGCATGCATGCATGCATCCTTTTCTCTGTAGCCGGGACTCGCAGCAAAATCAGGACGGTTGGGCAGCACGTGAAAAAAATGTGGATGTGATCGTACACCGCGGTGTTTGCGGCTTTCTTTTATAGCGTTGGAAAGCTGGGAGTTGTCTCGCTGTAAAACGAGTAGACAAGGCATGCATGCATGCCTGCACTGCATGCGTCGGAGGGAGACTACCACCAAGCCAGCCATCATATAACTACACTATTCAGACGCCAACTGAAGAAATATAGTATATGATATATCCAACAGCAACGGACGGATCGAGGACGGGATGCAAATGCAACTGCAAGCTGCGATCATGCATGCATCGGAGATGACTAGTGTCTAGTGCTACTTACTGTCGATCATGCATGGAGCATGGTGGCTGCGACTGCGAGCCCTCAGGAGAGGAGAGGAGAGGAGAGGAGAGGATCACTCTCACTCTCCATATGTCGTGTCAGTACGTGTCCCTCTCCTGGATCTCATCTCGTATCTCCTTGATTTGAGCATGCAGGGACTTATTGACATGTCCTAGCTTGGGTCGGAGGCGGCTGCTTGCCCTCAGAAACACAAAACAAAACACCTCACCACGCAGATGAGGCAGAGCTGTATATATCACAACTCACAAGTGTCTTTTTGTGCATGAACAGCGTCATGCTAGCTAAACTCTGAAACCAACCATCAGAAACCGATTGTTCAGCTCGTTTTCCGTCACACAGATAGACATATACATGTCACCTGTACGTTTCACCATCAGAATTCACACAGAAAAAAAGAGAGAAGCAAATATATATAAATCCGAGTCACTTTAGCATTTAGCAGCTTCAATGTGGATGCCTGGTGCCGCGAAGATATCAATCTCAGACAAGCAAGCCTTGGATTACGTCGTGCGACCAACCGTGGATGCAGTGCTATGGACCAAAGACGTCGTTTCGGGGCCTTTCTTTTGTTCCAGGTCTGCACCTAAACACCAAAGAGCAGCATCAGATCCATGCTGTCTCGCCCTTTTCATGTCAGCTGAACGATGGATAGCATTAACAACAATTACCAACTGACCATGATCGAGTGCATTACATGGACATCTGTGCATGCTTTGCTATTGCTAGCTAAGCTAGCTCATGAGCTGGATCCGTCGGATCAGATCAGACTCAGAGTGACTGATTCTTTCATGCACTAGGGGGATAGGGAAAGCAGCTGCCCTGCCCCTCAGGTAGGTTTTCAGACACAAAGTGATGGGTCATGGGTGATGCTGGCTTTTCCCTCTCCCCGGCCGTTCTTTTCTCACCTCCCATCCATCTGAATTCTGAATCACCTTCACCATCACCAGTTGAGGGGACAATTCCCCTATTGCTTTGCAGTTGCAGAAGAGAGAGACCGCGAGAGAGAGAGAGAGAGGGGAAAAAAACCCATCTTTCCTTTTCTTTGCCCGACTATGGTATCGATCGAATAAAGCCGAATTTTTGCGCAAATGTTAGTTAATTTCATCTGGCCGCGCAAGTGCAAGTGCAGGCAGAAAAAAAATTCCATTCTTTTCACTTTAACCGCTATATATGCCGGAAGTACAGATGCTTCATGGATGGATCGTCGCAGCTTCAGTTCTTGATGTAGCAAGGTTAAAAAGGCGATCCTTTTCATTTTTCTTATCTTCCCGGTGCCTTTGAGAAAGAGAGAGAAGGATAGATAGATAGATTGGGCGCGACATTATTTCGCTGCTGTGCCAAATCGCGGCTGCATCATTGCCCACACCAAAAAGATCATCGATCGCATACATGCTACAGTTCTTGTGCACTAGCCTGTAGCAGAGCAGGAGCCGATGAAAAGGCTCGTACCTGGAATTATTCTTCCTTTCCATTCATCGCCTTCGCCTTCGCTCGCCACATTCCTCGCCGTCGACAGTATAAATCCACCTGGGAGCAGCCCCCTGCTGCTCCAGGAACAAGGAGGCGGCTGAGCAGCTGCAATGGGGTGGCTCGCCGACGGGCTGCCGGTGGCCGTGATGATGGCCCTCAACGCCGTGGCGGCGGTGCTGGTGTCGCTGGTGAAGGTGGCCATGGACGGCGGCATGAACCCGCTCGTCCTCGTCACCCTGCAGCAGCTCACGGCCGCCATGTTCCTCGGCCCGATTGCCTTCTTCAAGGAGAGGTAGGTGACTCACCTGACCCCAGCCCGCAGCAAGAACACATAAAAAAAGGGTGGAGATGAAAAAGATTGGGATTGCCGCACTCGTCATTTGTTTATGTTTTCAGCTACAGTGAAGCTTCTACTAATTATTAATCACATGTTCTTGGTTAATCCAGGAAATCCAGGCCAAAGCTCACGCTGGAGATCTTTGCCTATCTCTTCGTTAGTGCTGCACTCGGGTACTCAACTACTCATGAATAGAACCAAATCTATTTTTTTGTCCCATCAAAGCAAACGTGAGAATAAATTGCTCCTTGCCCTGTAATGATCCTGAATATACCCTGTCTGGTTTTCTTTGTGAACGAAAAATTGGGGCTTGGCCCTTAATTTGTAAGCTGAATATGAAATCGCAACTGCTCC
Organism: Raddia distichophylla; assembly: GCA_005191435.1. Lineage (NCBI taxonomy): Eukaryota > Viridiplantae > Streptophyta > Magnoliopsida > Poales > Poaceae > Raddia > Raddia distichophylla. Next base: position 3,473,778 of record SPJY01035202.1, read on the forward strand.
TTCAGTCTTCCCCTTTAATTTGTGCTTGCAGGGCAGCTCTAAGGCAGTACATGATCTTCGTGGCTTTGAGGTACACCACGGCGACGTTCGTCACCGCCTTCTCCAACATTGCTCCCGTGCTGACCTTCTTGCTGGCCATCCTCACACGGTGAAGCCTCCCTCCGTCCGGAGCTCATCCTATCATGGCGCAGAGTAACTAATGCTGAATCTGATCATGTCCATGGGCAGCTCCGAGTCGCTGAACCTGAAGAGCAGGACAGGCATGGCGAAGCTTGTGGGCACGCTGGTGTCCCTGGGAGGAGCCATGGTGCTCACCCTGTACAAGGGCGTGGCGCTCACGCCCGGGCACCAGCACGGCCATGGCCATGGGGGAGCTGCAGCTGCAGGCTCCATGAGCAGCCGGAAGTGGACGCTGGGCACCGTCGCCATCCTCGGGAACTGTGTCTGCCTCTCATGCTGGTTCCTGCTTCACAGTAGGCTCACCAAGAAGTACCCGCACGTCTACTCATGCAATGCTTTCATGTCCATGTTCAGCTTCCTCCAGGTTGCAGTGGTTGGCCTCTGCACCCAGAGGAGCATCTCCCTGTGGATTGTCAGGACCAAGTTCCAGATCCTCACCGTCCTCTATGCGGTAATTAAGCAACATAACCCTGAACATTGCTTGCAATCTGCTGGTGGTTGAGCAGATGGCTTGATTGCGGTGGTTTCAGGGCGTTTTCGGGTGCGGCATATCGTTCGTGCTGCTGACATGGTGCATCGAGAAGCGGGGGCCCGTGTTCGTCGCCGCCTTCATCCCGCTGGTGCAGATCATTGTCTCGGTCATTGACTTCTCCATCCTGCACGAGCAGCTCTACCTCGGAAGGTACAGCATTCAAAGCACCGCATTTGGTGCCCCGAGGCATTCAGAACTCCAACACTGAAATGCATAACACCTGGACACTGAAATGGTGTACCTGCTGCAGTTTGCTAGGATCTGTGCTTGTGATAGCTGGCCTGTATCTTCTTCTGTGGGGCAAGAGGCAGGAGGCCTTGCGCTTGCCCAGCCCTCCAAAGCCTGCTGATGATGACAAAGAGCAGCAGCAAGTACAGCTCTGAAGACTTCACAAGACTGAAGATAGTGTCATCCTTTGGGTGTTGTGTTAACAGCCGCAGCAATAAGCTCCCCACCTCTTTTTTGCGCATCAGGATTTAGGCCAGCCGTGTCCTTGTATGATCATTCTGGTGTAAAGCTTCAGACTTCAGAGCAGTACCATGATTCATGAAGCTTCTTAATTAGCTCCTAATCCAAACAAACAGTAGAACGATCTAAACCAAAAACTAATAGCAGCATCAGGGACAGGAATACTACCATGTTTTGCAGTCTTTTGGAAAAGTATATTATATGTGCAATATTTTAACTGCAGTTCTATGGAAGTTCTACATGGAATTTATGGCCAAACTGTAAATATGCAATGTTTTGCAGTATCATGCATGCGATACTTCTTTTTGTTCAACAAAAGGAATACATGCAATATTTTTAGTGCCACACAAGGATTGGGAGTGAACTGCATAGCATTACCCTTGAATAAAACTTGAGCTGACAGAAATAGTAGTGCATATGCGAAACTTGACATAAACCAAAATGACAAAAATAGTGAAAATATAGCTATCTACAATATATACGTACATCTCGTTCACACGCATGGCATGTGCACGATTCGTAGTAAAAGATTAGAAGAAAAATGCAAGAATTAGTAGACTTCAACGTTCCATTGCTCGCTCTTCTTCAGTTGCTTCTTGTATTCCGCCCAGTCAATTCCTAATATTGCAAACCATGCAAAATTCAGCACCACTTGCAATAATAAAAAACACAGAAATTCTTGGATCAAACATGCATAAAAGATTAAGAAGCATCTGTACCGTCAGCAGCAGCCAATGACACCATAATGTCATCAATACCCTTCTCCATGCCTTTCAATCCACACATGTAGACGTAGGTGTTGTCCTTCTTCAGAAGCTCCCACAGCTCTTCCTTGTACTCGGCCATGCGAGTCTGAATGTACATCTTCTCTCCTTGAGCATTAGTCTGCTCTCTGCTGACTGCGTAGTCGACCCGGAAGTTTTCTGGCGCTTTTGTCTTCATCTTGTCAAACTCCTGATGATTACAAATGGAATACAGGAAACAAGGCTAAGTATCACATCCAAATTTGTAATGATCTCATGGAAACAATGGAGGAGATGATGTTCTGACCTCCTTGTATAGCAAAGAACTGCTTGTTGGAACCCCCAAGAACAGCCATGATAGGCCATTGAACTGCACAAGAATTCAGGCATTGTTGAAACAAGTTTTAAACAAGTTCATCTCTGGAGACATAAGGTGTTACATTGCATTGACAAAAACATCATTATACCTTGTAGTCGTCATGCTTCTCAAAGAACATTTTCCACAAGAAGGCGCGGAATGGGGCAATACCGGTTCCTGTCGCAAGCTGCAAGCAATTGACATGATGGTTTAATTTTCTAGTTACCTCATTGTGTGATGGATCAATGCACTGTGGGCGGTAGCACTTAAGCTTACCATTATAATAGTAGCATTGGGGTCCTTAGGCATGAGCATTTCTTTACCTACTGGTCCTGTTATCTGTACATCAGCACCAGGCTTCAGGTCACCTACAGCAAGGTAAAGAACATGTGAGGTTCTACTTCTAACAACTTGTAAAGTGACAACCATTATACCCCGGACACAGAGAGAACCAGAGGTAATATGTTTAAAGGACAGCTAGCATTAGCACAATGAGTTGACACAATTAAAATCAGACTGGAAGATTCTAATCTCAAATCATACACTGAACAGTACTCTGAAGTCTAAAGAGAAAGGTAGATAGGATTGGCAACCGCAAAAATGCGATTGTTAGGAAAACCAACGCCAATGTGAGATACAAACGACATAGAAGACACGATGTTTGGTAACACAGTTTGAACCAATTGTCTGTCTTCGGGACATGCCTATGGGCGCTCCTCTCCATCAATAATCCACCACAAGTGGCGCTTTGTCTGTGTGTTCAGGGATCATTTGGTACTTATGGCTGGAGCGGAACAGCAGAATTTTTCGCTCGGTTGAATGACCTCATGCCTCTTTCCTCCAAGACCTCATTGACGACCTTCGGCTTTGGATGGCCGCGGGGGCCAATTTTGTAATCAGTTAGACACTACCGTCACCTCCCGGGGGAGGGCCTCTTTCCTCCGAAATTTGTAACTTTCCTCCTTTATAAATAGAAAGCAGGCAGTTCTCCTGCCCTTTACTCAAAAAAAAATAAAAATAAATAATCCCATAACATACTAGATGTCGGAATCCCGACAAGAGACCGGTCGAGACCACCTGCGAGTCTATGCTACTATTGTCTTAATAGTTTTCTATTACACGTACACCAGGGCTGCCCCTTTTATATAGTGGAGGCCATGCTACGAATGACTCCAACTCTAACCTATCCTGCCTATTACAACTCAGAGTCCTACTCATACACATGTTCGACACAGATCCTAACAAACTCACCTTCACGAATATGCATTCGACATCGTGAAGTTGTCCTAACGTCTTGTGCGAACCCTTGTACACAAATTCTAGTTGTTTCCTTTTGCATCTCACTAGAGCCACCGAACAAATCTGACTTGACGTTAGACTCAGTCTTTAAAACAAAAACTATTAATCATGCAATCTCCGGCTTCATGACTCCACCCGCAACAAGACCCTCACCATCACTTTTTAAGTCACCTTTATCTATTGCCATGTTAATACTTGTCGTACCTCCCTTGTCGGCCTAAACCAACTCCATGTCGGTTTCACCGCCCGATCAATCCGTCACCTAGATAGATTATTGCTGACTTCGTCGTCAGCTAGTCTGACCTTTCGGGGCCAACCACCTTCAGCTCACCTGAGCACGGCTCTACCTCAGCTTGTACTACGCAATGCCACCACTGCACATATGACCTCCACTATGGCTTCCGAGCATGTCCACCAGCCTCCTAGAAACCTTTCAAAAGTACCTCCACCTTCAGATCCAATCCATGAGCCCTCCAGCACGCTTCGTAGCGCGCCACTGCACCCTCCATGCACGATCATGCCACACCCTGCCGTCCACATCACCGACACGAAATTACTCAAAAATGTCTTGATTCCCTCGCCATGTAGCAACCCCATCCGATCTCTCTGGTCATCCACCATATCTGGTCACCTTGTCGGTCTCTTCGCGAATCGAAGTCATCGCTGCTGCCACGCCAACTTCGACGGCTACTTTGTTAGTCTGATCACCATGTTGCCAATAGCAGCTCCCTCTGATCGAACCATTGATCACCTCTATGCTCCACCCTGGGCCAACTGGAGCATTTTTATCGACGCTACGTGTATGCATGATTCTCGTGCCTCCACGAAGATCCTCCACGGCACCTCCTCCAAGATTCTCCACACTGCCAACCTTGGTTCTGATAACACTTGTTAGGAAACCCAATGCTAATAATGACATAGGAGACATGATGTTTGGTAACGCAGTTTGACCCAATTGTCTACGTCTGTGAAGCATGCCTATGGGTGCTCCTCCCCATTAATAATACCAACACATACTAACCACCATCAGAATCCCGACCATGGACCGGTCAAAACCCCTTGCGAGTCTATACTACTATTGTCTTGGTCGGTGCCTATTACACGAGGGTTGCCCCCCTTTTGTATAGTGGAGGCCAGGCTACGAGTCCTTTTTCCAACTCTAACCTACCATGCCTATTGCAACTCGGGGTCCTACTCATATATATATTGGACACAAATCCTAACAGCAACGTTGGCCTTGACAGAGAGGGAAAATGGAACTCACATAGGAAATTGGAGCAGACTCCTTTGACAATCTCCCCCTGATCATTGGTGTAAACAAGCCTCTTGACGCATAGTGAAACCTAAGCATGAGTACGGATCACGCTTAATTTCGTTCTTACCACACCATCAAGAATGAGAAGCTGTGGTACAACTAATACAAGGAGAGGCAAAGGAAAGCTGAGAACTGACGGTCTTGGAGTCACCAAAATCACCGAGAGCGCTGCTGGCGATGGAGTAGAGCCTGAGCTTGTGCGGCTTGCCGTTCTTGTCGACGCCGTCGGCGATCACACCAATGGACTGCCCCTCCCTGTACGGGACCTCACCTGCAAAACCCCGTAATCAGATGAGGCATTGGCATGAATGCAGTGGATACGCCGGCAGAATCATCATCTCCGGACGGTTTGATCGTCATATTATGAAGAAACAGAAATCAAGAATTGATCAGGAGGAAAGGATGGGGATGCAGGGCAGGTGTTCGATTATATTATACCCTCGGTGCTGAAGACCATGTGCCAGGTCTCCCCGGGCGCGTCGTCGGCGGTGATCTTGGTGTTGAGGAGGCACTTGCCGACGTAGGGCTCCTTGGGGCGGTACTTGTTGGTGACCACCCCCTCGTCCTGCTTCTTGGAGACCTTCTCCTTCTTGGGCGGCTCGGCGACGGCGGCGTCGGTGGTGGAGACCTGCGCGCGCAGGCGCAGCACCGGGCCGCCCCGGCATCTTCTTGGGTAGGAGAGGAAGCAGTGGGGGGACGGCGAGGCGGCCTTGGCGGAGGAGGAGGGGAGGGAGACGGCCGCGGCGGTGACGGCGGCCATGGCGCGGGGGCGAGGGGGATGGCGCGGGGGAGGTGGAAGGAAGGGGAGGGAGGATATGGGCGATGGTCCATGGGTACCTATGGGTGTAAATTCCAACATGAACCCGAACCCGAACCCGAATTATAAAACCCATGGGTATAAAATGAAACCCATACCCGAACCCATCGGGTCGGGTACCCGCGGGTACCCGAACCCATGGGTAAAATTGCCATCCCTAGTTTCAACGCATTTGAATGCACAAAGAAATAAAAACTTCTCAAGTTTAAAAGGAAACAAAGTCTGCTGACGCTATCGCGCCTCGTCTATTTGACCCCCGATCTGTGAAATCAACTATTCTAGCACGCAAAACCATGTGCAAATAACTCCCTAGTTCTAGTTCTTCAGCGAGCAGACTGGCGCCGAGAGAGGGCAGAACCGATGACGCTAGGGAGCCAACATGACGCACTGCCACCGGTGGCCGCTACACAAACCCCGGGAGAACCCTAGTCACCGCTGGTGGCCGCTACACCAAACCCCGGGCAAACCCTAGTCACCGCTGGGTGGGGACGGGTGATAAGAGCCGTTGGGGAGGGCGATTGGGGTAGAAAAAGAAGAAGGGATCAGAGAGTGGCGTGTGGGTTCGCTGACGTGTATCTCTTTGACCTGATTGTTTTTCTCGAGAGTTAAAGACACGGCTAAAATGCCAATGAACTTTCCCGCCAAGCATAATTTTTGCATCCAATTTCCAAGTGAGATAGTTCTGGCCATGTGGGACTAGTGCTTCAAACTCACGGCTGACAATGCTTGACGTCTGCATGATGCACATAATTTGAACAACGGTGCATGACATGGATTATTTATAAATTCTTGGATTTCCAATATATTTTTTTATCAGAAAACCATAGGAGAGGCTCATACGGTATATATTGAAGAATAAAAATATTAACATATTTACAAATTACAGTGTTGGAAGGGAGCTATGCCAAGAAACAATAGAGGAAGTTAAATCACTTTTAACTCTAAAGACTAGTGGAACAACATCTATATCAAAACCATACTTCCAAAGTTGCCGGGAAGGATGTAGATCATCAAAGATTTTCTGATTCCGGATCTTCCAAATATTCTAACAAGCCAAGATGTAAATATACACGATGAACGATATTTGAGAAACTCAGCAAAAAGAATCCAAATCATCATAGAATCCCAGAAGATCATAAAGTATATGTGTTGCAATCCCAGATGTTGCCAGATAAGCTGAGCGAGCGGACTAGAAGAAGAGATGAAACATGGTCTCCAGTGTTGAAGATGTGCATGAAACACAATGAAAATCCATGACAAAGTTCTTTCTGCACAACAAGTCTTTAGTATTTAGTCTGTCAACACAGAGCAGCAACATGAACACCTTCCATCTCATTAACCCTTTACTTTTCCAAATTCTTCTGAAGACAGCATGAGTCTAAGAACCAGAATATGAATGCTTGAAAAAATCAAATGATTTGCAATGATCTTTGCCACAAATGAAGGTCCAACAATTATCATGTAAAGCAGATAGCCTCCAATCAGTCAGGAGGTCCCAAGGGTCATCCATCCCACATAAGCCGAAATAGATAAAGGGAGGAAAAAAGTGATTGAACATCCTCATTAAACAGATATGCTAACACCAAAGCTGACTGATCTCTAGCATAAGAGAAAAGGTGAGGGAGCTTTATATGTGAGGATATATGGATGTTTATGTGTGAATTGGTGGTATGATCGATGTTATGTGTGGATAGATGTGAATTATGGATGTTATGAGCTGTGAATTATGGATATTATATGCTGTGAATTGATTTTATGGAATATATTTGAAATTGCAATAAGTCAACAAAAATGCTGCTGAAAATTTTCATTATTTACATTAGCCAATGCTGATGAAAATAAGTGTGACAACATATGCTGACACGAAGACTATTTACATCAGCTTCTAGCTGCTGTAAATAAGTGCCAACGTGGATAGAACACGCGCCCTGTGGCTGACGTGGAACCTATTTACATCGTCCAGAAGCTGACGTAAATAAGTTGCACGTCAGCATCCCAGCTGCCGGCAGGGGCCAAAAAGAAATATTTACATCAGTCTTCAAGCTGATGTAAATAGAATATAGTTGTATTTACATCAACGGCATTATATCAGCCTATTTACATCAACAGGCTGATGTAAATAGCTATTTACATCAGCAGCAACGGTTTTTTCCTTACTTACATCAGTACCTGGTTGATGAAAATAATATGGATTCTTGTAGTGCCCTAAGATGCAACAATTCACCATTACAGACATCATTCCAAATTTGAGCAGATAAACCGTTACCAACGTAACAACTGGCCAACCCCTTGAAGATATGAAGCAAAGACAACATCTGCTTCCACCAGAAAGAACACGCTCTCGAACTTGTTGGAGAAAAACCAAGGGGATAAAATGTGGACCAAATAAATTTAACCCAAGGTAAATCCGCATGATTGAAAAACTTATCAAGATGCTTAAGAACTAAAGCCTGATTTTGCAAAGAGAGATTAATAATTCCCAAGCCTCCATATTTTTTCGGACGACAAACTAAATCCTAGGAAGTGAAAGGTGCACTGTGGGAATTGATATCCCGAGAACCTCTCCAAAAGCAACGACGACACAATTTATCAATAGCTTGAATAACTTGAACTGGGATCCTCATAGAACACGTATAATAGGTTGGCAATGACGAAAGAATTGAGTTGACGAAAGTCAATCGGCCCCAAAATATATGAATGTTGCTGCCGCAGAGAGTCTCACTCAATTCGGGAAGAAAATCAACAACCTTAGGCCTAATCGTGCCCGTAGGCAAGCCTAAATATGTAAATGGCATAGAGCCCACTTGGCACCCAAAAGTATCTGCCAGAATAGCAATCTGATCATCATTTACATTGATAGGTACCATGACCGATTTATGACAAGTGATCTTTAGTCCAGTTGATTCTGAAAAAGTTTATAAAATACCCTTCAAAGTGAAAATTTGAAGAGCATTCGCTGGTAACATAATCAATGTCATCAGCATATTGAATAACTGGGAAATCACAAGTTGAATCATCTGGAATAGGTCTATGTAGAACCCCGTTGCCAAAGCACCATTCAGAATAGATTGTAGCAAGTCCACAGCAAGGACAAATAAAAGCGGTGATAAAGGATCACCTTGACGCACTCTTACATGAGAAGAATTGACTAACAATACTTTTTTATTTTGCAATAGGAGCCCACACCCCAATTCCATTCGAGAGAACAAAATTACAATGTTTAGGCAACAAAAGATAAGAGTCTCCTCCAACACCCAAGTTTCAACAACCACTTGTGCATCACTGAAGCAAAAACTAAACATAACCATAACAGGAGTCCAACTGGAGACCAACAAAAACCACATAATCCAAATACCAGACACATACTAACGGCCACCATCAACCAACTCAAATACATCCAGGGAGCCAAGCACCAAATAGACTTCCAAGCCCCACAAGCTACTCATTTCTCGGACGCCCCTTTTGATTGAGCTTCCAAGAATCCAACAAACCGCACCCACTAGTCGGTCATCAGCAAACTTCTGGAGAACCTTCTTCATTTGATCCACCTCCATTCGCAACTTATCCTTGTCTTCTCCTAAGTATAATCCTGCCCAATAGTAAACAAAAGCACAAGCAAAATGAAGAATTGCAAATGGAGAGTGACTAGCACTCCCCTGAAAACACCATTTATTTCTTGCCAACCATATAGCCCACATGATAGATAAAATGTACACCCCTGAAATTTTTTTCCCTTCAGGCCAAATATCGGAAAGCCGGGCAAAAGCCCCACCAAAATTCACAGGACGACTAACAGAATGAAAACTAATAGCCACTACACTCAAGATAACTCTAGCCGTGGAACAAAGGAAAATGATCAGCATTCTCTAAACCGGAACAAAAGAGACAAGAAGCAACGGGTGTAACACCCCGGTTCCTCGAGAACCCAAAATGCTACTAACTCTCTAAAATCTATAAAATTTCGATAGCATCTCCTTTGTTTATAAGGACATCGACGACATGCAATTATAACAAGAGAACAAATAAACATTTCTATCAACCAGTAGCCAATTTAAAACCTACAATAACTGCAATGCTCATTTAAACACATGACAACTATTAAAATAAAACTCATATGAAACCAATATCAACTAGTTTTAGTGTGGAAGGTAGTGAGTGCTCAGATAGATGTGCTACATTCCCATATCCCATGCATGATTGACATCACCAGTACCTAAAAACCAAATAAAGCAAGAGTGAGTATTGGGGAATACTCAGCAAAGTATATGTATAAACAACCAGAATAATAAAATAACAATGAGAAATCCATCCATTATCAAATCATACCAATACTCCACACTTTCCTTTGTTCATGCAATGCAATGCACATACACATGTCTCCTCCAGAGCACTCCGGACTAGTCACTTTCGACTTTCTCACCGACCGAAATGGACTAGTCAAAAGTGACTTTCTCACCGACCTGGCTCATATGCAGTATGATGCAATAATGTCTTCACCGTTATGCAATTGTCTAACCTCCGTCATATATAGCACAAACAACATAATTCAACCATAGGTCATGATCAGGCGCAAAGCATTAAATCAACAAGCCACGTTCAACCAACCGGCTATATGTTTGACATATACTTGCCTTTCAACCACAAGAACTAGGATGATGCGCAGTCGACGTCGGTTCCATACCTCCACCTATATATAGAGCATAATAATAAATCTCAAAAGAACTCAATCTATAAGAGCAACAAAGATAATCTACACCATGCCAATAATCACTCTCCCCCAAAATAGCCCATCTAGGAACAATAGACCTTTAAAGACAGAAACTAACTTTTCGGACAGCAAACACTAAAATCAACATAACTCACAACCCGCTTATCCGATTATCGCGCTCTTGTAGTCGAAACGATGCTAGAACATAGACGCACAATTTCTTTCATAAGAGCACATTCTGAATCGGACCTTAAATAGACCAAAATCTCATCTGAACCTACTGCCTCTCTTGACCGGCAGTCACAGACCAACTTCGGCGGCATGCAGCGCGTGACACCACTGCACGGCGACGGTGGCCACATGGCGGCGGCGGGGCGGCCACGGGGCGGCGACGACGGCGCGGCTAAGGGACGGTGGCAGCACGGCGAGGGCACGACGGAGAGGACGGCGCGGTCTCCGGTCGGCCGCGGCACTACCACGGGCGGGGACGGGGGCAGCGCGACTCGGCGAGGACGGCAGTGGGGACGAGAGAGGACGGGAGGGGTTAGAGCGGCGGCTGGGAGGATTTTCCCTGGAAACCGTCGGTCTCCCCCAACCGTAAGCCTTAAACTCCCTTTAGATGGGCTGGGCTGGGACAAGGGCCCAACAGGTTATTACAACGGGCAAGTGGAGTGCGCCAACGCCGAGGTGCTCAAAGGGCTCAAGACAAGGGCGTTCGATCGGCTGCAGAAACGTCGGAAGCGATGGGCGGAAGAAGATCCCATGGTGTTGTGGGTGTTGCGTACCACTCAGAGCCGAGCCACGGGAGAAACTCCTTTCTTCCTGGTATACGGAACAGAAGCAGTGTTTCCATTAGAACTGTCTTTGGGATCGCCGCGGGTGGCGGCATTCAACGAAGACGAACAAGAGGAGCGCCGGCTGCAAGATGTCAACTTCCTGGAGGAAGCCTGTGACCGAGCAGTGTTACGGACGGCAAGCTACTAGCAAACCCTAAGGCGATACCATGCCGCAAGGGTGCGCGAGAGAACACTGGCAGCGGGCGACCTCATCCTGCGAAAAATCAAGACGCAGGCAGGTCGCAACAAGCTGTCTCCCCTGTGGGAGGGCCCCTATAAGGTGGTCTCAGTCTCTCACCCAGGATCTGTCAGGCTCGCCATGGAGGACGGCCGAGAGCTAACCAATACTTGGAATATCGAGCAGCTGCGGAAGTTCTACCCTTAGGTGCAGTAAGTAAGAGCAGCGTTTTGCTTGGTCTGGCTAGCAAAGAGTTCCTCTTCACTAGTCGGCCAGGGGGCTGGGGGTTGTCTGTAGCTCCTCCTTTGTAGCTCCCCTCTTTTGCAGTGCAAGTCTTTCTCTTCCCAAGTTCAGTGCTGTTCCGTTTCCTCTGTTTTCATGCTCGCTGAGCAGTTCGGTCGCAAGTACTTTGGTCGTTCAGCCCTTTGTCAGTAAAGGTGATTACTTACTGTCGCGTTGGGCAAGGGGGGACGATTTGAAGTCGTATCTGGCACGGCGTTTCTGCTCGGCCTGGGCGCTATTCGCCACCGAGGGCGCCGGCGTCTGGATCACTTCTAAAAGTCTTACGCCTTCGCCGCGTGGGGTTAAGAAGAATCCAAAGAGACTGCGGGGAGTTAAGTTCTGAGCGACCTAAGGAAAACGTGCGCACTGGTCAGAGTGCCATGTTCGCCCGGAGGCGATCTCTTTGCGTTCGTTTTTGCGTCGTCAGTCTTTCTTCTAAAAGAATAATGAGACTGCATCGCGCAGGACTTGTCAAAGACTAAGCGCAGAAGAGCAAACAGAACAACGGACGTGCAGAATTCAAAAATTAACAAACAGAGGTAATTTACAGTTTAGCGTGTTTAAGCATGTGCTAAGCGAAAGTGCAAGGCGGCGCGAGCTTCGTCACTCGGTGGGCGCGTCCTTGCTTGCCTCTTCATCACTGGAGGCTTGGGAGCCACCGTCATCAGCCCCGCCACGTATTCGGCGGCCTCGGTGACACGTGCTTCCGCAGCGCCGATGCATCCTTCCACGCCGGCGCGGACCACGGATGGGTCGAAGGCGGCGTCGCGACTGGCGCAGCAAGCCAGCACATAGCGCGCCGCCTCGGCAGCGGCGGCGCGGTCGGCGCTCTCCGAGCACTCCTTCATCAGGCGTGGTAGGACGACAAGAGCCTCTACGGCGCGGGTAACGCCAAAGGCGTACTGCGCCGTCGTGGGCTCCTGCGGCTCGTGAAGATTGGCGCCCAGCGGTCGGAGGCTATCACGGAAATTCCGATACGCTGGGCACAGCATCTTGACCAGGAAGCTGAGCTGGCGGCGTTGCTCATCGCGCACCGTCGCGGCCTCAGCCGACGAGGCCTACGCAGTGGCCGTCCGCAGAAGGTGGGACTCGTGGCGCGCATGCACCGCCGCGTAGATGCGCAGCGCGCCGTGGACCTCCCCAAGGTCCGTGACGAGGGCGTCGAGGTCGGCGTCTCCAGCGGCAGCCGTGGCAGGCTCAAGGGTCGGCGGCTTGGCCTTGGCGCGGCTCCACGCCTCCACGCCTTGGCGCGGCTCGGCAGCGACGTCTGCCGGTGCGGCTGGCGGGACACTGGCACTGGAAGAAGCGCCGATGTCACCCCTGGAAGAAAGGACATGATCGAGAAGGTACTCCGAAAAGGTCAAAGTTAAAAATGTTTTTTTGTTTGGGCTTACCTGGCAGGAAGCCCCCCGAAGCGAAAGGCCGAGGGGGCTAAGGAAATGCCCAGCGCCGGAGTTGGGCGAGCTGCTGGCGTGTCGCTGGTGACTGGCGTCGGCGCCGGGGGTGCCTAGGGCCCTGAGGCGGACGTCGGCGCGCCAGCGGCATCCAGCGAAGTCTCCGACGTGGTCGCCGGAAGAGAGGCAGCCGCCGGGGCCGTTAGGCTGGGGGCTGCCGACGCAGCAGTGGTGGGCGCTGCCGGTGGCAGTGGCGCCTCCGGTGTGCCGGAGCTTGCCGTCGCTGTCCTGCTAGCGGGGAGTGTGGCGGCATCAGCAGAAGACCTCCCGCAGGTGGCTGGAGGTGATGAAAGTGGTGGCGGCGTAGAGCTGCCCCGAGGTCTCTTGGGGTCCACTCCGCCGCCGTCGTCCCCCACCGGATGCTTCCCACTGGTGCGGTCAGAGCATGGGGCCTGGTCGCGGATCTGGAGGGGGCCGAGCTCCCGGTGGATGGCCGGTCCTGTGGCCTCTATTGGCAGGATCTCGGTCAGAAGCACGAGGCGATCCATCGGCGTCCACTCGCATAGAGGGATGACCACGGCAGGTCGGCGGCGACCAATGGACTATTGCGGGACAAATCCCGCAACCCAGGTAAGGCGGACGTTCTCCTTGTCCTCACCCGCGGCTATGAAAGATAGCAAAAGACCAGATTGCGAAGGATCAGAATAAGAAGATTGGAGCCAAATACAAACCAAGACGAAGGATTAAGATACTTACCCCTGGGTGAAGGCGGGTGCAGTCACTGATGCCCGTGTACATCCAGGCGCCACACTCCCGGTGGCACAGCAGGCAGAGTCACCGCGCCAGGAAGTCCGTGACCACCTGGGTGCCGGTGAGCCCGCCACGATGAAGTCCCTCGACGCGGGCGACCATGGTGCGCAGCCAAGGCGCATACTCTGGTGTTGTCTCCCACGTCTCGGCATTGGGTACCGCCGCTGCCTCGGGGAGCGCCAGGTCGTCCAGGCCGCTGTCGTCGCCGACGTAGAGCTAGGCCTGCTTCCAGTTCTTCCAGCTGCTCCTCATGACAATGTCGATGAAGGATTTGGAGGTTTCGGGGCGGGAGCGGAAGTGGCAGCTCCCCACGGTGCCTTTGCCCCGTTAGGTGCGCAGGACGAAGAAGTGGCGGAACATAAGAAAATTGGGCCTCACCCCCCACGAACATCTCGCATAGGTGAGCGAAGATGGAGAGGAGGATGATGGAGTTGGGGGGAAGGTGCAGCGATTGGATTCCGTCGAACCCAAGAACCGCAGTGAAGAAGTGGGAGTATGGTGGGACCAGGCCCGCCATAAGTGCCCAGGCAAAGGTGATGATCTCCCCCGCCAGGCAGCGCGGCACCACGGTGCCGGCCCAAAGGCGCATAACACTGGCCGGCGCGATGTTCTGGAGGACCAGGATCTCTATCTCATCCAGCGCCGATGGAGGAAGAATGCTGGCCATTGGGGGAGGAGAAGGTGCGCGTTGGCGTGACGAGGTACGACGGCGGGGCGGCGTGGTGAAGGATTTTTTGGGTGCTAGGAATGAGGAAGAGGAAGGCTAGGAGGCGAAAGCACTAGAGTTGGCGTAAAATAGCACCAGTGCCCAAGTCCCTTTTTTATAGGAGCAGCGCGCGTGGAGTTGGTTCCTTGCCCGAAGTAGGTGCGTGAGACCCCCACGATCTGACAGTTCGCCCTGCCTCCTCGTTTCTCGTGGGCGGCAGTGGTAGTTCCCAACGCGAGCGCCACTAAGTGGGGATCGAAGCGGCAGAGTGGTGGACCCCCCAGGATTCGCCTTTCGCTGGCGCGGGATTTTTCCTGTGTCGACATTTCGCGTCTCGAAGTGGGCCTGGGGGCTACTGTCGGTACACGACGTACCGGGGTCCCCACGCCAAGGCAGAGCAGGACGCATGGCACCTCAGCGTAGAGCGGGCGACCAAAACCCCACGCCGAGCCGAGCAGGACGCGTGGCAGCTCGGCGTAGAGCGGGCAATCAGACCCACACGCCGAGCCGAGCAGGATGCGTGGCAGCTCGGCGTAGAGCGGGCGACCAGACCCCCACGCCGAGCCGAGCAGGACGCGTGGCGGCTTGGTCGAGCAGGTGGGCGCTGGTCCCACTCGGTAGGCATCCGCACAGAAGGAGGAGGCTTACGGGTGAAGGCTTCTCCAACGTTCAGCGTATCGGCCGCATTAAATGAGGGGATTCAGGCGTGTGAGACCGAGAGGGATGATTGCCTGTACTATAGCGGTCATCCCATCACTGTACGGTGACAGGGGCAGAGTGGCACCTGTGTCAGGCGCCCCCTATGTCCTGTTCGGCCCAGCGATCGGAGGGAGCCATTTATGACGCGGACGTCAGCCGGAGCAAGTGGGCGGTGCGGTGATCAGAGTCCAGCCAGTGGGCCTTCCCCGCCGCACTCTCTCTCTCTCTCTCTCTCTCTCTCTGACCAGCTGTCCGCCCCTTCCAGTACAAAAGGGAGCGGGGGCAAAGAGGGAGGGGGTTGGATCCTAAGTCATTTAGAGACACCCCTTTGTAAGAGCTCTCAAACAGGAGCATTCCAGATCTGAGAAAATACCACCCTCGCAGGAGTAGGACTGTTACCCGCATCGGAGGTCCGAAACTGGGTAGATCCAGTGCCTCCCTGTGAGCATGTGTTCTTGGAGTGATCTTGCGGCCAAAATTCCCCCTGACCGAACTACGAAATCTCCCTCGAGACAAATCTGTCTGGTATCAAACACCGACACCTGCTTTCCAAATCTTTGCCCTCATAACAAACAAAAATTAGCCTTCAGATCCACCATCGCATCACTGTGCGGTGATAGGGGCAGAGTGGCGCCTGTGTCAGGCGCCCCCTATGTCCTGTTTGGCCCAGCGATCTGAGGGAGCCATTTATGACGCGGACGTCATCCGGAGCAAGTGGGCGGTGCGGTGACCAGGGTCCAGCCAGTGGGCCTTCCCCGCCGCACTATCTCTCTCTCTCTCTCTCTAACCAGCTGTCCGCCCCTTCCAGTACAAAAGGGAGCGGGGGCAAAGAGGGAGGGGGTTGGATCCTAAGTCATTTAGAGACACCCCTTTGTAAGAGCTCTCAAACAGGAGCATTCCATATCTGAGAAAATACCACCCTCGCAGGAGTAGGATTGTTACCCGCATCGGAGGTCCGAAACTGGGTAGATCCAGTGCCTCCCTATGAGCATGTGTTCTTGGAGTGATCTAGCGGCCAAAATTCCCCCTGACCGAACTACGAAATCTCCCTCGAGACAAATCTGTCTGGTATCAAACACCGACACCTGCTTCCCAAATCTTTGCCCTCATAACAAACAAAAATTAGCCTTCAGATCCACCCAATGTACCTTTGTTGGATACAGTCCAAATCACAAAGGGTAAAAGTGTCTTGATACCTCAACTGGGCGCATCTATCTGTCTAGAGATGTTGTTTTTGATGAAACAACATTTCCCTTCTCATCATAGAGTACTCATACTCATTCTCAATCCCAATACACAGAAACCACTCTGCTGCTTCCTATTGAAACTGTTCACCCTACTCTACCCGACCAGTATGCGCCTTCTAATGAAGATACTAATGTGAGGTGTGATATATCTCAGCCAAATATGGCACCTGGTGATTATTCTACTAACCATGCAGAAGAGAACTTTCTAGAACCTGTAGAGAATCAAGATTACACAACATCAATAGGCACAGATGCCTCACCTGTAGAAGCCAATGATGATGCTGCAGGCTCAAGTACTCATCCAATGCAAACTCATTCCAAGAGTAGTGTGGTGCAGCCAAAACAGTTCACTGATGGAACTGTGAGATACCCATTGAACAAACGTGCTTTTCTAGCTGAACCAACCACTCATGTTTAGGCTTTGCATGATGCACACTGGCGCTAGGCAATGATTGAAGAATTTGAAGCTCTGCAGAAAAATAGAACATGGGAACTTGTTCCACACAGTCAAGGGAAAAACATAGTGAATTGCAAATGGATTTTTAAGCTTAAGGAGAAGGCTGATGGATCCATTGATAAATACAAGGCTCGGTTAGTAGCAAAAGGATACAGTCAATAGCATGGAGTTGATTACACTGACACTTATAGTCCAGTGGTCAAACCTGCTACTGTGCGTACAGTTCTTTCCCTTGCTATTGCCAGGGGGTGGAGTCTGAGACAGATTGATGTCTCTAATGCCTTCTTACACGGTACACCTGAGGAAGAAGTGTATATGCAGCAGCCTCCTGGCTTTGAAGACAAGAACCATCCTCACCATGTCTGCAGACTTAGAAAGCATTGCACGGATTGAAATAGGCCCCTAGAGCCTGGCATCATCGACTGAGCACAAAGTTAAGTTCACTTGGGTTCTTGCCTTCCAGGATTGACACATCATTGTTTATATACAATCAGAGAGGAGTATCTATGTACATGCTTGTGTATGTAGATGACATCATAGTAGCCAGTTCCTGTCCAACAGCCACCGACAATCTACTAAAGAGTCTTACAGCTAATTTCCCTATCAAAGATATTGGAGAACTGAGTTACTTCTTAGGCATAGCAGTTCAGAAGCACAAGGGTGGTATTCTGCTGTCACAGCGGAAGTATATTGGTGATATCCTGAGGCGAGTCAATATGCAAAATTGCAAACCTATATCCACACCAATGTGCAGTTCAGAGAAACTCTCAAGAGAATTAGACACTCTGTTACCTAGAGAAGAAACAACAACCTATAGAAGTGTGGTGGGAGCTTTATAGTACCTTACTATGACTCGACCTGATATAGCCTTTGCTGTAAATCGTGTGTATCAGTTTATGCAAACTCCTACAACTGAGCATTGGATGGCAGTGAAGAGGATTTTGAGGTACATCAAAGGAACATGTATGATGGGATTGAATATACAGCGATCAGACTCTCAACTGCTTAGTGTGTTTTCTGATGCTGATTGGGCAGGGTGTTCCGATGATCGTCCCACGAATGGCTATGCAGTATTTTTGGGTGCAAATCTAATTTCACGGAGTTCTAGAAAACGGTTGTAACATCCCAAATTTTTAAAACCAATTTGGCACGTTAATAATTTCTTAAATGCATGATTTTAAAATGTTAAAACATTTATTATATTGCATCATGGCATCATCATTGCATGCATTGCATTAAGGGGCATGATTTAAGCTTTTCAAATTTGCACCCTTGGTGGAAAAATTCAATAATTTGTTTAATGCATATATTATATTCTCATTAAAGCCAACTCTTAATATTTTAATTTATTCTGGAATAATATTTCCTAAAGTATCATTATATTTTAAAAGAATATTTGAAAATGGAAGACCCTTAGAAATCAGAAAATATAAAATGCTTTTATTTCCCCTCGGCCCAAAGTCCCGGCCCACTTCCCTTTTTCCTTTTTCTTTCCTCCACCTCCTTTCCCGCTTGCCTCTGTTGGGCCGCCCAGCCGCGCCGGCCCAACCGCCGTAGCCGGCCTCCCTTGCGCCCGTGAGGCGTAGCGCCGCCGACAAGTGGGGCCCTTCTGTCAGTGTCCCCTTCCCTTCTTCTCCCCTGTTTCCCCTCCTCTGTTCGCCGGTCGCCGCCGCTGTGCTCTCTCTCTCCCTCGTTCTCCCGAAGGCTCGAGGGCGCAGTCTCCCATGCGCCACTCGTCCCGATCGCCCCTACCTTCCTCTCCGGACCCCCCCTCTCCTCTCTGTCCCTTCCGCCTCGTCGCCGGTCTCACGCTCGTGACGCCGCCGAGTTTCTCTTCACGCCACCGGCCGGGATTCGGGCCGACGGGTTGCCAAACTATGCGCGTCGCGTCAAAAGACCACCGAGTGCCGCATGCCTATAAGAGGGGAACTGCTACCCCCTCTGCTCTTGCTTTGCGCCACCGCGACGAGTGTTCACACGAGCCGGTGCGCTGTCCTCCCCGCTCAGCCGATGTTTCCACTCTTCACTCCCACTCTTTTGCTTCATCCTCACCCTAGCGTGTCTGCAGATCGTTGCGGAGGAGTTCGCGCCCGAGGGATTGGAGTCGCGTGGTCCGTACGTTTCCGGAGCTCGCGCCGTCGCCGCCGCCGTGGTCCTGCCGCCTCGTCGTCTTCGTCGGCCCAGCGACCCCGGAGGTAGTTTCCCCATCCTTTGATGATGCTCGTGCACACCCAAGTCGCAGTAGAATATTGCTGTCATCTCGTCCGGTCCGCGGTTCCTTTCGGCTGTCGCCGCCGGACCCCGTTGCGCTGCCGTCTTGGTGTATCTCCGGCGCTGCCAAGACCTCCATTGCATTCGCTTCGCTCGCATCTAACTCCCCGCGCGCCTAATCGCCCTCCGGTGGCCGGATTCGTCACCGCTGTGGGAGCCGTCGCCGCCGCCGGGAGCGCGTCCTCTGTTTTTCCCCTCTTCACCGCTGCGAGAGTCGCTGCCATGTGGGACCCATCGGTCAGCCCGCGTAGCCGTTGTGCTCTCGCTGCACGGTGCCGAGCGCGCTGCGCATTTGGGCCGTTTCGGCTGAGCCGGCCCATCACCGAGAGGCCCCCTTTTCTTTTTAATCCTTTTTCAGTTTCTGATTAAATCGTTATTTGGTACCTAAAACATTTGTTAAAAATAGTTAGTGCTTGGTAAAAATTCTATAAAAATTCAGAGAAATACCTTATTGATTTCTGGACCTAAGGAAAATTATTTGTATGCATGTCATGCTTGTAGCATCATTTCTAGTTAAATAAGTAACCCAGTATTGTCATTATTTCATGTGCATTTTAGAGATGGTCATATTATTTATTTTAAATGAAAATAAAATACTTTACAAGTCCCTGGACCTTAGAAAATAATTGTTGCCATGCCATTCATGCAGCATGCATTTGTTAGAAGTATTCTTGGCTTAAAAATGGCATCATTGCATATGTGCACAAGTCATTTAGCATAAGATTTCCTTTGGATAAAAATGCATTAAAAGTTGCTGCATGTTTCCTTTTCCTAAAACAGCAAGTCATGAAATACTTTTCTTATGAGTGTTGTATAGCTTTGCATATGCGTGTGCGCGTTTAGGAGGTCAAGCCCCCGAAGACCCGATCGACGACGTCCCCTTCGTTTTCCCCGGAACCGATCAAGGCAAGTCCCCCTTCGATCATGTTGTGAAGCCATTTTCGGTTATTTAGAAAATGTTTACTAGACTTGAAAATATGCATGCTAGTTTAAAAATAATAAATGTCGTATTTATTAGAATTAGATATCATGCCAAATATAAAAGGTAAGAAATATGGTAGGATTAAACCTAAGGCTAAACTATAAATTGCTCATATTTATATACTCGTTGTGGTGGGATAAATGCTTAAAATCATTTATGCGGAATGATTCAATCATTTATGTGAAAGGAGAATATTGTTGAGAAATGTTTGGGAAAGGGTGATTTAAGGATAGCGCATCAAGGGTGATGCTTAGTAGGAAATAATTTTTCTCTTACCCCAAAAACTTTCTGACTAGGGAGATATTTTGTCGGTTGGTGCAGTGCGGCACCGTTGTGAAAACTGGGCTAAAATATCAACTCTCTCCTAGTCTAAGGACTGTGCATCCTATAATCCTATGAACTGAGCCATAACAGTACGACCTCGAGCCCCGGTATGGGACGGGCCCGATCGTTGCGTGAAACAAGCTTCAT
The DNA here is from genome assembly GCA_005191435.1 of Raddia distichophylla. Classification (NCBI taxonomy): domain Eukaryota; kingdom Viridiplantae; phylum Streptophyta; class Magnoliopsida; order Poales; family Poaceae; genus Raddia; species Raddia distichophylla. The sequence goes on from SPJY01035202.1 coordinate 3,494,531, forward strand.
CCAGCTGGGCGCCGCCGCGTCACAGACGAAGCGCCGCCGCTCCACACCGCTCCTCCGCAGCAGCATGTACCCCGACCGCTACTACGTCAAGCTCACCGGCATGCGCGTCGACGGCGAGCTCCTCAAGGGCATTCCGGCGGGGGCGCTCGACCTCCGGCCGGACGGCTCCGGCGGGGTGTTCCTCAGCACCACCACGCCGACCACCTTCCTCGACAAGGCCGCCTACGCCGTCGTGAGGCGCGCGATCGCGAGCAGCATCCAATCCAACCCTGCAAACGGCTCGGCGGCGCAGGGCAGCCTGTGCTATGCCATGGATGTGAAGGTGCCGAGGTTGACGATGGTGTTCGACGGCAAGGACGCGGCCATGGAGCTCAAGCCGGCCAACTACTTCTTCCCGGACGACACGACAGGGCTGCAGTGCCTCGCCATACTGCCGTCGTCCGGCTGGTCGGTGCTGGGCAGCCTGATGCAGACAGGCAGGACCATGGTGTACGACCTCGCCGGCGAGCAGCTCACCTTCGAGACTGAAGGCGACGGCAAGCAGCTGACTGCGGGCGCCGCCGGGTTGCAGGTGTGGACGATGATGGAGATTGTAGCTCCTTCCTTGCTACTGTGGGTGCTCGTGTTCTAACTTAATTTTCATCTGGCCATTTCCAAAAAACAATCAAAATTTCTATGTATCGTGTATTTCCCGAATGCGTTTGAAATATTATTGTATCTCAATCTTCGAGTGTTCACAAGATTTGTCTATAGTAATTTGATTTGTTCAACGCAGATAATTAATAGCTCAGTATACTCAACGATGGACAGTAACTTACTAACTTTAATATATGGGACCGGCTAATGGCCAGGCGCCTGCGCAGGGAGGTTTGGGGTTGGCGCAGGCGCTACGTGCACTCACCGGCATGCACACCTCGCGTAGAAAAAATTTCACTATCGTAAAACATTTTTTTTCAATAAATGAAAATATGGAAAAACAGTAGAAATTTAGTGGAATTTTTTGTGCCTGCACGATTTCGCAAATTATACAAGCAAAAATCTCTTGACGTGAAACATAGAAAACAAAATAAGATTTATAAATAAATAGAAAACAAAATGATATATAATAAACGAAAAACAAAATAAATCTATAATAAATCAGACCTCGTGCCAAAAATTCCACTATCACAAAACATTTTTTTTCAATAAATGAAAATATGGAAAAACAGTAGAAATTTAGTGGAATTTTCACTAATTGAGTGCTAATTAAATAAAAAGGCAAAAAAAAAAGAAAAATATTTAAAATGGGTTGATTAGGATTTTATAAGAATTATGAAATTTTTTCTACTCAATTTGGACTCCATATAAAATAGAAATGAAAAAAAGTAATTTAAATGGAAAACGTACGTGTACGTGTACAGCGTGCCTGCATCGCCCGCAGCAAGGTGGCCATCGCGCAGGCGCCTGCGCGATTTGGCTGGGCGCAGGCGCCTACCAAATAGCCAAGCCGTTAATATATATATACATCGACACAAATCATATATGTTACGCATCCAATATTTACTTCACGTCATTTCTTAGCATACGCCGGATTTAAATGCTGCACAGAAATACCCCTTTTTTGTGGGACCGGCTAGTCATTGGCCAACTGATTTTTGAGAGAAAAAAAATCAGTCGACGGCTGAACCACCATATCCTCTGTTTCCCCTACTTAGTGCCAATTCCCCATCCCGTCCATCGTGACGTTTCCTTCTCCACTCATCTCACCATCACTCCCCTTCTCCTCCTCCGGTCTTGTATGTTTGTATAACTGTATGTTACATTCTTATTCCTTTCATCCATAAATATCACAATTTCAGAATACATGGACTCAAACAAGCTTATCTTTATTTTTTTAACAAACAAACAAGCTTATCTTTATATAACCATGTTATACTTTTTCCTTTTACATATTACAATTTCAGAATACATGGACTCGACCATTTTTGACTTCGACCACTAATATAAATAACATTATTGAATTTGGTAGTATACGGCAGCTGCCCTATTACATGGAGGAATATAGAGCACAACATAATATCAGAAGTAAGCAAATACAAAAAAAAGTGAACTACAACACACATATAATGCCCTAGAATAATCAGTTAATCACAAATAAATCATAGATTCCCCACTGAAAAATAATGGTTTAAAAGGATCCTGTTGGTCATCATACACAAAGTCACAAACAACATGTTAGGTGCTAGTATGTCAGATAGTAATATAGATAGTGTAAGAGAGATACTTGATCACAGATAAGACAAATGTTAAGAAGTACTCCCTCCGTTCTAAATTATAGGTTGTTTGACTTTTTTGACATGTACTTTGACCACTTGTCTTATTCAAATAATTCGTGAAAATATGAAAAACTCAAGTCATTATTAAAGTACCTTTCATGATAGACTAAATCATAACAAAAAAAATTAGAATTACAAAAAATTTTGAATAAGACGAATGGTCAAAGTACATGTCAAAAAAGTCAAACGACCTATAATTTGAAACGGAGGGAGTAGAACATACCACCCCAGGTATAGCCCTCAACTCCAAGTTTTCAGCCTGAATCAAACCCTTGAGGAGAACACAATCCCTGCTGCCACCACCTACAGCACAACAGTTCTCACAGGTACCACTCGCGGCGTTAATACACCGGTCCCCAAATTCTTCTTTAGCACAATAATCAGCATACAGTCCATGCTAGTGAGGTTAATAAATGATGGGAAAAAGTCTATTTTAGGTACCTGAACTATCGAGAAAGTTTGAATAAACCCCCAAACTATCATTTGGTGTATTTTACCCACCCGAACTATCAAAGCCAGCTCAAAATCCATCACAATCCGGTTTTGTCCGATGGTTTTGCTGATTTGGCGCCACGTGGAGAGTGGTTTGCTGACGTGGCGTCCGGTGGTTTATTTTTTCCTCTCCTCTGTATCTCTCTCCTCTCTCTCTCTCCATCTCTCTCTTTCCTCCTCGAGCAGTGGCCGGCGCGCTACACCTCTTCCTCGCGGCGCGGCGGCGCTCGGCCTCCCCTACCTCCAGCGGCCGGCGGCGCGCCACCACCTCTTCCAGATCCGCGCGAGGGCCCAAGGCGGCGGCTGGCCTCCCTCTCGCGACGGCGTCCCCCTGCCACCGGCTTGGCGGCGGCGCCTCCCCTCACGTGGCGGCGCTCACGCGAGCAAGACGGTGGCGTCGGCCTCGCCTCCGCTAGTGCCGACGCCGCTTGCCGCCGCTCTCTCCAACCCCTTCTCCCTCTTTCTTCCCTCTTTCCCCTCTCTCCACCCGCTCTCTCTTTGTGCCGCCGCCCACCCCCTCGGCTTCCCCGCTGGCGTCGCCGCGCCATCCTCATTGCCGGCAAGCCGCCTCCGCCACTGCCTCCCCGTTCCCCGCTTCGCCACCGGGAGAGAGAGGGAGGCGGCGGAGAGAGCGAGGAAGGGTAGGAGAGAGGGCGCGGAGGAGCGAGAGAGAGGAAGGTGGGGAGAGAGGGGAGAGCGGGAGAAGGAGGGAGAGAGGAGGGAGACCGGCGCTGGAGGAGGAGAGCAGGGGGCGAAGAGGCGGCTCGGCAGCGGCGACCGGCGACGGGACGAAGGAGCCGAGGCGGAGACCGAGAGGAGCAGGGCGGGGAAGGATGGGAGGAGAAAAGAATAAAAGAGGACGGAAAAGGAAAAATTAAAAGAGACACGTGGTCGCCAAATCAGCAAAACCATCTCTACGTGACGTCACATCAGCAAAACCACTGAGCAAAACTAGATTGTGATGTGTTTTGAGCTGGTTTTAAAAGTTCAGGGAGGAACAGTAGACCAAATCATAGTTTAGGGTGTTTTCTAAACCTTCTCGATAGTTCAGGTACCTAAAATGAACTTATTCGTAAATGATGCTCGTATTGATGGCATGCTTTCAAGCAAAGGAGTCCTCCCCTCGCATCTAATTAATGCCAGAGTAACGAGGGTTGGGATGGAAATTCGAGTCCGAACCGGGATAACAGAATCAAATACAGAGGCAGTGATTGTCAGCAGTTTCAGGGATTGGGATGAGATCGTGTAAGCCTCAATATAGCAATCGTCGATCCGTAGCTTTTCAAGTGCTGGGCAGCTTGAAAAATTGAGGAAATTATCTTTCAGTGTTACACGGTGAAGCTCCAACCTTGTCAAGAGGCAGGTTGTCCAGCTCAAAGCTTTTGTTGTAATTGGTCAAACCCAAACCCAAACGAACACTGATGGCTTGGCACAGCAAAGCATGCCGGATCCATAGGTTGATCTGCAGCTCGCCCTGCTCTTCCAGGCTGATCGGACCGAGCTTTATCTCAAACCGATGCACGGGCGCTCTGGGGTCACGGAGGAGCAGCAGGTGGTTCACGAACTTATTCAGCGTCCTCACACCTTTCCGGTCGAGGAATCTCTCATGAGCGGTGACGCGCAGGACGGCCATGGACTTCCAGAGGTCGCGCCACCGCCCGGCGAGGACGCAGGTCCGCACGGCCTCCCGCGCCGGCTGCAGGACCTCGTCCGGGAGGGCGCCGATCCCGTCATGGCCGCAAGCCGCCACACGCGCCTTCTTGCGCCTGCAGTAGACAGCTGCTTGCTTCGGCCGGAGGCAGATCGTGGACTGAGTGGGCTTGTACAAGATCTGGAGGCAGGCAGGTATGTTGAGCGCAGCGGAGAACCTATGCAGCAGCAGGAGAGCCAGGACGGAAGGGATTCCTAGAGTTGCGGGATGCTCCTCGCCTACGGGCCAAGCCTGATTCGCACAGTAATCGGGTCAAATCGGGCTGACCTGGTTACAACTTACAAGTGGGTCGACCCAATCTTGGCAGTACATTTCAAGAAAGGTGATTATTTTTAGTAAATATATATTATAAAATAAAAAAATAAATTATACATCATACTATATTTTAATTAAATATGTGGGTTACAATACCTAAGCGGGCTAAACCAAGTTAGCCTGTCACTGTACGAATCTAAGCAACTCTTTGCTACTCCCTTGTCATCTCTCCCCCCCTCTCCCTCCCTCTCTCTCTCTCTCTCTCGCTCGCTCTCTCTGCCCATGGCCATCCTTCTCGCTGTCGAGCCTCGCCATGGCCATCCCTTGGTAGCTAGTCGCCATGGTGGTCTCTCACACTGTTTACCCACGTTGTGTAGGTTAGGGGAGGAGGATGTACTATGTGTCGGTGTTGGCTAGATCCATAGGCTCATTGCCACGAGGGAAATAGGGGGGCTCACGATGCGGAGGAAGGAGGAGGTTCACTGACGTGGGAAGGAGACGGTTGTGGCAAGATGGTGGGAGCTTGCCGTTCTCAGAAGGTGGAGGCAAGATAGAGGGGACTCATCCGCCACTGTATCTCTCTGGACATGGCGAGGCAAAGTGGGCTCCCTGGTGTGGGAAGGAGGCGACAATGCGACAACGACTCGAGATGGAGGGGCTCGTAGGTCTCTCTCTCTCTCTCTCTAAAAACATGGCGAGGCGTTTTGGTCTCGCCAATGTAGGAAGCTCGGCGGTCGCAGCTAAAGGGAGGAAGCTCGCCGGCCGCAGCTAAAGGGAGGAAGCTCGCCAGCCGCTATATCTCCACGTCATTGATTAGGTCGGACATGGCGAGCCCGAAGGGAGAGGGGTTGGTGAGAGATGAGAGGGCAATCGATTTTTTTAGGTATTATTTTCATGGCTATGATTTGTTATACCCATACTCGATTCCAACGGGTATTGTTACATGCGGGCCAGCCAAGCATCTATACATTAGTTTTCTCACTCACAAGTCCTCACTAAAGGACGAGTCCAATCCTCACAGTCAATGACCTCACTTCTTTGGTCCCCTTGCAAAGTGTGCCACCACCCCTACCCATCCCGACAAGCGGTGGCACTATCTCCACCTCCTCTCCTCTTGGCGTGAGAACAACCCTATTCCTTCCATCTTGGAACGAAGACGGGGACTACGCCCCCTCCCTCCTCTTTCGTGGCGATCCTTTAATGGTGGCGCCATGTTACGGGCTCAGCCTTGATTCGAGCATGCAGCAGCAAGAGGTGAGTAGCAGTGGGAGGATTTGTACGTCGTCAATGGCTTTGTGCAGGTGAGTCTCTTCCCCCTTTTTCTCTCGCCACCAATCAAATTTCAGATACCCGTCGGGTATCGGATGCCCATGGCCAAGTATGGGTATGGATAGAGTTTTCTGACTTGGATACGAGTCCGCGGATGCTCTACCCGTGTCCGACTTGCCCGATTGTTATTCATGTTCGTACACCAAGGACCAATTTGGGTTAACCGTGAAAGTTCAGGGACCAAGTCGTCACTTTTCCTTTTATATTTCTTAGGGGTGTACAATATTAAACTAAACCAACGATAAAACCATGTTGTTTGGTTTTTTAAAATCTAAAATATGATTATGTAAGAAGTTTTGCCAAAGTTATGATCTATAGTGAAACTTCCAATAATTTATTTCCAAATTCAGAACGCGGAAAAACATTCAAACCATAATATATCTTTATTTGATCCATCAATAACAGCAATAATGAGAAATAAACGTGGTAACATCCCAGTTGTCGGAGCTAGTGGTAGTGTCCCAGTTGTCGGAGCTATAGGTTGAGGGAAAGGTGTCCGGTGAAAATAGTTTGGGTTCATTCGGGTTGGGACCATGGGTTCGCACGGTTTTTGACCCATGGATCTGATGGGGAGAGATCAGAGAGGCAGAGACTCGAAACTATAGGTCGAGGATTTTAGTCCCCGATTCTCAGGGTATTTAGTAGTAATGGATGCACTCATACACACACGTGTAGCATTTGTTTGAACGCAAACACGCGCGTGTGGTGGTATGAGTTTACATGAGTCATGGTTGTACCCTCCTCAAAAGTAACAACAAAATTTGGGGATAGACAACGAAGTTTCCGTGATACAATTTTCATGCTCCATGCAACACAGCATAGGGCATGTTTGGTTCGCGCCCCTCACTTGCCATGCTAAAAAATTGGTTGCCATGACATTTTGGCCACTGTTTGGTTCCTTGCCGTTGGTTGGCACGCCGTGCCAAAGTGAGGGCGCACCATCGTTTTTCTGCTTTGCGAGTGCTGAATTCGGCCGCCCGCGCCCTGCCAACGCGCGCCTTCGCAGCTGCAAGGAGTTCGCACGCAAAGGCCCAGCTAACAGAGACCGCACACAAGGGCAGGAAACGGGTTCGCTGCCAGCAAGAAAAGTGTGCAGTTCATTTTTTCTATTTAAAATTCTCTTTTTTGTATCTATTTTATCTGGGGTCCAAATTGTATAGAAAAATTCATAATTCATCTAAAATCCTAATCAACCCATTTAAAATACTTTTCTATTTTTTGATTTTTTATTTTTCATTGGCCAAACTTCATTGGTTATAATCCAAACACTACATAAATTGACAAGATTTGGTCATACCACGGGCCAAGCTTGAAAAAGCCTGATCCCACCAGATCAAGCCCAAGCCCGGTGCACCAGGCTTCAAAATCAGTCCCGAGCCTACCCAAAGCACAAAAGCCCAACCCAAAGCTTGACCCGGTTTAGTTCATTTTTGCATTTTTCTCTAACCCAGATCCGCCTCGGCCTAGCAACCGGGCTTCAAACCGAGACCCAAGCCTAACCCGGTTCACTAGTCATCCCAGGTTTGGCTAGGCTGAGCGTCTTAGGGCCAGTTCTTTTGAACTTAAGAGTTTAACCGCTTATTTTCATGAAGTTTCATGCTTAGGGTCGATGGCCAAACCGCATAAGTGCACAACATCAGCATATGCTTAACCAGTGTCCCCGAAAAAAGGTTCAAAACGCATAAATGATGAGCATTTGCACCGGACATTCAGAATCTCAACGACCAATAGAACTCTATGCAGAATAACTGTATTGTGCTTGCATTTAGCTTTTTAACCGATGGATTCAGTACAGCAGCTAGAACCAAGGATGGGCTAAAATATCCAAAAATACTTCACTCCCCCAGAACCCATCGTTTCTGACTCAAAATTCCTGATTGAATAAAGGACGGTTAGTTTCTCTTCTAAGTGCAGATGTTTCGCGCACCTGAAAAATGCATCTCCACATTTACATTGGTGAAATGAATTAGTTTCGCAGAAAAAAAAAACTCATCTAACTCAATTTGAAAGTGGATCTAGGCCCTCTGTTTGTTTTGGTGATTCATGATCAATAATTACAGGGCTAATGCTTCTATTAATAAGATATACACAAGTTAAAAGTGGTATAGTACTCCTAAAATTTTATAGGTTGAAGATGGCATCAAGATTCGGTTTATCGTTACAAAATTGTAAATCTTTATTTATTGAGTCTAGGTATGCCGTACTATAAAGGGGATGCGACGGAGAAGCATATAAAGGCTTCTAAGTGCTCAAAATAGGTTTCTCAAAGTTTGTGTGAGTTTTTCCAGTAAAAATACCTACGACACAGACTGCACCCCATCGGAACATCCAACCTGGGTTGGAACATCCAATGGTGGGATCCATCTGCCTTGCTGCCAGCGCGATCCAGAGAGCACCCCGTCGGAACATCCGACGTGGGATGTGTACTGTAGTAACGGCCATATCTGAGGATCCGCTATTTAAAGCCTCCATTTTTTTTCACCAGCCAATATACTGTTGCGAAATTCAAGTCCTATTCTTCATCAGCTCTCAAGAACACAATCTTTTCTCTCTCTTGTTCATATTGTGAGACTAGATCTAGATCTAGAGAGTGAGGCACCCAAAGTGCTCCACGAATTAGAGTCATCTATTTCTTGAGTACTTAGCGATTCTTAAACAATTCTTCGCCGGATTTGTTACTCTTGGAGGGTTGAAGGCCTCCTAGACGGGTAGGTGTCGCTGGTGAGCTGCCAAGCTGTGTGGCGCGCCTCGGAGTTTGTGAAGGTTTGATTCCGCCTCCGCAAGGAAAAGGACTCATCTAGTGAAGACCGGTGCTTTTGTGCAACGCTGAAAGGGGATTAGGGTCTTGGTGATCCGGGCTTTTGTGCCTTCCCTAACGGTGAGTAGGATCTCACTTCAATGATCCGAACATCGGTAAACAAAAATCGTCATGTTCTTCATCTCGATCTTGACTAATTTAATTCCCCTGCAATAAGTTTGATCTACTATTGTTTTGAACTTGTTCTAAATATTTTTGAGTAGATCTAAAATTGGTTTTGCGAGGAATCAACTTTTATTGCAGGTTTACTTCAACTTCAGATCGAACCAGATCGAAACATCCGACCTAGATCGGAACATCCGACGCAGGCGCCTCTAGACCCGATCGGAACATCCGATCCACATCGGAACATCCGATCTGCCTGTGACTGTACTTTGTTTTAAATTCCCAAATTTTTTTTTATTCGCCTATTCACCCCCTTTAGGCGGCATATCGATTCTTTCAATTGGTATTAGAGCTTAATCTCCTATTTTGAGCATAACAGCTTGGAGAATTATGCTGGACAACGACAAAGGCGATACGAAGAATGGGACTCCAAGCGGCAGTAAAGGGTTACTATTCCTTATATTTATCCTGATGCAACATCCTCATTTCATGTCTCCATTTCAAGTGGGCGTGCGACTCACTTTGATGGCACAAACTATCCACAATGGAGGCATAAGATGAAGATGTATCTACCCTCTATTTGGAGAATTATAGAAACATGTTTCAAGCCCAAGAAAACAGAGAATCTCACCGTTGATGAGGAAAGGGGCTCTGTTGGTGATTCATAATCGGCCCAACCCGAGGTGGGCCTCGGGCCAGATCCGTACTGGCCTGCCGCGCGTAGAAAGAGCCCGAAAGGCCATACCTGGCCGTACCAAGAGAAACATCCAGCCCGCTGGAGCCATCCCTGGGCTTGACTAAGACCGCGCCTCCCTTGGTCTTAACCAAGGGTGTCGCGCACCTCCCGGGCTGTCTTTAGCCCGAGAGAGGTCCCCGCGGATAGCTCTCCTGCCCCCAGAGCAGGTGGCGACAGCTGTCATGCTCCACCGCGCTTTCCTCGACCTTGACCGAGAGGACTGTACCTTCCCGGGGTGTCGGTAGCCCTGGGAAGAGCCGCGCGGGCAGTTCGCCATGCCGTCTGTCCCTTGGGCAGATGGCAACGGCTGCCATGCTCCGCAACGCCCCCAGCGGGTGGCGCGAGGCTGGCTCCGGCCAGTCAATGCCACACAGGGGATAAAGGGAAAGTGCTTTTGCCCTTTGCAGGCTGCCTCCCCGTATCGGCACACCAAGACGAACACGTGTCCAGTACTGACCAGACAAGCTTCTCTTTGCAGGCCGCATACATGACGGAGCCGGAGAACGAGACAAGGGCGCCGCCACTGATGTGACCATGTCCATCATAGGTATGACCAACACTACCTCAATGTGGTGGTCATCAAGATTTCTGTTAACTACTTCGCCAGCACGTACGTCGACAAGTTTTCGATCGACTACTTCATCTTCGGCCTATTCATCTACGACAAGTTGGCAACACTTCACGGCATCTTCTACATCATCTACATCAACTATGGTGCCATCATCAACTATATGGCATCATCGACCTGCACCATGGCCAGGTCGCGTGCACAGCCGGCAATCTCATCATGCTGATATTGCGTTGTCGCCGCCGGCAGTTCGGCCTCCACCGTGGCCACCTCCCCATGCTCAAGACATATTCAAGGAAGGCGCATCTCCACCTCTTCGGCACCCTCTGGTCCCACAAGTCACGTCCTTCCAAGGCCGGCTCAAGAAAGAGCCCAAGTTGTCCACGAGTCCGGTTCGGTCATTTTCGTGCACTCAACTTAAAACGGATGCCCTGACCTCATACGGACTCCGTTTTGGACGTTCTTGGTATGCACGGATAAGCCCTCGACGAGATCTTTCCAACGGATCCAGTCCGACATCCAAATTCCTTACAGATCAGTGGGAATCGTCGAAACAATATTGCGACCAGAATCTACCGGGATCTGTCGGGCGCTGCGCCGCTCCACTTTGGGCCCATGGCCCATGTACC